>CM076577.1:1102083237-1102343730 GCA_034641835.2 Pinus albicaulis
TATAATTCTGGTTGTTTCACATTGGAATTACTTGATGTGTCGAAGTTGACAAATGATCCTATTTTTTCCGATTGTTTTGTTGTTCCTTTTAAAAGGAACAAAAAAAATTTCCAATTGTTTTGTTGTTCCTTTCAAAAGGAACAACAATTTTTCCAATTGTTTTGTTGTTCCTTTCAAAAGGAACAGATTTTTTTTTCCGATTGTTTTGTTGTTCCTTTCAAAGGGAACATCATTTTCGCAGATTTTTTTTATTGTTCCTCTTAAGGAACAACAGCTGTTCCATTTAAGGAACAACACTTTTTGAGTGCATTTTTTCTTTCTTAGAACAATATTTTGAGAATTTTTCAGAACTTTTCATGATCCTTTTAAGGAAAATATACAAATTTATGCAAGGACACAAAAATTAGAGGTTACTGGAATCAACATATCAAAGAGAAATTTTAATCTTTAAAAAATTGCTTTGTAGTGATAAGACAAAAGGAAATGACACAACTATCTATATCACTTTGTTGTCTTTATTTTCACTAAAACTAATCTGATTGATTATTTTTATCGTGTTGGTTCTTCCCTAATCCTCATAATTCTCTTTGAAATTTATTATTGACAAAGGGAATACTTTCTCTATTGATATGTTCAGACTTATTCCACCATCCCTACTCTTAAGGAGTGTTGAGCCATCCTTTATACATCAATAGGCAAGTGCTATATAAAAGAAAAAGAAAAGAAAAAATACATCTATACAACAATTCTATGATATGTCAGATAGAGGATAGGGGGTCTCATCACGAGCCAGCATACCATGATCATAAGGAAGCAGTGAAGTGGCTTTCCCATTATGGCCACCACACCAGGGACATGATCCAATGGGAAACTTAGAAAAATAAACATTCCTTGGAACAGGAGGTCTCATCACAAGTCGGCCTGCCCACCTTTCACTCCTTCCCGGTGAATGGCATTGTGATTCATATGGTTCCCAAACCAGCACAATGGCCTCCATCATGACATCATAAAGCACTATCCTAGGTATATATGAAGGATTATGGTTCCAAGGGTGAAAAAACAACTTTTTCAAGGTTATGGACACTTGTGGGCAACAAAGCTCTACTGATGGTATTGGAGTCATATTTTTCACAACTCAATAGCAATTATGAACCCTTTTCTTATATCTTTATTTTATATACAAATGATATTATGATCCTAAACCCCTTTGATTGAACCTTTATACATGAAATATTGTTTATCAATCAATCATAGTGGTTTAAGTGAATATTGACTGCATAAGCACTTTTATTTATGTCCATTGTCCTTTCCCTAATTTTTGAATCATTACATAGCATTTCATATCTATTCATGATTTCATAATATGTCTCTATTTCAGCAATTTGATAATTTTTGGATCATATCATAAGTATGCATGCCTTTCTATAATGTACAACTCCCTGCCGTAAGCTGCTCCTCCATTTGACGGTCGAGGGCGACCTATCATATTTCAGGGGGGCACGGGTGACTTTTAAATATGCCTGCATATGAGTTAATTCCCTATGTTCATCAATTCCTGGAAATAGGAATTTTAATGGTATTTTTTTCGATATGCACGGGGAGTTGTTCCATTTCCATCTCTGTGTATTATTGTGAAGAACTAACAGTGTGCAGGATTTCGACGAAATGGGAGGATGAGAAATACGTAGTGAACCTCTAGTACTAACAGTTTCCAACGCTGCATGAGAAATTTTGGAGAGAGCAGGGTGGATTACATACCTTACGCGACTACAGCAGCACCATGAAACTGTGACTATTGAATTTTTGCAGAAATTGCAGGAGAATTATTCCATGGTAAGAGGTAGGCAAATAACAGTGACAGAGGCAGTAATTGCTGAGGTATCTGGTCTACCGAAAGTTGGACCCATATGGACCCATAAAAAAGTAAAACTTCAAGAGGCCATGAACATCTTTCGGGACGAAGGACAAACCCTGATTGTCAAAGGAAAAGGAGTCTAACCAGCAACTCTGGGAGAACCATGGATGGAACTAGCCAGAGTAGTACAAAGCTACATTACATGCAACGAAAGAAAGGATGTGGTAAGACCACGCCAAATTAAATTATTAGCAGTACTAAAACATAAATGTGCTGTGAATTTGCCTGCATTTTTTAATTTTTTATTGCATGACGCTACTCGGAGCATAAGGAAATCCCATCATACAGGGATGGTAGTAAGCCACCACTATCTAATTCGACTAATATTTAGTTATAGTCTTGCCCAGCAACAGAATAGCTGGGAAGAATTGATATTCTCAATTGACGGAGGAACAACCTTACCTGCCCCAAAACAAAAAAGAGTCGCCAGCACACCAAATGAACCTCTGAAACATAGACAGTCCTCCAGATTAAGGAGAAACAAGGGAATGGTGGGAAGCCTTCAGGGTAGTAGCAACTAACCCGTGGAATTACCTAGTTATGAAGAATAGAAACCCCTGCAACTTGAAGGGAGAGAAGATTAGGAAGAAGAGCAACCCCTGCAACTTGAAGGAGGAGAAGAATGGGAAGAAGAAGAAAATAACGATACCAGTGAAGAAGAGCACGAAGAATAATAAAATAACCATACCAGTGAAGAAGAGAAGGAAGAAGAAGGAAATAACCATGCCAGTGGAGAAGAGAAGGAAGAAGAAGAAAGTAATCATACCAATGAAGAAGGAAGGGAGGAAGCAGAACCTCCTGTAATCTCCAGTGCAAGCCCACCGCAGAATCCATTACAGGAGGATGAATTGGCCCAAATTTTGGCCAATATGAGTGAATATATACAACCCCACAGTCCGCTCAATCTCAATATTGAGATAGAACAATTGCAGGAACATTATATCATCAGCAAGGACATGCTTGAGGAAATGCATATTGAGGAGGCAGAAAAAGAAATCCCTCAGAAAACGGCAGAACAAACTAGGGTTACTTCCCCTGAGGTACCTAGCCTGAAGAATGTGATTACTAAAAGCATAGAAGCAAGCCTAGGTGAGGGCACGGCCACTGGAGAACAAAACCTAGCCGAGAAACCAAGCACAGAAAAAGGAACAGTTGTTCCTTCCAAAAAGAAGAAGAAGACAAATGAACTTGAGAAACTGCAGAGGGAACAGAAAAAGCTCCAAAAATTAGTAAAACAACTTAGGCAAAGGATTAGGGTGCTACAAAAGGGGAAAGTCTCTAAAAGAACCCTGAAAGCGAAGAATGCAGTGACCCAAATGAAACCCCATAACACAAGGGAAATGGAAACTCAAACCGAGCCCATAATCATTCAGGATAACAAGGAACAGCATGCAGTTGTTATGGACGCAATTGCCCAAATTGAAAATATAAAAATCTGTAATAAAGATGTTCAGACTGAGGCACTATCCTCTAGCAGTATGGCCAACAAAGAGTCATAGACTGTAGGCACTCAACTTTGTAATAAGAAAACCCAGGTAGATCTTCAACCCAAAAATGTTTTGATAGAAGACCCTGGTATAGAAAAACTCCAAGAGGATCTGGCACAGGCTTAGAGGGCTAGAGAAAAGCTCAAAGAAGAGATTGTTCCCAAAAATAAATATCAACAGTTACAGTAGCAATTAAAGGACATCAATGCACCAAAGGCAGAAGCTTTTGATAGATGTCGAAAGGTAGAAGAGAAAGTTGAAGAGGTAAGGAATAGATTAAAAATAGTTAGGAATCAAATGGATACTCTCTGTTCTTTATACACAGATGTTCTAGCATGTAGGTGCCCTCCCAAAAATTATGCTTTGTTTTTATTAGAAAGATATTTGCAGTTAAAAATTAAGGCTGTTAAGGCAGGAAAACCCATAGAATTAGAAACTGTAGATGATTTTATAAGCTACTATAAACTCTATGGAGTAAAAGTCCAGCGTCTACTTTGTGAATTTTATTTACACAATTTTATATTGGTGAGGAAATGGAGACAAATCCCAGCCCTTTTGTGGGTTATATCCAATATCAAGCATTCATTTCATTTGTTGTTAACCAGTTAAAATGGCTCAAGGCCTATAACACTTTTCAGAGCCAAGAAAATGGGTTAGACCTTTGGGTTAGGGGTGAATCGAGACACCCATTACAACTGTGGGCTAGGCAGAAAAGATTAATGACAAAGGAGGGAGTAATCCAAACATTGGGACCCATGCACAAATCAATCATCCTGGATGGAGTAGAATATTTTATGTCATCAAAGACCAGGCCACAGTAGTAGCTAAACTCCGATGGAAGATTTCCAATTGGAATATTCAAGACAGAGAGCCATTCAATTACAAAAATTTTGAGTTAGCTGCCAACTTCCTGGTTATCTATAGTAACCTCATCTTGAGGGAAGGACTGTATTGGCTAGGTTGTATATATCATAGTCCTATTATCTAGTATCATGTGGCAGACTATAAGGTCAAATATGAATTACCTGAAGGGAAAACAGGGCATGTTTTTGAAGTTTTAGCTGCAAATCATGGTTTTAGACCACTTAATGAAAAACCCTCTCCAGCCTATTCTCTAACTGCTTTACATGTAAATTATGGTTTTCATGAGGACATGAAAAAGGGTAAGCAGGGGGCTCTGTTGAGCATTGGAAAAGGTATGCATTTTCCATGTATTTCTTTATCTTTTTCCTTTAATCATGGCTTCTTTATGTTCTAGAACGATAATATATTGAAGAATTACAATATAATTGAGGAGGTTAGTGCTTATTGCGAAATTAACTAAATATTGTCTTTTCCTCCATATAGGAACTCAATGAAGTGGAATGCCACCATTTGGAAGGAAACGATAAGACAGGTGTAACTGTTGTCCCTTCAACAAAAGGCCGTAGTCAGAGAAGAAAACCAAGTTCGGAGTGCACAGTCAAAATAAGGAAAGGAACAGTGCGACACCAGCGAAAGAAGATGAAACGATAGCCAGAGAAGGAAGATAGAATCCCTCAGGATCTCTCGATCCTGAGGGATTGCTGTTCAAAGTCATCTATACTTCTTGTTTCCTCCACCTGGCTGTTATAAAAGACTATCGTTTGTAGAAATGACAAAAATTAGACATCTTATGATCATTCTGATTTCCTTTTCTAATTTTAGAATTTTTCATCAACTCTTGTTAATTAAAACAGAGTACGATTGTTTGTAGACTTTGTTGCATATGATTAATACATAAATTCAGTTTTCGTTTCATTATTTTACACTGGAGTAGTTTGGCGGTGCTTCGCTGGAGGCTAAGGGCCTGGCCCTAGTGGATCCACCTGCTACTTGTACTTTTAATTTCTAATTCCAGTCATGTGATGGTTTGCATTATATTTCATTTCCTTTAAACTACATTGCTTCACAGTTACCTTAGTTTATAGTTTACTGTTTTATGAAATTGGTGTGTTGCATCGGTAAATTGCATTGTCGTTCCTTTCTACATGACAAGAGTATTTATTCTTTTATAATTTACTTTTTCTTGTTATGCTTTCAATCCGGGGCTGCATTCGGGATTCTTTGTTGTTTTCCATTAATGATTTGTTGTTAATTCTCATTAATATAGTTTGTTGTTCATTTCCATTTGTAGATTGTTGTTCATTGCCATTAGAAAGAGTTGTTGATTTTCATTAAATAGTTGTTGTTCATTGTCATTAAAAGAGTTTGTTGTTCATTCCTGTTAATTAGTTTTACTATTTATTCTTTTTTGCAAGAGTTTGGTTTTGCTTTGGAGTGTTATTATAAAAAGCAGCATTAGTGATTTAACATAGTTACCATTTCCATTGAATTACGTTAATGTGGAATGCAAGATCATCAACTGTAAAGGACATTGGTTATCACTGCCTACGTTCTCAGATTGATTACCTTGTTCATATTTGATTTCATTTACATTAGTTGACAGAGGAAGGAGTTATTACTACTGCATCCTTGACTGATGATTGTTGAGTGATTGTTTGAACTACAGAACATTGAGTTTCATATTGTTGTAATTAGATTTCATTTTCAAGCATCCGTTTACGCTTGTATTTAAGACACTGTACTGCACATTGAAGAGCATTACTCTTAGATTAAATTGTAGCCTCGGACTAAGTACACTCTTGAGATAAAGTATGCTGGATTGGCGTGGTGTTAATGTAGGACAAACTAGGGTAAAAGATTTTTTATACCTCCTTGTGGGGGTCCATTGAAAGTATGCAACATGGGTACTCCTTAGATGAGGATTAAATGTTGCATCCAACGAGTGCTCCCGCAGAGTCGATAAAACCATAGGGAAATTAAAGTTGAAGATACGACTTGAATATATATATATATATATATATATATGCAGAAAGGGGCATGGTCTAGTGGCCATCGGATGCACTGTTAAGGCGTTCATGCTATTAAGCAAGTCACGAGTTCAAGTCTCGTCTTATCCGGGTACCGCTCTTGCAGGCTGGGTGGTTCCCTGAGAGGTTATAGTGGTAGCTGGGGGGTTGGACCCTGCGCCGTGCATGTGAAAGCTACCTGATGTTGCCGATCCCTATGACTAACAATATATATATATATATATATATATATTATATATATATATACTCTAAAAACGGTGAATCATGCCCCATGGTTGACATCGTCATCTTGAATCCTATTAGTTCTTATAAAGTTGGTTCTGGTTGTACATTTTTGTTTTGAGGCCCATTTTTGACCTCCAAATTTCTTTAAAGATCAAAATCCCTTTGTAGTAGTGTGTGAGACTAGAAACCAAACCAACAACAAAAAATGATTTCTTTTATCTCAAATGTCCATATGCCAATCCAATACATACAAGATGGTCTATTGATAAAGACTTCATTATGCAATACATAATTCTAAGGTACTAGTAAATTCCAAGTGACTTAGAAAAGCCATAAGTCAACTTAACCATCAAGAGGAAGTGGAAATATTAATAGTGCATGGAATGGATGGATTGAGTGGAGGTGCATGATTTGGTTGGTTCCAAAGTTGTTCCTCAATGCAAGAAAATTATTCATGTTCTTCCACCCTTAGTGAGGTTTCTCAATATTTGTTTATCAGATCGATAAGTCTCGGTCTCTAGTCCTCCCATAAGTGATTGTTCCAACTTACTAAAAGATGAATGTGAATTTCATTACATTACAAGTCTATTAGAAGGTTCACTACCTTATTTCATGTTCTCATGACGTGAGAGGGAATAATGACTCAAATCATATGGATTAGATGGTTAATATGTATGAAATATGTTTCCAATATGTAATTGTGTCATTTTTTTAATAAAGAAGCTCCATTAATCAATTTATTTACACTTGAGATGACCAAATAAGAATCACCCTCCACAATCAAGTTGGAGAAGCCATATGATGATGCGATAACAATGCAAGTCTCTATAGTTGCAAATTCAGCCACATTGTTTCTTGAATGCCTCATACATTTTATGAATAGAAACATTGGTTTCCCATAGTTGTCATAGAATATTTGTCGAAGACCAATAGAACTTGGATTTCCTTTGAATGCCATGTCAAAAATAAGTTTAAGGAGTACAAGGGGAGGAGGGCTCTGGGAGGTTGGAGGACTATAATATGGGAATCTTGGGTAAAGGATCAATAAAAGGAGACATAAAAAAGTAAAAATTATGCAAAATTATGGCATCCAAACCTTTAGCTTTTTAGTCTAACAATGACTAAGGGTGGAGTAGCATTATTTCACAGACACTCTACAATGATTTTGCCAAGATTATCTCTGCTTCTAATGATCAACTATGAAAAATGTAATTGTTCTTCTCCTTCCATATACATGGTAAATCCATCTTAACTCTAAATTTATTATCTATTGAGAGATATCAAATCCATCAATATTATGAAAAATTAAGAAAATGTTTACACTTAAAAGGATTCAACCATAATAGATTCAAATTTAAAAATTGATCTTATCACATTTATTTTGGTATTATGTTTCTCATATTTCAATTTATATTATAATTCATATTATTTTCACCTTTAGTATATTAATATGAATATATTGATAAATTAATTTCCTAAATGTGCTGTCATACAAAATTATGCAATGAAAAATTTGTCATATATAATTAAAATCTTATTTGATTAAAACTTAATGAATTAAATTAAATTTTAATATATAGTTGAAATTAATGTACTAAATTATCTTATAATATATTGTTATTTTACTTACTGGCGATATTGAAATATTTTAATTATCGTTGATTAACATATTTTAATTATGATTAATATGAATTTTTTCCCGTTAAAGATAACATGTCAATTACATGTTTTCAACCAAAAAAATTACATCACATAAATGTTCTAACAATAAGAAGTTTTTTTATTTTCAAGTATTTTGTGTATGTATGAGTATGTATTTTATATAAATTTGAAATTAACATATTTATTTAAAATGGATATTGAAATATTTTATTTATATCGTTTATAAGGTTTTGAACCAACATCATATATATATATATATATATATATATATATAAACTTTCTATTAAAGTTGTGCTCGGTCACGGAAAAACACACGAGAAATTAGTACAACACTTTTTCATGCACATAATCCTTCAAAGGAGGAGAGATAAGTGGTTCCAAATTTTCTAAGTAGAGGCCTACAAGTGTAAATGGATGACACACATGAATTCTGCAAAATTGGCCTAACAAAAAGACAAATTTACAAAAGGAGATCATGGTAAAAACGGGGGGAAATCTTCTACCGAATGCTTGTTTAGATCAAGCTGCATATTATCAAGAGAGCGATATGGTTTTGAACTTGTAGAGATTTGAATTTCTTTGGTATCCAACTACATTTGCAATTTAGTTAGTTGACATCTATGTAGAGCATGAATTTCATCCTCCTAGAGATTGAATTTTTCCTTAAGTATTTGTAATTCGTCCATAAGAACAATGAGAGTGTTCATTTGTTGTCGGATTTCTAATGCAAGTCCATATTTTCAAGATGCAAGTATGCTAATTGTTCTGGTCACGCATGAAAAACGCTAATACCATTAACAACTGTTGGATTTCCTTTCTAGGACATGATTATACAGGCAAGAGACAGGGGAGTGCAGGACCAAAGTTGAGACAAGGAGAGGCTATAAGACCAACATGTGAGATAATTCCAAAGGAATTAGAGAGAGGTGGCTTAATATCATGAAGAAGAGTAGGCGGAGATCCAAAGAGCTCATGGCACTGACTACACAGGAAACATATGAGAGAGAGCCATGGAGATTTCCAACACTGGTAACAGGGTTTCAGAGACATATAGGTAGCAGAGAGAAAATAAAAATAGAAGATAATGGAGCACGTGTGAGCATGAGGAGAGCTAAGTTTCATAACGAAACTCTTGTAGTAGTATACCTACAAGCCAATTGTGCTCCCATGACTAGAAAAAAAGAAATTATAACTTCCTAAACCAATAGAGAAATCCATTGCGCACCGAAGTTTCCATTAACAGGTTTGGGGAGAACTATGTCTACTAGTGTCAACTGAATGATCTACGACTGGATAGAGAAACCAATTGCACAATCACGATATTAGCTGGAGGGGAGTTTGATTTCTAAAGCTAATGAAGAGACCCCAAATTTAATTATGATGCACAAATCACCCCCTGTGGAACAATGTGAGCACCATTCTCCACCAAATGTAGAGATAACCAAAAAATTGACTTGAATAACTCCTAGAGCACACTAGATAACACAGTCAACTTCCATAATAGTCCCCCCAAAAAGAGGGGAATTCACCCGATCCCGTTGCAAACTGAGCCACCATGGAGGATGATTACAAAAAAACCAGATGTGTCCCATGAATTAAAGCCCAACACCAAATAATTCACACATAGCATTAATCCCTTCACCATTACGATCCATAATAACCCACCTCCTTGGATCCACCAATGTTTCAATTGCAATATTTTCTTACTGGTTGTAGTATTGTCCTGTCGCAAGTCTTAACACGTGAAAATATCGGGGGGCTCATTACATGGCATGCATGCTTACAATCAACCACACCACCCCATTTGAAATGCCAACCATTTGATCCATAAAATATATAGTTGATGATAGTATGCAAAAGGAAGGGGATTTGGAAAGAGACTTTCTTATTGCTCAATTCATTTTTTGAAAGGGTTTGCATAACAACTCTAATAAACTTCATAGATGTCAAGAATGCAGAGGATATAGTCAAAGGATGTTTCACAATCTGAATGAGTCATTGATGTCGTTCTGTCCTATTTTAATATGTACACAATATTTTCTTCTTTATCAGCTGCAATATTTTGAGATCTTAGGATATGAAAAAAATTCATAAGGTGAAAATGTTCTGAGACACCCGTAATTTTGTAAAGAAGTTGTTTGAGTTGATTTTCCTTTGGGAAATAGCCTCCATACAAATTCTGAATGGTGAGGAGAGAGTCCCTTAATACCATAATTTTGGTGATTTCCATCTCTTTGGCCAAGCTCCTGAAAAAGAATCTATTGATTCTCTTCCAATTAGTTGATTGGATAGTATTGCAGGTGCAAGGATTTACTTTACAGGCGAGGTCTCTACCCAACATGATGTAATTAAAAACACTTCTCCACATGTAATTGAACTTTATATTTTCATAAGTTATCCAGTTGTTATGAGATATCTTTTCATCTTTTTGAATATATTATAATTTTGAAGAATATGTATTCTTGAAATTTAATTCATTTCAAGTTTCTAATGAGTAATAATTAATCATAATGAATAATAATTTGATTAATAGAAGGAATTTAGTCCTGTTAGATGATCCAAAAATAATTTTTATCATAGGTTATAGTATTTGAATAAAATAATTATTAATTTAAGATATTAAATTAATAATTATTATTCTAGAATATTTAATATATTTGTGAGATATTTAGAATTAGAAATTTGCTATTAAAAATTAGGACTCTAGAAAAGAGTCGTTTCCTAGGCTCTAAGTTAGGAGTGAAGTTAGCAGAGTGGTTAGAATCTCATTTATTGTAAATGGACACTTGTTTATTTTCCAAGTGATCCATAACTAGATTAAGTTAGAGCATAGAGCTTATAAATAGGTTAGTTTCCTAATTTTCATTGTAATGTGTAATGAGAGAATGTGAGAGTGAGTTTACGTGTGTAAACTCCTGTAATTTGCCCTGTAATCTTTTTGCTTGATCAATAAAGTTGTGCGTCTAAGGACACTTCTGCACTTTCATGTGGTATCAGAGCCACGGTAACACTGTGAGGAGGAGATTCCAGCTCTATCAGGTCGTGGAAAACTCAACTCCGTTGAAGTGATCAACAAAAGATTGGTATGAAATTTGCAAAAAAAATTATTGATTTTAGATCTGCAAATTCTAAAATCATTTTTTAAAGGAGCCACTGCAAATCTGTGTGATTTTTTTAATTGTTTGAGTGAACAAAAAAAAAGGAGAGCGCTCTTGCCATTTCCTCACAAGGTTTATTTTTTTCAGATTGAATTAGTTTATAAGAATTTTGTATACAGTGCTGTATATTTTAATTTTTTAAATTCCTTTCATAAAAACATTGATTCTGCAAATCAATTTAGAGGAAAGCGCTGTATATTTTAATTTTTTAAAAGTCCTTTCATGTGGGGTCATCTGTAATAGAATCAAGCAGCATTTTAAAATATTTTGAAGCGTTCAACCAACGTTCAAACAACGCTTCAAACATTCAAACCAGAGTTCAAACAATGCTTCAAACATTTTACGTTCAGTCAGCGTTTCAACTCCAGCAATAACCAGCATTGATTTCTGCATTGATTAATAACCAGCGTTCAGCCCATTTTCTGCGTTTGACATCGTTTGAAACAACATTTTTATGAATAGAACCAACGTTCTGCACTTTTAGCGTTTAATTGGCATTGTCAACAGCGTTTAATTTGCTTGTGATTCAACGCTTTGTGGTCTGGCATCGATTCAGCGTTTGATTCAACGTTAATTTGTGGAGAAAAACCAGCGTTAATTTGTGGTCTAGCATCGATTCAGTGATTTGTGACATCGCTTTCTGCGTTGAATCAACATTTTAACCAGCGTCCTCCAGCAATAAGAACCAGCGTCCTCAGCGTTAATTTGAAAGCAGCGTTTAGAATTCTAAACAGCATTAATTTGGTTCATTTGATTCTAAACAACGCTCTTTCATGCTCTTTCAGCGTTTAATTGGCATCAACAGCATTGACTTCTGCGTTTAATATGATTTTAATTGCAAAGGAGTTATTAAAGTATTTTCTTTTGTAATTGGAGTGTTTTTTTAAATTTGTAATTGTGATTTGCAATTAAAATCATATTTTATTTGGAGGAATAAGTTGAATAAGTAGAAATATTTTTTGGAGCATTGTAATTGGAGTAATAAGGGTGTTGTAAATTTTTTTTTGGAGTAATAAGGAGATTTGTGCTTTGTAATTTGTTTATGGAGTGAAAGTGTGACTCAAAGTATTTTTACTTTGAGGGGGGGTAACTTTTTTTTACCAGATTGTGCAAAAGCACCATTGTAAAAATCAAATTTTGAAAATTGCCTTGTAAACATTTGAGAACTTGACTAGAGCCAAGTGCAAAGCTCAGTCAATTTTCTCCTGTTTCAATGACTATTCGAGAGTCAAGGCCAAGCCCCAATAGTTCATTTTTCTTGTGTCGTGTGTTGTTGTTGTGTTGCACATCTTGATTTTTTGGAGCTTGATTCTTAGTGTGAAGTCTTAACACTACAATGTCTAAGTTGAATAATTTATTTTCTGATTCCGACAAACTTGAAGGCTCAAAATCTTACAAAACATGGCAACACCTCATCGAAAGCACTCTTGTTTATAATGAACTATGGCATGATATTTGTGATGGAGATGTAAAGCCAAATAAACCTATAGATGCAGTTGTGCTAGCAAAATGGGAAGTTAAAAACGCCAAAGCATTAGCTCTCATTAAATCCTCTGTCAATGATGAAATGTATGTCCATATCGAAAATGCTAAAGATGCATGGTCTGCTTTGAGAACTTTTAAAGAGTTGTTTGATACTCAGCCTCAATCAAAAAGAGTTGATCTACAATTAAAATTGTTGCATCAAAAATTGACTGAAGAAGGAGATATTCTTGAATACATCTCCAGACTTAAGAATATTAAGCAGGAAATTGTTAATGCTGGTTTTCAAGCAGTTGATGATAGTTTTATGGTCAAAATTTTAATTGCTGGGCTTCCTTCTTCCTACACACATTTTTTAGAAACTCTACAACTCATTGGAAAGTTAGAAAAGCTAAAATTTGATGAGCTTTGCGAAATGTTGACTCAACATGATAAAACTTTTGGGAAGAAAAAGAAAGTTGGTGAAGATGTTTTTCTCACAGAAGCCAGTACTAGCAACTCCCCAGCTGACAATTCCAAAAAAAAAGGCAAAGGTAATTTTAATCAAAATCAAACAGCGCAAGGTCGTGGTCGCAGTCAACACAGCGGAAACAACTCCAACAGAGGCTCAAATTCAGGCAAAAACAATTCTCAAGGCAGAGGCAACAATCAAAACAGAGGATCTCAGCAAGGCACAGGACAGAATCCAGGAAGAGGACAGTCTCAAAACAGAGGACAAAGCAGAGGTCGAGGACAGTCTCAAGGCAGAGGAAAGTCTCAAGGAAGAGGCACTAATTTGAGTCAAATTGTTTGCAGGCGATGTAACAGAGTTGGTCACTATGCTTCAGATTGTCGCACATCTATCAATAAAATTTTTAAGTTTCAACAGCCTTCAGCACAGTTTGCAAATGATCAAGATCAAGATGATAATGACTCAGAATATGTCTTCACTTCTTCACCAGCAATCCAACTTTCCTCTTATGTTAAGAGTGATTATGAAGATGCTTGGATTTTGGATTCAGGAGCAACTCAGCACATGACCTGTAGACGAGATTTATTTTGGAATTTTCAAGAGTTCCATCTTAACTCCATCTTTCTAGCAGATGATACAAAACATACGCCTTATGGAAAAGGTGCAGTCAAAGTTTTTCTCCTTGACATTGGAGAAAAATTGATTTCCAATGTGTGGTATGTTCCCACCTTAAAATTGTTGTCTTTGGTCATGATTCGACAAGATGGACATCAAATAATTATGGAAGATGGCTTAGTTAAGATTAATTCAGTCAACAGAACTTTCAAATAATGATGACAGGATATGAAGACGGAAAACTGTTAAGGATGAAAGGGACAGTTATTCCAAGGAATTTTGATTTTGCAGGGGAAGTTACTACAGGAATGAATTCAAAACTTATTTCAGTGAAAATGGCATCAGAAGGCATCTTACAAATGTTTACACTCCACAGCAAAATGGAGTCGTAGAAAGGATGCATCGCACATTGTTAGGCATGGCGAGATCCATGTTAACTTTCAAAGGGTTAAGTCCAACATATTGGGCAGAAGCAATCCATACAGCTGTCTATCTAAGAAACATATCTCCAACTGCTTCTTTAGAAGGAATCACCCCTTATGAAGCTTGGTTTGGTTTCAAACCTAAAGTCAAAAATCTTCAAGTTTTTGGATCCATCTGTTATGCCTTAGTTCCCAAAGAAAAGAGAACTAAGCTTGATTCAAGAAGTTTAAAATGCACCATGATTGGCTATTCAGATGAAAAGAAAGGGTATCGTCTTTTGACAAATGGAAAATTTATTGTGAGCAGGGATGTCATTTTTGATGAAACAAAGAGTAAGAGTGCTGAAGAAATCAAAAGTCTTCTTCACAAATTAGAAACTAAAGGCAGTAAAAGGAAAGGAAATATGCAAAGTCAACCAACTTCACCAAATTGGTATGAACTTGATTTTCCTTCCTCTAAAGATGAGTCATCCAGGCCATCTACTTCAACAAAATCATCTGGGTCTTCTAGCAGTTCATCACCGTCTCTAATCAGTAGCAGTTCTTCTGACAGTGATTCTCCAGATTCACCTCCTGAATGACGAACATCAGTTTACATTAATCCTCTCTACAATTATGGAGAATTCTCAGAACCTCAAACAAATGAGCAACAACTTCCAAAATGGGCAGTTCAACTCTTGAAAGATGTAAGGCCTAATGAACAAAACAAAACAGGGACAAGGGCATCAAAACCAAATGAAGGCAATTTTGCTTTGATAGCAAATGATTTTACTAAACCTTCTTCTTTTCAAGAGGCAGTAAAACATAAAGCATGGCAACAAGCAATGGTTGATGAATATCAGGCAGTTCAAGACAACAACACTTGGCAACTTTTTGATTGGCCTCAGCATGTTAAACCTATTGGATGCAAATGGGTTTATTGAATTAATTACAAGCAAAATGGTGATATTGACAAGTATAAAGCACGCCTTGTTGCTATAGGATTTGCGCAGCAGGAAGGGATCGATTATGAGGAGACCTTTGCTCCCACAGCCAAATGGAACACCATCCGCCTTACACTTGCCTTAGCAGCTCAGAAAGGGTGGAAAGTTCATCAAATGGATGTAAAAAGCACTTTTCTCAACGGGGACTTACAGGAAGATGTATACATGACACAACCACTAGGGTTTGAAGTCAAAGGGAAAGAACATAAAGTTTGCAAATTAATCAAGGCTTTATATGGATTAAAACAAGCTCCCCGCGCCTGGTATGCCAAAATGGATGAATACCTTCGCAAAGTTGGTTTTCATCGCAGTGAATCTGATGATACTTTGTATGTGCACCAACAGGGAAAATATCTGGTCATTCTCATTATGTATGTTTATGATTTGATCATTACAGGAAAAAATGATGATCACATTGAACAGGTGAAAAAGGAGTTGCATGCAGGTTTTAAGATGACAGACTTGGGACTACTTCACTACTATCTTGGGGTTGAAGTATTCCAACGTCCACATCAGATATTCATTTCCCAGAGTAAATATGCAGCAGAAATTCTTCAGCAATTTGGAATGCAGGATTGTAAGCCTATCCTTACCCCTATGGAACAAAACTTAAAACTTTCAAAATTTGAAGGGGGGGGGGGGGCGCGAAAGTGGACAGCACGACTTACAGACAGTTGATTGGTAGCTTGATTTATTTGACAACCACTCGTCCTGATCTATCTTATGCAGTCAATGTTCTTTCACGTTTTATGCAGGAACCATTAGACAGCCACTGGAATGCAGCCAAAAGAGTTCTTTGATATATCCAAGGAACAAAATATTTTGGTCTTCTTTACAAAAAGACTAAAATTTTTGTACTTGGTGGATTTTCAGATGCCGACTTTTCTGGCATTATTGATGATAGGGCATCAACCTCAGGTTACTTAATGAACATGGGGTCAGCTGCAGTTTCCTGGAGTTGCAAGAAGAAAATTATAGTGGCCACTTCTTCAACAGAAGCAGAGTACATTTCAGCATGGGAAGCAGCATGTGAGATTGTTTGGTTACGTCAAGTTTTACAGGACTTGGGGATTCCTCCAGCAGAAGCTACTTCATTATTCATCGACAATCAATTAGCAATCAAGCTTGCCAAGAATCCAGTTTTCCATTCAAAGACAAAGCATGTGGACACCAAGTATCATCATATCAAATCTCTCATTGCAAAGGACGTCATCAAGCCAGTGTTTTTCCCTTCAGAAGATCAGACCTCCGACATTTTCACAAAACCTCTTGGTAGAATAAAGTTTACTAAGTCCAGGGATGAACTTGGTATCTGTTGTAATGTATCTTTGGATCATAGGGGGGAATGTTAGATGATCCAAAAATAATTTTATCATAGGTTATAGTATTTGAATAAAATAATTATTAATTTAAGATATTAAATTAATAATTATTATTCTAGAATATTTAATATATTTGTGAGATATTTAGAATTAGAAATTTGTTAATAAAAATTAGGACTCTAGAAAAGAGTAATTTCCTAGGCTCTAAGTTAGGAGAAAAGTTAGTGGTTTGGTTAGAATCTCATTTATTGTAAATGGACACTTGTTTATTTTCCAAGTGATCCACAACTATATTAAGTTAGAGCAAAGAGCTTATAAATAGGTTAGTTTCCTATTTTCATTGTAATGTGTAACGAGAGAATGTGAGAGTGAGTTTACGTGTGTAAACTCCTGCAATTTGCCCTGTAATCTTTTTTCTTGATCAATAAATTTGTGTGTCTGAGGAAACTTCTGCACTTTCACTTCTCAAAATCGACATGAAAATCATGACATTAAAAAAAAATTTCATAAGAAAATTTAAAGTGCCAAAATTGTGCTGCAAAAAAAATGGTGATTTTGCATCACCACTTTTCAAAATTGGGTGTTTTTTTTGCTACCTCAAAAAAACGGGTACCTAGTAATTTTCTCGTTTGATCAGTAACTATGTACAAACTGCGGTGAAAAGGAGGAAATTAAAGAAGCCATTGGGTGGAAAGAATTCATAGAAGAAAGTGCGGGTAACTATTACACTATCGTATACCCAATATCTAAAGAATGTACCGATACAACAAAACCAAAGGAATCAGAGGGACAATAGAATGAAGAGAAAGAGCAAGAATTTGTAAAAGAACATACCTCGATACCTGAAGTTCATGTTGATCCACCCAAATCAAAGGAACTTGAGGAACAAAAAAAATAGGAGGAGCTCAAAAAGGAACAAGAATATGCCTCTTTATCAGGTAAGTATGAAACTGACCTCCTTATTCAACAAATTAATAAATTGAAAGAGGAAAATGAGAACTTAAGGAAACAACTTACCATGGTTGAAGAGCAGCTTCAGTCTAGAAATAAAATGGATTAGAAGCCTCGGTAGAAGTGGAAGAATTAATGTCACTTAGATTATGTGATGGATGTAAGAAAGTGTTAGAGGAAGTAGATTGTGAAAGACCAACCACTATTTCTGTTGGAATTTAATTTGGAGAGAAATATGAAGAATTGCAAACCATTGTTCCACAAGAACCCGCTAAAGATGCTATTGTTACACAAGAAAAAAAAGTTGAAGCAAAGATGGATGGAGAAAAAATAATGTGCTATTCCATAGGAACATTTTTATAATGCTACTGTTACACAAGAACCAGTAGTTAAAATAGAGCAAAATTAAATAAAATTTTCCACTGCTCGTCAAGAACCTATCAATGATGTTGTTGTCATACAAGAACCAAAAATTAAGATGGTGTAGCTAGTGGAGAAAGGGAATGAAGAGATTCTTCAAGAAACTATTGAAACTGTCATTGTAATAGTAACATAAACAACTTAGTTAAAACTTGAGGATCCATTGAATTCAACATTTTTGATTGAGGAATTGGAGAAGCAGAGGAAATTATAAATCTTGCTGCAAGATGAAGTTATTGCTCTGAAACAACATAAGGAATTTTTTGATAATCAAGAAGGCTTGGGCCAAAAAAATGAATGTTCAAGACTTGGTGAGGATTAAGAAAAAAATGAAGCAGGAATTATTGTAAGTGGAAGAAGTGCAAAAGGAATTACAACTTTTACAACAGGAAAATGAATCCATGTTGAACTTATTCACAATATATTAAGCTGCATACCTCATTTTCCGTCCTATCCCTTGTTTTTGCAAGAAAATTGCTTCCTTTTTCGATTGACAACCCTCAAGAGAAAATTACCATATGAGGCAAGGGAGGATGAAGAATTTCTATAAATTCTCCAGAAGGCTACTTTTCCAGAACAACATCTACTGTCTAAACTATATTTGCATGACTATGTTTGTTTTAGTGAAAGATCTCTTAACTTGACACCATAAGTTGGAGATGTTTAGTTGAGATTCTGCATGTATTTTGTGAAAAATCATGTTAGTTGGAAGGTTTCCCATGATATTGTAACAACTAATGAATAAAGGGTGAAATTTCTTATTCGAAATGAACTAATGTCTGTTGAAAGTGTCTTGAGGCTGTATAACAAGATATTGTAGTATCTAGACACCAAGAAGATGCTAATGGATTTCAGAAACAAGGTTTGGGAATGTTTTCTTAGAAGCATTAGAGAGAAGATATAAGATTCATTGGATGGGATCATACTTAGGTGGGATGGTTCTAAGAAGGAGTTAAGATATGGGGACTCTTATTATTTTTTGAATTTTATCCATACACTCTCTAGGGCTTTTCAATATGTGGAGTGCGTTAGGAGATGTGGGATTGGTTGGCTTGGACTTAGGTTCAAATTTTGTCTTTTTCAGCTCCCTACCTATCAATATCAACATCCATATCATAATTATTGATAAATTATGGGAAATGGAACTAGCACTTTCCCGAGGCTACATAGAAGATAAAGAGGACACTATAAGACTCTACAATTTTTCAAAATTTAACTCTCAACAAATTAGGAACCACTTACAAGGGTTTGCATGAGGACATGCAAATAGTTAAGTTTGGGGGAGATGTTTGTTGAAAATGCATCAATAAAATCTAGTTTTGAATTTGCCTTGGTTAAACTAGTATAAAATTTGAATTTGAATTTCAACAGAATACTAAGAGGTAGTTAACTAAGGTTACATGGATTTTTTTCACTTAGTTAGCTCAATTAATTTTAGTTGGATACACTTGAGTTCAGTTCAGTATGATTTATTTCCAATTTATAACAATCTATTTAAGTTAAAATGAGTTATTAGCAGTTAAACTAGATCCAACTGCTGGAGAAACTAGTGGAGGGTCAAGTTGTGCAGTGTAACTTTAGTCACATTCAATGGTCATCTAGTTAACTGATTAATTAACCCAAAATATCTGATGCATGAAGAGAATTTGAGTTACCCAGTTGATATTGGATTTCAAGGGATATGTACTATAAATTGTAAACTAATCTAATTTGTATAGGTGGTGCATGCAATCAAAGAATGGGCCTACAAGAATTGTGCAATCCAATTGAGGAATTTCCCTAAAAAAACAAGGGCTAATTCCTTAATGAACAATGCAAGTAAATAGGAGCTTGGAGGCTTACAAATTTGGCTAAATATTGGTCAGGTTCAGTCAGTCAAGCAGAGGATAGAATATACAAGTGTAGGTTGTTCTCAAGAGGAAGCATATTGTATTCATCTGTATTCTTTGATTAATGCAATATAGATAGTAAGGGGTTTTAAACAATTTCTTCCCCCTAGATAAATATCTGTGTATGTGTGTTGAATATTGATGCACATTAATAATTTGTGTTCTTGATCGTGAATTTTCTTCCTCATATCAGTAAAGTATCTTCTAGTCTTGTAATTTAGTAAATTTCATGAGTAGTTTAGAATCTACACATTAATTTCTACACTGTATCAGAGCTAGATTCATGGTAGAGAAGAGATTTTGAAGTTGTCATTGTAGGAGGTTGGAATTTGAAGATCAATGTTACAAGTGTTCTCCAAGAATGAGAAGATGGATTTAAAAGGAATCAGGCTCAATTATGCTTTGTAAGGAACCACAAATTTTGTGGCAGAATATCCTCATGGAGGTAGTATTGGATGAAAATGGTCTGCTAGAATACAT
The DNA here is from genome assembly GCA_034641835.2 of Pinus albicaulis. Classification (NCBI taxonomy): domain Eukaryota; kingdom Viridiplantae; phylum Streptophyta; class Pinopsida; order Pinales; family Pinaceae; genus Pinus; species Pinus albicaulis. Next base: position 1,102,103,591 of record CM076577.1, read on the forward strand.
CAAGACATATGTAGCAAAACCCCAAACATCTGATGACCAAAGTCTTGCTCAATGGAAGAAAGATTTGGCCAAAGTGAGGAGAACCATATTAGAGGGAGTAAGAGATCATATTTTCTCGAATCTACATGGTAAAGAGACTCTGTTCGCAATGTGGAAAACACTGATAGAGTTTTTTGAGAACACTAGTGACCATAGGAAGCTGGCACTCAAGGACAAGCTTCGAAGTATCAAGATGAAAAATAATGACACAATTCCGCAGTACCTGAGTAGGTTTACACAATGTTGCGATGAACTTGGAGGGGTCGGTGTTTATTTCCACGAATAAGACTTGGTAGCTCTAGCCCTTTTGGGCTTTCCCAAGAGTTGGAATAGTTATCAATATTTGGTAAATGGTAGAGAGAAACTGCCAATTTGGGAGCGATTATGGTTTGATATAGTACAAGAAGAAAGGTGGAGTACCAAAGACAAAAATTCATCCAAGGGCGAGGATGAGGAGAACTATGCCTTGGATGGAAAGGAAAATAAAGGGAAAAAAATCCCAATCCAAAGAAGAATCTAGTCAAGGGGGCAAGAAGAAATACTTGTCCAGAGTCACACTATGTTTTCACTATCATGAATTCAAGCACTATGCCATGAAATTTACACACAAGAAGATAAGAAATAAGACCTTAGGAGGAGTGACAGGGGAAGCTTTAGCTTCACAATTCAAACTTGACTTCACCCTCATTGCATGTGTGGCAAGCACAATGATGCGAAGTGTGTGGTATCTAGATAGTGGTGCCTCGTTCTACATGACGGGGAACAAAGAAAATTTTCAGTGACTTGGAGGAGAAATATCTACAGATTCACATCGAGATGGTAGATAATGGAAGGTAAAACATGACCAGAATCTGCATAGTCACCTTTCCGAAGGAGTGGGGCTCCCCTCTTAGGCTCAAGGATGTGATGTTTGTATCGGGTCTAAAGAATAATTTGGTTTTTGTCGTGGCGTTGGAATACCATGGCTACGATGTGATATTCAACAAAGGAAAGGAATTCTTGAGACACATCACCACAAAAAAAGTGAAGGAGACTGGAGTTCGAGTGAATAAACTCTACAAGCTAGATATGTAAGATTGTGCTACTTTGAGCACAAAGTCAAAGAAGGCACATAGCCAAGATGTTGGAAAATTATGGCATAGAAGACTTGGCCATTTGCATAATGGAGATTTGAAGATCACACAATAGATCACCACAGGCCTCCCCAAAGGAGCACTAGAACAACCTAATACATGCAAAGGGTGTACCCTAGGGAAGTACACAAAGTCCACCTTCAATGATCAAGATAGTAGGCGCATGCAATCCTTGAAAGGATCCACTCTAATGTGTGTGCACCTTTCTTGACAAACTCCATTACCAAGCACAAGTATTATGTTATATTTGTATATTATTTCTCATGCAGTGCTATATTTTCTTCATGTAGAAGAAAGACAAGACATTCTCCAAGATTTTTGAATTTAAAGCACTTTTTGAGAAAGAAACTGGAAAGAAAGTGAAGGATATCAGGAGCGATAATGGAGGTGAGTACGTTTAGAATGAGTTTAAAAATTCAAAGGAAGGAATTCAACGGGAGTTGAAAAAACCCCACAACCCACAACAGAATTGGGTGGCTAAGAGGAAGGAAAAAATTATTGAGGGAGCAGCAAGGGCGATGTTACATGACCAAGGCCTACCTCTACACTTATGGGTTGAAGCATGCAACACAACAGTCTATTTGCAGAATAGGAGTCATCATCATATTCTTGGGATGAGTACACCAAAAGAAGCTTTTTTAGGGAAGAAACAAAATGTGTCACACTTAAGGATCTTTAGAGCATCATTATATTTCCATGCCTCCAAGGAAGAAAGGAAAAATATAGAGCCGACAATAGAGTTGGGGATATTTTTTGGGTACACTGATACACCTCACAATTATCATGTGTACTTTCCATCTCTCAGGTTGACAATTTTTCGAAGAGATGTGAAGTTTGATGAGGAAAATGAAATGAAGTGTTCTCTTGAGAGGGAGCTTCAATTGCATGCAGATCAGGAGATTTTGAACCCAAAGGAAGAACCTCAAGAAGTTATGGAGCAACCATAAGCAGAAGATTAGAGAGTGGAAACAACCACTCAAGAAGATACATCCAAAGAAGGAAGAAAATGAACCAGGGAACCTGGAATATTATTTTAGGATGTTAGACAGAATGTGGGAGCACCCACATCACAATGCAGGTAGACTCAGGTCACCAGATCGATACGCTAGCTACATGGCTTTGATGATTGAGCTAGTAGAGATAGACCCTACCTCATTCGAGGAAGAAATAAAGAATTATATATGGGTTGATGCTATGGTAGAAGAATATGATTCCATTGTTAGAACCAGTGTTTGGGAAGTGGTCTCAAGGCCAACTGACAAATCAATGGTAGGTTTGAGATGAATTTACAAGGTAAATCATGCAGTGTAATGAAGCATAGAAAAGCACAAGGCCAAATTCGTGGCCAAGGGGCACTCTTAGGTTGAAGGGATTGACTATGAAGAGACCTTTTCCCCTGTAGCAAGGTACTCTTCCATCAAAAAAAGTCTCACTTTGGTTGTATATATGGGGTGGAAGATCCACCAAAAGGATGTGAAGATAACATTACTTAATGAAGTTATTCAGGAGGAGGTGTACATTGAACAATCTGAAGGTTTTTATACATTTGACAGAGAGTCACATGTGTGCAGACTCAAGTGAAAATTATATGGGTTGAAGCAAGCACCTTGTGCTTGGTACACCAGAATTGATATCTAGCTCTGATGCAAGAGCATAGGCTTAGGAAAATTCTTTGTATTTTAATAGACATAGGGGTCTTTTGTTTTCAAAGAGGATTGGTTTCCTATGTCTTAAATTAATGTAATTTTCAAATATTTTAAATAAATTAGGTGAGACATTTAGAATAGGAATTAATTAATTATTTGTGAATCATTTTGTAAATATTCCCGAATGTTGGAAAACATGAGAGAGTTAGGAGATTGAGAGATTTGGAAATAAATTGTAAATCCTAAATTAGAATTAGTTTCTTGAATTTTGGGATTAGAGAGGATCCTTAGGGATAAAGGATATATTTTAGGACTTAGATGATTTTGAGGAATTTGTTGAGAAGATAGAGGGTTTGGAACCAAAATTGGTTTCAGAATCAATTGTATAAATTGTAAGTCTCAAAAGATAGAAAGAGTAGAAGGAGAGAGTAGGATTTAGAGTAGGTTTAGACTGACAGGGGTTTGTTTTGTAAGCCTACAGGAAAATTAGAAGAAAGGCCATTGATTAGAAAATCAAGCTAGAAGAGGAATTATTTTTGTAATTATTTGGTTATTAATACAAAAGAATCAATTTCTGAGTTTATATGATGTGAAGAACAGAGAGAAGTATGATCTGGTTCATGTAAGCGCTATGTAGTTCGATTTTGGAAATGATTGAAATCTATGGTTAGAAGCTAAATTTTTGTCATTTTTATAAATCCATGGGAATTGTGAAAGGTTGGGTTTATTGAGATGAATTAAAACTTTGTTAATCCTTTGATTGTTAGAAGCTGAATTTTGAAATCGTTAACCATTCTAAGGATTCGATATCACATTTAAAAACTGTGATAGACAGTCAAGTCTATGAGAATTTAAAATGTATAGAGGCTGCATATATGTCCAAGAAGAAGTGCATCTACAATTTCTCAAACCCCCGTATTATCAATACAATCCACGTAGCAATTGATAACACAAATTGATTCAAGAATTTTATTCATACACGAAATTGCCTCAGACTTTAGTTTCTGAAATGAAAGCCATCCCATCTTATGAATAGGTGAATTGTGTCATTCATATGGCCGATTTATTTTATAAGGTTTCTGTGGAATCCATTAAGCGGATTTAAACTACAAAATCCTGATTCTCTTCTATAAAGGGAAAGATTGTAAGTTAAACGAAGGTAGAAACCATAAATTAATGATGCAGAGGAATGGTGAAATTAGTTTTGAAAACCAGTAAGTGGTTTTATCGCACTGCTTATTCTATAAAGACAATAATATTTATGAGAGCGCGATAGTGGCCAGGAAGTGACACATTGCAAGTCAAAACTACCCATTTCGCGTTTGATTGAAAACATTAAATAGAAAGCAACTTGAGATGCGAAATCCATTGGATTAAAAGGATTTCATTGTGGGGTTGCGATTGGTGTTGGATGGATGGACGCATACGAGATGCTGACAAAGGTATGCTTTGAAATAGTTGTGGACCAGTTTATTATATATGGTGGAACTTTGGTTTAAACCAAAGCTTAAATCAAATTTAAGTGAAGTAATAAAGTGGGTTTTAACATGGTTTATAACCATAATGTTGAAAATGGAAACAGCTTCCGCGTGGATTTATGAAAATCATAAAGCGGATATGATTGGTAATTTGGGTTTTGAAACCAAAGTCGAAATCTTGAAGAAATGAAATTGTCAAAGTGGGTTTTTCTTATTAAGGTTAACAACACAAATGAGATAATGAGAAATAAGCTTCTACATATGGAGAAGCCTCTAGCTTTGAGGTTGATAAGATTGGTTTACATAAGATTTGGAATGTGAATGCATTGGTGGGTTTTCGCAGCTTTGGCTGTGTCATTTTGGTATCAAAGTTGGAAAAGCTCTTTTAAATGTTTTTTTTTTTTTTTAAATTAGAATTGCAGAGAATGCATGTGTGATGGAAGATGATTGACAACAATTGCAGAATGGAAAAGATATACAGTAAAAGCATGATAATGAGGAAATTCAGATTTGCAGAATTTGAGTTAAAAAGAAATTTTTTTTTGAAGATTAACATAATTATGTTTTGAAAGATGTGTATACAGGTATAATTGTGATGGAGAAAGTAAAAGGAGATCAGATTTTGAATCTGATAGACTGCAACACATAGAGATACTGTGCAGATGAATAGTGAAACAAGATCACACATAGATCTTGAAGGTGAGGTTTGTGTGTTATTTTAACTTTGGTTTAAAGATTATGTTTGCAGAAATTAGGTTGCATACAGTTGAAGAAAATCTCAGCAAAAGAAGATCATAGCCTTAAGAGAAGTGATGAAGGAAACTGGTAAGAGTTTCTGAGTAAAGTGTGGAGCAGGACGTTGAAGAATTCCAATAGAGGTTGGATAAAAAGAACAATTGTGTTCTTAAAAGATGTAGATAAGTTGAAGCCTAGAAGGAGCAGATATGAACGCTCAAGAGGTTCCAGAAGATAGAGAACTAGTGCTTGCCAAAAGACCAAGTCCAGAGAGGGGATTGGTGAGGTAAGTGGTAGCAGGGAGGACTTGTTGTTGCAAAGGCTTTAGTACAGCTCGTGATGAATGAGTGAGGAACTCATGAAGATAGAAATGAAGAAGAAGATGACTACTGATAGTCATAGAAGAGATAATAGAGGTTCTGAGAGAGACCACAACAGAAGAAAGGAGAAAGAAGATGCCAAGGAAAATGGCATATGGAAGCAGTTGAATCATGAAGAATATGAGAAGGAGTTGGCTGAGATAAGAAAAGAATTTGATGTGTTAACAATGATGATAGAAGAAAACCAGAGACGTGGTTGGACCATGAAGAAAAAGGTAAAGTGGCAGAGGCTACAAAAAAAGAGAGAACAGCAAATGAATATGAAGTTAGCAGAAGAGCTGAGAAAGCTTGAACAGATGATGAATCTGCAATTGAGATGTGAAGAACTCAGAGAATCTGAGTTGAAAATGAAAGTTTCCATTTGTGAAGCAGAATAGGGTGAAATTCTGGGTGAAGATGAAGATTGGATATATGTGGAAGATCTTATGAATTCTTGTGAGAATTCAAGACAGTAAGAAGTTTACCTTACTGAAGAAGCAATTATTAATGATTTCCTGAACTGTTGGGCAAGTTCATATCAGCCAGATGGTGTAAAGCCTTGTGTTTTTGTAACTAATGATTTTGATGTGATTACAGGTTTTGCAGAGGATGAGAAATATTTTGAATTTGTCAAAAGTATGGAAGAATATCTTTCAGAAGATAAATACTCTGAAGCAGAGAGTAATGATGAAAAATGTCTCTTGAATGAGGAAAGCAGTGATGCATTTATATTTGAAGCTGTTATAGCACAAGAAGAATTTCTTGTGAAAGAAGAAGACGAGATTCAGCCTGAAGAGCTAATATGTGAAGCAACAGTTGAGACTGTTGAACCATGTAATTTTCAAACTGACAATGTATGTTTAAATGCAGGAATTGTAAGTGGTGATGAAGTACTTATGAAATTTCAAAAAGAAATTGCATTGTTGGAATATTTGCTGGAAAACTCAGAATATGAAAAAGAGATTGCAGAAGATAGAGTTCACTACAGTGGACAAGAACAGAGAAATATCATGAAAGCAGATGATATGGAAGAGAGACTTGCTGACAGCCTCGAGAATATTTTAGAGAATTCTTTAGAGAGGTTAAATCAGCATACTGATGTGCTGATAGAAGAGGAAATTTCATAGCAGCATACTAAATTGTTGTCTGCCAGAGGGAAAAGAGGCATTGAGGCCTTATGGTTTTTATTATTTTAATAATTGTCTTGTGAATGCAGGTTTTGTTGCAGATGCTAGAGAAAATTTGACACAAGTAAGTAGTCAAGTAAAGGAAGAGGAAGAAATTTCTAGGGAAATATTTAATCCATGGAATAGAGATATTAGAATGCTAGAAAATATGTTGAAAAATCAGGATTCAATTCAGGAGGAGAAATCTCAATTTCAATATTGGGAAATGCAAGAGGGAAGCAACAAACCAAAGCAAAGAAATGAAGATAGTAGTGATTTGCATACTATGTATCAGTCCAAAGAATTGTTGAAGAAAGAAGACAAAGAAATTGTCATAAGTGACAATCAGGAAGAATTTATCAGTTACAGAAAACAAGAGGGTAAGGATGACAAGGCGGCAGTAAGAATAAAAGTCCAGCAATTAAGGAGTGAATGTAATTAGCAGATAGAAGATTTATTGGACAGAGAAATTGAACTAATAAGAAGGATAATGATGAAAGTGTCTCAGAGGAAGACATCAGCAAGAAAGCAAAGAAGCAGTAGCAAGAGGAAAACAGCAACAGACTGTGAAAGTAAAGCCAGTGGAGCAAAATAGCATAAATTGTGGAGACCTGGAGAAGAGAAACAAACAACAGCAGAAATATATGACAAATTACACAACAAGGTATGGGATCCAGGAAGACAAAGATTAAAAGCACATGATCAGGAGATCATGATTATTTTTAATCTTGGGAGTCTGATGCAGGAGCATAGGCTCAGGAAAATTATTTGTATTTTAATAGACATAGGGGTCTTGTGTTTTCAAAGAGGATTGGTTGCCTATGTATCAAATTAATGTAATTTTCAAATATTTTAAATAAATTAGGTGAGACATTTAGAATAGGAATTAATTAATTATTTGTGAGTCATTTTGTAAATATTCCCGAATGTTGGAAAACATGAGAGAGTTAGGAGATTGAGAGATTTGGAAATAAATTGTAAATCATAAATTAGAATTAGTTTAATGAATTTGGGGATTAGAGAGGATCCTTAGGGATAAAGGATAGATTTTAGGACTTAGAGGATTTTGAGGAATTTGTTGAGAAGATAGAGGATCTGGAATCAAAATTGGTTTCAGAATCAATTGTATAAATTGTAAGTCTCAAAAGATAGAAAGGGTAGAAGGAGAGAGTAGGTTTTAGACTGACAGGGGTTTGTTTTGTAAGCCTACGGAAAAATTAGAAGAAAGGCCATTAACTAGAAAATCAAGCCAAAAGAGGAATTCTTTTTGTAATTATTTGCTTATTAATACAAAAGAATCAATTTCTGAGTTTATATGATGTGAAGAACAAAGAGAAGAAATCTGGTTCATGTAAGCTCTGTGTAGTTCGATTTCGGAAATGATTTAAATCTATGGTTAGAAGCTAAATTTCTATCATTTTTATAAATCTGTGGGAATTGTGAAATATTGGGTTTATCGAGATGAATTAAAACTCTGTTAATCCTTTGGTTGTTGGAAGCTAAATTTTGAAATCGTTAACCATTCTAAGGATTTGATATCACATTTAAAAATTGTGATAGACAGTCAAGTCTATGAGAATTGAAAATGCATAGAGGCTGCATACATGTCCAAGAAGAAGCGCAGCTGCAATTTCTCAAACCACCGTATTATTAATGCAATCCACGTAGCAATTGATCAACACAGATTGATTCAAGAATTTTATTCGTACACGGAATTGCCTCAGACTTTAGTTTCTGAAATGAAAGCCATCCCATCTTATGAATAGGTGAACTGCGTCATTCATATGGTCGGTTTATTTTATAAGGTTTCTGTGGAATCCATTAAGCGAATTTAAACTACGAAATCCTAATGCTCTTCTATAAAGGGAAATATTGTAAGTTGAACGAAGGTAGAAACCATAAATTAATGATGCAGAGGAATGGCGAAATTAGTTTTGAAAACCAGTAAGTGGTTTTATTGCACTGCTTATTCTCTAAAGACGGTAATATTTGTGAGAGCACGATAGTGGCCAGGCAGTGACACGTTGCAAGTCAAAACTACCCATTTCGTGTTTGGTTGAAAACATTAAATAGCAAGAAACTTGAGATGAGAAAACCGTTGGATTAAAAGGATTTCATTGTGGGGTTGCGATTGGCATTGGATGGATGGATGCATATGAGATGCCGGCAAAGGTATGTTTTGAAATAGTCGTGGACCAATTTATATATATATATATATGGTGGAACTTTGGTTTAAACCAAAGTTGAAATTATAATTTAAGTGAGTTAATAAAGTGGGTTTTAACATGCGGAGCCGCAGAGGCGGCACCAGAGGTCGCCCTTCTAACTCGCCATCCAGTCCTTCCACTAACTCGCCATCACTCTCAAGCGGTCTGTTGGCTGGCCACTACCCTCGTACTTGTAGTGGGAGAGGGATTTTTCTGGATTCTCGCCATTGGGGCTCCCATGTTCCCCATCCTCTAGCTTCTATGCCTCCTCCCACTACTGGTTCAGCACGCTTCACTTTCAACAGTGCTCTAAATTGCCCCCGGATTACTGCTATCTTTACAGTGGTATTCCATGAGGAAGCCCAGCTGGAGGAGTATAATGCTCAAGCGACGAGAACAGGCTGGGACTTCGCCCAGACTTCGCACCTCCAGGCGGGGATTGGCAGCGCGTCGATGCAGTTTCTAGAGGCTCAAGCTCGCAGCGTTCCTGAGGTTATGATGGAGCCAGCTGATCCTGGCCCCTCAGAATCCGAAGCTGCTCTTGCCAGGGACCTGCTTGCTTCAGGTTGGTGTCGTATTGTTGAAGAACCTCCAGATGACTAGACAGCTTTCTGTGGTGTTTTTATCTTTCTTTGCGGCCCATACTATTGGGCTTGTTGCTGTTCAATCGGTTAAGTGGAATTTTGGCTTGTTTTTGTTCATTTTTTACTTCATGCAAACTTTGCAACATCAGGAATATCTTAACATGCTCCCTTGCATGGGTTTTGGAAAACTTTTCCAGACTGGTTTCCCTATCATAGGGCAGTATCCTTATGTGTTTTTCATGACAATTCTGCCTCTTTCCAGGGAAATTTTTCTAACTACGGTCACATTGTAATTTTATTCCCTTGTTAATAGATTAAGCTTATTTAGAAAGAAAGAAAAAAGTGGGTTTTAACATGGTTTATAACCATAATGTTAAAAAGGGAAACAACTTCCGCTTGGGTTTGTGAAAATCATAAAGCAGATATGATTGGTAATTTGGGTTTTTAAACCAAAGTTGAATTCTGAAAAATAAATTGTCAAATTGGGTTTTTTCTTATTAAGGTTAACAACACAAATGAGATAATGAGAAATAATCTTCTGTATATGGAGAAGCCTCTGGTTTTGAGGTTGATAAGATTGGTTTACATAAGATTTGCATTGAGAATGAATAAAGTTGGTAAACACAGCAGTGGTTGCATCAGTTTACCTGACTGTCTCTGGAAAGTAACAGTACCAATCCTAGTAGCGATATACCTCCTGTCATCACCCATTTCGATATGCATTTGGAGGTCCTTCTCCTCCAAGCTACTGAAAATTTATTTGTCTCTCCTCATGTGGAAGGATGCACCATTATCCAAGTACCACATTGATCCCATCACACTTGACACCATGCATGCGATGAGAAAGAAGTCCAACTCAAATTGTGAGGCGAAAGCCTCACCAACTACAGGTCCTAAAGCCTTCTTGTTCTTCTTCTTTTGTGGAAAATTAATGGCATAATTTCCATGCTCATGACAGTGAAAACACTTCACTTTGTACATGTAGTGCTTCTTGCCTTCTTTTCCGATCTCAGATCTGGAATAGGATTTATTTCCTTTCCCCTTCTTTGCCTTACCAGCCAAGGCGCAATTTTCCTCATCATTTGTCCTAGATGAGGATCCATCCCTGATATTCCACCTGAATTCTTCTTGCACCAAATTTGACCAAAGTTGCTCCCAATCTAGCAGCTTCTCCCTCCCAATGACAGAGACCTGGTAAATATGCCAACGCTTGGGAAGGCCTAGAAGAGCTAGGCTCACCAATTCATCATCTGTTATAGTAATTCTGACACTCCCAAGCTCATCTCGACATTGGACAAACTTGGTTAAATATTTCAGAATAGTGTCACCTTTCTCTATTTTGATTTTCCTAAGCTCATCCTTCAGTGCCAATTTCCTGTGGTCACTGCTGCTCTAAAACAGATCTGTCAAATCCTTCCACATTACATATGGAGTCGCTTTTCCATACTTTAGAAAATGTGCTCTCATACTCCCTCCAATAAGATCCTCCTCGCCTTTGCAACCTTCTTTTGCCAAGCATCAAGAAGAGCAACATCTGTTGTTGCGGGTTTGGGAATGTCATTATAAATGAATTCTTTCAACTTGTTTTCCAGGGGAACTTCCTCCATCCTGCCTTTCCACACAATATAATTAGAACTACCCTCAAGTGCATATTCCAATCTCAAGCCATTAAAATCCATCTTGATCTTGATCCACCTGCCGCACCAAAGAATGTGTAAATTCAAATGATATTCAGCACAAACTCAATTTGTTCTCCACTATAGTGATTTACTGTGCTTTTATACCATTTAGAAATTATACAAACAATATGTATATCAATGGATTCAATCCAATCATTTACGGAAAATAAATATGATCGCCAATCACAACAATGTAAAGAAAGAAGCAAATCAAACCACAACATAGATATTTTCCCAAGGAAAGCTTACTACTCAAAACCCCTCTATCTTATATTGTATATTCACCAAGGAATCATGAAACAATTACAATGCCCTCTTCTCACAAGAGTCTCCTGCACTCTCACAATTGTCTCACACTAATCCACAAAAAATCGACCAACACTTAGCCAATTTTCAGCCTCTGCTCAGCCTTCCTTGCTTGCGCAATTCATGTGGAATTCAATCCCTATTCTTTAGGAAATTCAGCCTTCCAAAACTATGCAATTCTCATGGGAAATCCTATGGTTTTTTTACTGCATGCGGGCAGCCTACTAATAATACAACTAATATTTAAAATCCCTTTAATCTTTGTCTCAATTGGGTCTCCACTGAAATTGAAATGCATGTAGCTATTAATAGCAAATCATCAGTTACATGATAGATCACTGCATGTGAATTAAATCTGATTTAATTCACTTGACCTTTCACTAGTGCAACAAACAATTACAACCAGTTAAACTGATTTTAACTCAATTAATTGAGTTAACCGATTTCTCATGCATTAAACTAATGCACTAACTGCAACTTGGACTCAATAACTAGTAAAATCACTTTGCATGCCTCGCCAACCACCCTCAACTCAAAATTCATGAGCTAACTGAGTTTATCACACTCAGTTAACTATTACAAGTGATTATGAGATAAGATTACATTTTATTGTCCAATTTAATTAAGGGAAAATTAAATTAGACACACATTTCTTGTTGACTTTTCAACAATAAACCCACAACACCATGGCTATCTAGGAAATGGCAAGGCTAGGAAAATCCACATGCATACACCATGCATGCCAAAACTAGTGAGGAAAACATACATGCAACTTGGTACCTGCAATCAAATCCAGTTGTAGTTGTTGATCCCAGTGTGTGCTTGCGCTTTCCTACTCTTCTTTTTCCTTCTTGATCCAAATCACCACGTATCCACGCTCTCCAAGAGTGTTCCAAGAAAACTCTAAGTAACCAAGAGTATGAGAGAGGGAGAGACAGTAATGAGAGAGCTCCAAATATTCACTAACAAAAGGTACCAACTAATCCTTAGAATCCTTTTTATAAAAGAGGCCTCTATTTTCTTCATTTTCCATTATTTTTCCTTCATTTTCCTCCTCACATGCAACCTGTGACCTTTTACCTCCCTTTTCTCCTAATTTCCATCATTTTCGTAAATAAATGTACCAAAAATAATTTTTTCCTCTTTAATGCCTTAGCCATAAACTTTGCAAATTTCCCATGTGAACACCTGCACTAGGATGTTTTTCCCAACATTCAGCTTGGAATACATGTCCCATCAACCGTAGTTATTATTTTAACTTTATTACATGGAAATTTCACCAGGGATATTACATTTTTCCATCGCATGCTTTTAAGGGAAGCTAACAAATGGTTCAATCATTTTCCTAATCAATCTATCCTGATTTGGGGACAATTTTTTAATCTCTTTGAGTCAATATTCATGAATTTAACACTTAATTACAACCCTTCATTAACTCTCCCACGTTTCTAGGGATTCAACCTTAAATTCTTTGAAGAGAGATTTAAAAAGCGATAAGAGCATTTATAGACAATAAGCAACCTTGAGGGTTGAGACAATGTTGGATTAGCCATTAGGGTGCTTGAGTCATTTGAAACCATTATAACACACCTTTAGGTTGCATATTGTTAGTTTGGTTATAGCTATACCATTGGTCTTTAGGCATAAAATCACCATCTATTATGTGACCTATGGATCCACAATTGTAGTACGAGAAGGAAAATGTGGTATGGTCAACACTGACAAATGAAAAGGTCTTTGGGGATTTTACTTGAGTTGACTTTGTAAATAGAAAGTATTTATTGGGTTTGGGGATATGTGGACCTAATTTATGGAATCCTATGTAACAATGGACACAATGGTGGATTTGGACCCTAGTTGGACCCATCAAGCCAAATAATTAAAAAAAAATTGTTTCTTGAGGGATCAAAATCATTCAAACTAGTTATTGAAGGTAGAACAACAAGTGGGCATGGAACCTAAGGAATGTGTCTTAGAAGTAGACATACTAGTGAGGTCTCATGTCTATGATAGGGTGAGAGAGGCTCCAAGAATTTCATCCATCACATAAGGTAGTAATTCAGAGATATTTGTATGATCATTAGGTGGATGACACGTGATTTGAGCATGGTGGTGAACTAGAAATTGCACCTCCTAAGTGCTAAGGCATATGTGAGTACCCAACTGCAAAATTCATCTACTACATTTTTCCCTTATTTCTAAGAGATAATATCCATGAGATGGGAATAAAAATGAGTTCTAAAGAAGGAGAGAAGCAAGAAAATTCAAATGAGTAATCTATGGGCTCTTGTAGGTAGGTCAATGCATTGATGTGATGAGGGGTTATCCATTACTTGAGCACATATATATCACTCTACATGTGGGGGCCCACATACACTAATCTTTGGTGTAAGGTGGAGCAATAAGGAGCCCTCATTTAGTATGAAATAAAAGAGATAAATAAGTATCAATAAACAAATAATTCATATAAGACAAGAATGTCAAGATCAAGAAATAATCAAGCTTAATCACTACGTATGAATAATAGCATCTAAAATATGAAATGCATGTGATGAAGTAACAATAAATAAGATTAACTATAATGTATTAACAATACAATAGTTAAATTGTGAATGTAGAAATCAACAAGTTCTAATTATTATATAAGTTAAATAAGAAATAGAACATGTAAGTTGATCACGAGTGAATTTAATGACAACAATGGCAACTTTATTATAAAATCATGAGAAATAATGAAAGTGAGATTGAGAATGCCACACTTGTATTTGCTTATAAAATAGGGCATGGTGGTTTGGGAATATGTTGACGCGAACAATATACTCATTGAAAGCTCAACATGTGGCTTGTGGGAATTGATCCTTACTGAAAAGGGTAACACTCCACTCAATCATGTGAACTAGACACAATTGGCAAACAAATACAAAATTATTAAGTATAAAAAACAAGTATATTCATTTTAAAATTTTAAAGATTTAGAAAATCTTAAAAATTAAATTAATATATTATTTATATGTATATTCATTAACATATATCAACACAATATCTTTTTTTCAAGTTGTATTTAGTGCAACTTTTTGGAAGATTTTCCTATGCATTTTTCCGATCTAATTTATCTAAATCCACCAAGGATTTATTGAAATCACAAGTTTGATGGGTAACCCCTGCACAATCGAAGTGCCCTAGGGGTTTTTCAGGGTGTTGAATCCATATATATAGTCAAAAACCAGTTTAAATAACACAAATCAAGATTTCACCTCAAAAATCTTCCACTGGATTCCGGCACCGGAAAGTCAAAAAAATTGCACTAAAGACAACTCCTATTTTTTTCCTCCATGTAAAAAAAAGAGATAAAATTATATTCATAAATGTTAATCTAACATTTAAAAATATTTTTTCAAAACAATAAGCAGACACAAAAAATTAACCATGGAAATTTGTACCCAATCATTTTTTCTGATTTTCCCTATCCTTCCCAAATAACAAAATTTGTATGGTTCCTACAAGCAACAAAATAGAGGTCCTTATACATATACTATCATAGTTCACAATGCTTTTTATACCATATGCTAAGATACCATCTTTCAAAAAGCAAGTCATGAAAAAATCTCACCAAAAGGCCACAATGAAGCGAGATGAGTGGAAAATGGGCACATTGAGAGACATGCCTATTGCTCTCCTCCTAATTATGCATACGAGCTAACTAAACCTTGAAATTTGATAATCCATCAACTTTATGATTCCTTTATCAGAAAATATGTTGAAAAGAGATATTATTAAAACATGCCATAATTCCTTGTTCTCATCAGAAAAAGTAAATTTCCTCATTATATATTCCATCTTTATTTACTTAAAGATAAGTAAAAAGTCCCCAAATATTTGTAACTGGGAGAAACCATATTTTGTTGCTAGACTGGGAAGCAAGCTTAGAGACATTAACTCTACAGAGTTGTCTGATCCATGAATTGTTAGGGTGATTTGGTAAACTTGTTAACAAAAAAGACACCAGAGAAAAATAAATTGGAAACAAATTAACTCAAAAACAATAGATAGAACTAATGTGGAAAAACCATTTCGAAAAAACCACAAGGAAAGGATAAGAGCTTTTATTATAATAACAATAATATTATTTCATTCCGCCCACTTTTTACCTACACCCCTATAATATATATATATATATTAGAGTATCATAAAAGCCTAATATGCGGAGCACACAGACCCAGGGAATAAATAAGGGATACTTAATATAATATATATATATATATATATATATATATATATATATATATATATATATATATTAGAGTATCATGAGCCCAATACCAAGGATGCAGGCAACTCACTTGAATCCTTCCGTAGTATTCTGGAAGAATGAAAAAGTTAAAATCATTTATATTTTATTTTACTTTGAATTTTTCTCACATCTAACATTAACTATGCCTACTTTTAACTTTATAGAATGAGAATTCTTGACAAATATTATTCCTACAGCACCACCTATTGGAGGGTGACCTCGAAAGGCTCCATCGAAACATGCCCATGAACCAAACTTACTTATGATTTTTTCATTAATCTACATGGGGGGTTTGGCATCTTTACCTTGTTTGAAACTTTACATAATATTAAGCTCTAGAACATAACATTGGAGAGGAGTTAGAATTTTTCCTTCAAAGAGGTTAGCATTCCTTGCTAGCCATATTCTCCAAGTAATGATCATTGACAATGCTCTATATACATTTTCATTTTTACACTAACACCTTATTCTTGCCCCAATTGAGTACCCATTCCAAACTTATTTTAAATTAGGTAAGCTCAACTTATTTTCATACTTGTTTTGAATATACATATGACATAATGAGATGGGAATGGTTTCTTCATTTTCTCTACACAAAATACACCAACTAGAACATTTTTCATTCCTCTTCGAAGATTATCCTAGAGAAAAACTTTTTTATTAAGTAATAACCACATATATATCCAATATTTCAAGGCACATTTAAATCTCCATACCTTCTTCCATCACCCAATCTAAATATCCATATCACCTTAAGAATCTAAGGCCTTATAACCCTCCTGAAAAGTGTATATACTCGAAGGATTCAATGACTATATCAAACTATTCTCCTCATATATTATTCTCACATGCTTAGATATAAGCTTAGACATACAATTAACCCAAATGACAATGTCCTTATCTTTGAACCCCATTTTCCCTTACATGCAACCATTATTGGTCCCATATCGTAGTCATAGCAAGGTCAGTTATCTGAATTAAACTACAACATCCTCTATTTCTCAATAGCTATAAATTGTGTTGGAAGTTTTAAACCATCCTCACAACCAATATATGGATCTTCCCACACTCTGAACTTCATCTCGAACCTAGATTTCCACACAAGCTAATTCCCATCTAAAGGGAGTGATAGAACCATTACTTTCATATAACAAAGAGACTATGACTATCCTTCAAGAAATTTCTAATTAATTTTCTAAAGAGTGAGGGGAGATGTACTTCTCCTTCACCACTTGACTTGAAATCCCTTCTCCTTGGCACTTTTTTTTGTAAATACCTTAGAAAAAAGGAAATTATTTGTTAAGCTCCATCCCTCCAATGCATTTGGGGAAGCTCTCTTATTCCAATCAGTATTGGAAGCCCCATATTTTCTTTACAAAATAACCAAATGGATTTAAAATCAATCCTTCTTGTCACTTCAATGTACTCCTGGTAATTTTCTAGGACAATAACATCAAATAAACAAGAATTGCTTCTGGAACAACTTTAATCTACACAAGTATGCCTACTCTTGATAACCAATGATTGCACCAAACATTTAATCACCTTTTCACCTTCGATATCAATCAAAACCAAACTCTCTTTAAATAGTCTTTTGGTTTTACAGTGAACTTAAAGTATTTCAATCCATCACGTCCCATCTCAGTTTTGATGATATGAGAATACTTTAGAGATATAAACCTGGTCTTATTCAAAGAGTCTTGTAAAAGAGATAGAATACTTCTCAATATTTATCTACTTACTTGTAGTAATGTAGTGGAGAACTATATTTTCTTTCAACCCAACTACACATTTCATAGTTCCACCACAGGATATCATAATTTTATCTATCAATAAAATATGGGATAAATAACAACAACTATCCATTTTATACCTTTGAGACTTCCAAATCGCGTAGCCTCCTCCAGGTCCCTACTCAAGATTTCTACCAAAGTCAACAATGGGAGAGGGAAAATCGGGCACCCCTTCCTTAGCCCCCTTTTGGGCATAAATAAATATGAAGTTGACTTGTTTATAACCAATGATAAAGAAATTGAAGTGACTGAATTCTTGACCCAGTTCACAAATGGGACATAAAATCCTAGATGAATGAACATTAGAATCAAATACAAATAGGCTACCCTATCATAAGTTATATGAATCTGAATGTTAGTTTTTTTGTGCTAATTTCATCTTCAGAACTATAATTAATTTGTTGATCACTTGCTTTATGTGTATAGGTTTCCTTAGTGTTTGTGAGTGTTAAAACATGTAAATAACTGAATTTTATGTTAAATTCAGGAGCATAAAATAATTAAAACATAATGATGAACAACAGTAATAATATTTACATCAAATCATCACAATGATCCATTAACATAATGTTTTGATGAAGGAGTTCACCTTTCCTGGGCTACATCTCCTTGGTCCAGCTTCCATGGCTTGGGCCTTTGTATTAGTTTAAATGTGAAAAAATTGGTGTTTAAATTCATCTACTTCTCCTAAAACCTACTTCAATGTGTTCATAATGTCCAAATCATCTCGAATAGACTCTTCTTGCTCCCAATTTGGTCGAATTTTGAAAAATTTATGGCCAAAATAGTTTGGCCTAGGAAATCTCCACTAAATCTGGAGATGACTCCAGTTAAGGCCGCTAAATTCAGGGGAAGCTCCGAATTTGGTGGCTCCGCAGAATATGTCACCATATTAAAATGCAGTTAAATTAAATAAAGTGGAGTTTAATTAGGGATAAGCTTTGTTTAGCGCTAATTGGGCGCATTAACAAAATTCGCATTAGAATGCGATTAGTGAAAATTACATTTAATAAAGGGTTAATAACCTCGTATTAACTTTAACCTCTGCCATTAACCACAAACTTCGCTCTGGTCTTCGCGACTGGTACTGTGGTGTGGTCATGTGGGGAGGGGGTTGGCCCCCTCCATACCCCCGACAGTCTAACCATTTGAAATTAAATATAATCCGCGACATAGTATTGTTAAGTTGTAATATTGTGGTGTGGTTGTAAGAACGGTCTGTATTTTGGGGGGAGGTCGTGGGGTGGAGCCTCGACCTCTGCCCTTCTTGTGTGTATAATTTTTCCACCCGAAAATTTAATCCAACCTTAGAATATAAATGAATTTGGAGTTTGGATATAACCAAATGCGCCAACCTTTGTAATATAATGTGGACTTGACCATAGTTTAATTCAGAAATTCGACCATATGAAATGCAATTCGGCCTCTACCTTGGTCCACCATAGGGGGCACGTGGAAACCCTGCTGCACCACATGTCCACCTCTGGTTGGACTATCTCCAATCCTTAAAAAATTCAAATTCGACCTTCGTATAGATAAAATATAAAATTAAATTAAAAAATCACCCTCCAAACTCTCCAGCGAATCTTGCAGTGACACTTGTCATAGTGTGATTAGGAAAACTGAAGAATATTCCCATAATATATTTAAATTTTATTGACTAGGCTACCATGTCACCAACCTATCACTTCTACAATTTTTTAAGTTTTTTAGTAAAATGAATAGCAGGCCCTATCTTCCTCATCCGGACTTCATTTTCAACGAAACGAATTGCGTCGAATCCCTGGAAACAAGATCTTTGTTGTTGTTTAGTTTCTAATCGATTTTGAGCACTTTCATTTTTTAGCTTTAACACTGAGAAACTGATCGTTCCTCCCCATGAGAAGCCTTTTGGACCCCAAAAGCTCTTTGATTACAGATTATGTGGATGAGGGTACAGTTCCCTCACCCTTCCAGTCTTAGTCCATTGAAATTTTCCCATTTTCATCAACTAGATATTTTCACAAAAAATAAGCTTTTTCCTTGACTCTTGCAACCCTATCTTGCAATTTTTTACACTGTCATGCTGCTATTTCCATGAATTTGCAGAGCAGCAAGTTTTGTTCCCACCTCGGTCATCAATCAAAGGAAAATTAAAAACTGTCTCACCTCACACACTGTCGTCATGGGGATTTTTAGTTGCTCTTTCTTTGTACTTGCATCGACTCTTGACCAAGTATTTTTTTCCATTTCCATGTACCTTTTGGAAACCAAAAACAAGCACTTGTGGCACCCATGCCTTATTTTTCAATTTTCTTTGCACTTTCTCTTTGACCTTTGCACTCTCTTGCACCTGCAGCTTGTTTCCAACACTGCTTAACACTGATGTTGACTGCTGCAAATGTTTTACATCTTGTTCACCTCCTTTCAAAGGCAACCTGTTAGAGTCCTCAAACATCTTAGGTGTGTGGGGCCTAGAGGCATTGTAGCAGTTCTTGATCTTCTCCTCCTCTGGTCTAGAATAGGTCCCACCTAGCTAGTTGAAATGTATCTTGGCATAGTGTTGCTTGCAAATGCATCTCGGATCATATGGTTGGTACTCCATCGTGCCAAACCTGAAGTTATCCAACTAATTTCCTTAAGATTTTGTAGCCTTTGGGTTATTTATTTCCTAGGATACCACCTGCAAAGTAAAATTAGGCCAAGGTGCTTTATTTTTCCTTCGCAACGTTGTTTATAAGCCAGTGGCAAGATTATATGCAATCTATTTCACAATCAACTTATCTATGGCATACTTCAATAATAGATGTGATGACTTATGGAAATTTAACACCTTGAGGTAAGTTCCATACAGTGAGGCAAACCAATCGACAATTTCTAGTACTAAGTCCATAGCCTCATGGGACATGCAAGGTGGCTTCTCCTCAAAAATCATCTGGTATAATACTTTGAGGAAATGGTCAGCCAACGTTTCCATGACTCCTCTATAACTGCACTCTAAAAGTAGTTTGAAATAAATATGAACAATAGGCTCTTTAGGTGTCCAATTCCAACTCATGCCAAGAAAAGAATTCTGAGCACAAACACCATCCAACAAGTATGCATATATATATAATATGGCTTGCTTTCTCTTAGGAGGATTCTTTTCATTGTTCACATTAATCCTAAGTTTCTGAGCCAAAAGATATAACCATTTGAACACCTTTCCCTTGTAGACAATTTGATGCAACATGTAAACCCAACCTTCAGGGAAGGTTTCAGTACTCTTTTGACCATACTTCCAACATAATATGATCAGGTAGTGAAACACCTTTCTAATATATTTAGTCTTTTATGTATTACTAGGTGTCTGGCGTAACTTAGATGGCTCTTTCACCCAAGTCTTGATAGCATCGTTGGTTCTCAAATAGTTGGTGACTGCATAGAAATTTGAATCCATATATGCCTCTATCTAAGGCAAGTGATACATCAGGTGAATATAATGGGCCAAATATGAAGCAAGTCACTACCCACTAACACTATTAAGGGTCATGCTCTTAGTATCCAAGTGAAGTAGGAACCACTTGATGACATTTTCACAAGGTAGTACTAGGAACCTACAAGCATCTCTATGAAAACATGACCATTGGATGATTATGTACACCTTTATGTCCTCTACATCTGCTTTGAAATCGGTAGCTATGAATGCATCTTTGATTGTATGTCATGGGATATTTGAGTATTTTTCAATGAAGAGTTGAGTTTTAGATAGAATATGCATGGTAACTAGAGTCCTCTCAACCACTTCATCGAATTGCTCATTGTTGTTTCTTTTGAGGAAAATCTCTTTGGAGGCATGATGACGATAACTAATGAAAGAGAGATGAGCTCAAAACTTGCAGTACCTGTAACAAAAATATACACTCATGGAAAAAACAAATTATCTTAAGAAAATTAGTTCATAAACAGTAGTTAAAGCGGATACACCTTGAATGAAGAGAATCATTGCATAGTTTCTGGGCTTTGGTAGGCAGACTGGGCTCTTGAACTGCGCACTTCGTAGTCTCAATACACAAGGTTGGATCTTGAGACTGCACAATGTGTAATATTAGAGGCAAAGGATGAGGACTGAGGCCTGGAACTATGCAATGTGTAGTTGGGAAAACCAATGATTACACACCACGCATTCTCAAAGGCCAAGGGTCGAGCTTGATGCTTGGAGATGTGTAATGTGCAGTTGGAAGGGGCAAGATTTTCTCAAGGATTGCGCAGTTATGCCCAAGAAATAGAGAGAAAATTTCAAGATCTAATGTTTAGGTAGGAAGAAGTGTATATTGGCATTAAAGTGATTTATATCAGTCAATAACATGGGCTAGAAAAGATCATGCAAAATGAAAAACATGCATGCATAAAACGACCCAACAGTGACAATTATTTGTAGGAAAAAAGAAAGAAGGTGATGTGACACTTATAAAAATTGAACATCGGACTGAAACAACATTTTTAAGAGCTAGTAATAATATAAACACCAACTATCATGAAGATAGAAGGGAAAAATAAAATTCATAGAGGCAAAAGCGACATAAAAGCAATAAAAAGAAACACATGAGAAACTTACCTAGAAAAGTGTTGCAAACCAAGTCCAAAGCTACTTGATCTTGTGGGGAAAGATAGAGCTCCAATGTCGAGTATGAAAATTATCTCTAAGAGTGTCTGTTATATAGATCTAGCCCACAGGGTTAGGTTAGGGTTTATGACGTCCCTGCCTAAAATCGAGGAAAAATGACACTTAGGTTAAGATCGAAAATAGAAACTTTGTGCTGCTTTTCAAAGATTGATTGTGCACTCCCTATTTTCTAGGGATGAGCATTAGCTTACTCCTGGAAACTACATAGTCACAATGGCAGAAAGAATTTTTCAAATCCCAACAACAAGGGATTATGCAGTTCACTAACTTGGTGGATTGTGCGGCCTTAACTCTATGAGAGAGATAGCACGGTTTGCATGCTCAGTGGTTGTATGTATTTATACTTGTTCAGTTTTGATCCTCAAGGCATAACGTAGTCTCTAGTGATAGAGAATTTCACAATTCCTAGAGGGAAGACCGAAAGTTGGTACAAGGTAAAGGCATAGGTTGGCTTGTGTTATAAATTTTTTAGTTGCCTTCGACAAGACTTAGTCATCATCAAGACAACCTAACCAATTCATCACAAGCACTTCATGTAAAGATAAGTCTTCATAACACTTAGAAAATCAAAAGGAATACTTTATGACAGTGAAATATAGGTTCTTATGAACAGAATTTAGGCTCCAAAGTCAAGGCATAAGCAAACTTTTGGAGGGGGGTTGTAGCAGCTACAACACTTGGAAACACATTGGTAGAACTCAATCTCTATGTATGGGTCTAACTCTATAGATCCGATCTAACTCTTTAGGAAGTGTTTTTCATCTCATTGATTACCATAACTTTTTTACTAAGCTCGAGTTAAATATATAGTCCCTTCATTCTCTTCATCGACAACACACTAACAAAATCATATCAAAATTAGTTGTTTCGATTGGGGATAAGGAGTATATCAATATGAAAGTGAAAAATGATTTTCAGAGTCTTAGTTTTCATCTCTGGTGTTGCTCCTTTGTTAGCATGCCTGGACAGTACCCTGACAGAGTCACTTTATAAACACAAAAATTGCTTTGTTACCAGCGAGATTAGATAGTACCCCGACGAAGTTGCTTGCTTCACCTCCCTGCGTAGGAAGCATTTCTCTTCTTTCACCTTTTATTTATTTTAATTTATAGAATTGCGCTTCAACACTTATTATTTCATCGGGTGGAAGATGGATCTCGAATTATTGAGACCAAAAGAGGTTGGCCCTTCAGAGAAGGATATTAATACACCTTTGAAATGCATTCCACTTGTTTAAGTTTCCTCTCCTCCTTACTCTACTCATCTAAGTTGAAAAGATAGAACTGATCAAATATAAACCAACTAAAGAAGAGGGTGTTAGTTATATATTTGAGTATCATAGTTCCACTAAGGTTTTCTCCAAGAAAGAATGTGTTTTCCATGTGGGCATCATTCACTAAGAGATACAAGTCCCATGCAAAGAGAAGAAATAGAGAGACTACCAAGCATTGACGACTGTACAATTTCCTCTTGAACTCTTTCATGCTCATTTCAAAGGAAGAACATGATCTCATACAAGGTTTATTACGACAGAAATGAAAGGGAAGGACAGGGAAAAATATAAACAAAACAAACTTAACTAAACTAACCCTACTCCTAAACTAACAAAGGATAGGCTAGGCTTACATAAAATGAAATTTTCAATGCAACCAACGGAGCAGTACCTGACCTATATCGGAGAGAAAATCAACGGCAAGAAAATTAGTTAAGAATTGGGTTAAGAATTGGTTACAAAATATTATTTATTTACAAAGTAGTTGCTAGGAGTTTATCTATTTTAAGTATATTAAAATAAATAAATATATAATAATAAATAATAATAAAGTTATAGGGTTAAGAATTTGTTACAAAATATTATTTATTTATCATAATTACATATATTAATTCCTAATATAGTAAGAATAATTCTTAAACTAATTAAAACGCTGCTATAAAGCTTACGAATTGGTTACAAAATATTATTTATTTATAAAGTTGTTGTTAGTAGTGTATATATTTTAATCATATTAAATAAAATAATAATGCAAAAAATAAATAATAATAAATCTTTTGGGGTTAAGAATTGGTTTCAAAATATTATACATTTATAAAGTAGTTAGGAGTTTATTTATTTATTTTAAATGTATTAATAAATTAATCTATAATATGGAAAAAATTAAATAAGAAAGATATAGGGTTAAGAAATGGCTACAAAATATTATTTATTTATAAAGTAGTCGTTAGAAGTTTATTTATTTTAATTATATTAAAACAAATTAAATTATAATATAGCAAAATTTTAATAGTAATTAAGTTAAAGGGGTTCATAAAAGGTAAAAAATAGTAGGAAAATAATATTTAGAAATAAACTCTAAGAATATAATATATTTATAATATTATGACAGAGGGGGCGAGATCACGAAGAGAGGACCGGAATCCGGCTCTTACTTAATTTCCAACCATCATCCTTATTAAGATTTCTAGCATGCCTCTCAATCTCAATAGCCTCTCTAAACTTCTTGTGGTGGAAGTGATCAACCCTAACAATGACTCTGGAGTCCTCAATACAAACATGGTGTTTGGATTTATCTGCATGTTCAACTAGAGCTGATGAGCAGGAACGATTGTGCCTAATGTCTGCAGCATGTTCATGGATTCTTTGTTTAATGGACCGGCCCATTTCTCCAATATAGGGAATACCATAGGAACAAGGAACGATCTAAACACCTTTCATGTCCTTAGGGTCGACAAGGTTTTTAGCAGATCCAAGAGAGTTTCTAATGGTACTGAGTGGTTTGAACAAACAGGAGACATTATTCTTTCTAAGGAAATGGGCAATCATGCTTGTGGTCCCTTGGATAAACGGGAGATGAACCTTGGAGATGGGATCAACATGAGCAGTTTTAACTCTTAACCCTTTACAGGCTCTTTGAAAGGCCTTGAGGCCTGGAGTTCTATTATACCCATTAATACTAAAAACTTCAAGAAGATGGGTATAGTAGAGGATTAAGAGTTAAAATTTCTCGTGTTGATCCTATCTCCAAGGTTCATCTCTCGTTTATCCAAGGGACCACGGACAGGATTTCCCTATGATCCTTAAAAAGAATAATGTCTCCTCTTCATTCAAACCTCTTAGTACCATTAGAAATTATCTTGGATCTATTAAAGACCCTATCAACCCTAAGGACATGAAAGGTGTTTACTTGGTTCCTTGTTCCTGTGGTATTCCCTATATTGGAGAAACGGGTCGGTCCATTAAACAGATAATCCATGAGCATGTTGCAAACATTAGGCACAATCGTTCCCTCTCATCGACTCTAGTTGAACATGCAGAAAAATCAAAACACCATGCTTGTATTAATGACTCCAGAGTCGTTGCTAGGGTTGATCACTTCCACCATAGGAAGCTTAGAGAAGTTATTGAGATTGAGAGACGACCTATAAATCTTAATAGGGATTATGGTTTGAAATTGAGTAAGAGTTGGATTTTGGCCCTCTCTTCATGATCCCGCTCCCTCTCTCATAATATTATAAATATATTATATTCTTAGAGTTTATTTCTAAATATTATTTATTTTATTATTTTCCTACTATTTTTTTCCTTTTATGAACCCCTTTAACTTTATTACTATTAAAATTTTTCTATATTATAATTTAATTTGTTTTAATATAATTAAAATAAATAAACACCTAACGACTACTTTATAAATAAATAATATTTTGGAACCAATTCTTAACCCTAAAACTTTATTATTATTTAATTTTTGCAATATTATTTTATTTAAAATGATTAAAATATATAAATTCCTAACAACTACTTTATAAATAAATAATATTTTGTAACTAATTCATAAGCTTTATAGCATCATTTTAATTAGATTAAAAATTATTCTTGCTATATTAGGAATTAATATATGTAATTATGATAAATAAATAATACTTTGTAACAAATTCTTAACCCTATAGCTTTATTATTATTTAATATTATAAATTTATTTATTTAATATAATTAAAATAGATAAACTCCTAGCAACTACTTTCTAAATAAATAATATTTTGTAACCAATTCTTAACCCTTATTGTATTATTTTAATTAATTTTCTTACCATATTAAATATATATATATGTATATAATAAATTCCTAATGTCTAGTTTATAACTAAATATATAATATTTTAATAAAGAATTCCTAATTGCCAATTTGGAATATTATTTTATTTACCTTAATAACTAATTCATTAATGGCTAGTTTTCAGTGGCTAACTCTCAGCAACGACGCATCCATGCTACTTATTCTTGAAGATCGATGGATTTTTTCACCTTGTCCTGAGGATGAACCACATTAGTTGGTTTGAAAAGTCGACCAAATCCTGATGATGTGATTAATCTGAAAGACATTTATTTACAATATGAATCATAAAAGTCTTAGATCTAACACTTTCATAGTCATACATGTCAAAGGGCAATGGAGCTCCTTAACAATATATTCAAAAGAATGAATAGAGGCGGTCGGAAATGTGTAACACCATTGTTTAACATGCACTTCAAATGTAAGGATGAACAACCTGCAAGCAATATCCTCACAATTGATTTCAGGATAAGTGCACAAGTCAAAAAAGCGAGAGATGTGCTCAAGAATGGTTATTCCACCCTCGCCGTCAAATTTCTAATTCGATGATTAATCAATTACCCCCAAGGGAAATTTCAGATTTGCAACTTTGAAAAAACATGCTGGGGTTAAGATTTGGGAAGAAGCCATTTTAGGATAAGAAAGGTTCAAGCAGACTTCATGGGCTCAGCTTGTCATTTGGTCCTCCTTCTAGCGCCAAAACCTGTTGACGGTGTTGGAAACCGCCAACATGGGAAGGGGTCTCTCTGATGTGAAGTCCCAATTAGACCCCACAACGTTTGAAGTAGGAGCCCCAACCAAAAAATGATTGGTTTCCAAAATGGTGGTTTCAAAGGTGTGCCTTGGCTGCGATAAACACAAAGAATGAGATATGCATGGCTTTGGTGGAAGAAAGTGTATGGATTTTTTGTAGAATCATATGTATTTTTTGAAAGGTTCCATCACACCATAAGGGAAATGAGTGAGGCCCTTACAATCATGTAATAGCACTTAGCTTTAAAGGGACACACGATTCATTCAAGAGAATCATTAGTTAACCTACAAAATAGTTCACAAGATAACAAAGATCATTATAACATGACAACACACATCCAACAAGATTCATACTAAAGCAAACAAATAAGCTAATAATCATTAGCATAAATGAAACAACACATATCAAAAACATCACAAGAATAGTCTTACTACATCTATGACATATGCATGAAGACGTGTCAGCTCTGAGCTTTATTAAAAGTGAAAGCTCTAGAGATACATTTACAATTGAAAAGACACTATCCCCAATATAGGAACACGAATCCAACACTTGCTTCTCCAAAGAATTATATCCCTCTTATGCTAAACTAGATAATTCAAGGCAACAAAAACAAAGCTTCCAAGCCCTTTCCATGAGTCATGAGGATGTATTTATAACATATGAGATGACCCTTCATCTCCCTTTGTGACGTTTGGACTTCCCTCATGACTCTTTGACTTCTTTTGTCCTTTTTTAACTAATGAATTTTCATATTCCACAATTAACACTTGAACTTCCACCTACATATTTATTTCAAATACAATAATACAAAAACCCCATATGAGACAAAATGGGTAAAGCCTAATAAGATGAACGAAACATATTAAGCTTGAGTTTAAGGAAACTCTAGATCAACATTCTAAACTTGTAGATCTTCATTGATCCAAGTGGATATTGGTGGTCACCCACCTTTTCACCTAAACCTCCAGTCTGTTTCATCAGTTTCCTTGTTTATAGCAGCATTTACTATTTTTAGCAGTTTTTTCGAGTCCTGGATTTATGGTGCAATTTTTACCCCCAAAATGATGTTTTTTAAGCTCCTCAATTATGAGCCTATTGTAGATCCTGTAGAACTCAGAGAGATCTTTCTAATGAGGTATCATAAACACAAAACGAAGATAATATGACCAAGTTACGACCCTCGGAAGTTGGTTGCCCAACTAACCCTAACGGGACCCACAAACTCTTGTTGTTCCATTTCTTGGGGTTAGGGTTTTGGTTGTTTAGGGTTTTCCCTTATTGTTCAATAATAAAAAGGCCTTGGAGCCTCTTTGTAACATAGTTTAGAAGCATGTAGATGCCACATCTCTTCTTAGAGATAAGCTACCATCACCCAAGCTAGTTTATTTCCATTCTTTATGTAAGCATATTTCAGTTCTTTGATATTAATGAAATGAAGCATTATTTTTGTTGCATCTATGTATTTATGGTTATATATGTATTCTATTGCATTCTTGTTTAAGTTTGGATTATTGGTATGATATTGGCCTTCTCTTTCTTTCTTTTTCTTTACATGTCCCCAACGAGGTCGAGGTATAAGGAATTAGGGCTCGAACTGGTTGAACCTTTGCAAGTCGAGCCTCCAAACCCAGATGGCCTCCCATGGATGAAGAAAAGTAATACAAGGGAGAAAGATATCCTTTCAAAATATTTCTTGAAGAAGCCCTCGAGTGACGGAGTAATACTATGATGGACAGCTTTTCCCAGATCCTTTAGCGGTTACCCACAGGCAACGCATCTTCTTCCAGTAGCCTCTCTGGAAGTGCCACTCCCTTTAAGGTACAAATAACTTCGACATCCTCGTATTAAAAGGTCAAATAGATGGAAATGTCATAGATAAATGGTTAAATTTTATAGAAGGATATTTTTCAGTTCATGATTCCAATCGAGAAAATATTACTTTTTCACTCCTTAAAGTCACCCCCCACTTAAAGGACTTGTGGGAAACCTACTGTGAGAAGAGGGACGAGAGTGAACCCTCACTATTTTCAGCAGCACCCACTTGGAATTATTTATGGGATGCCATCAAGGATCAATATTACCTTGTTGGGTGCTATGAGGATAAATAAATAAAGTGGACCATGCTGCAGTAGGGAAGGCACCAAGAAGTGACAGAGTTCACAAATATTTTTCATACCCTTCGCACAAATTTGGGTTTCAAGGATTTTGAGTGACATTTGGTACTCAAGTACCATGATTGTCTACACAAGTACATCCAGGATGAGATGGAGTTCTTTGAAATCTCCTCGCTCGACGTTTCTTATTGATATGTTGTCAAGATAGAGCAAAAATTTAAACAAAGGAAGCAAGACTTTGGATCTGTGAATCCGAAGCAAGGGAAAGGCACCCCCAAACCACAGAGAAGGATAGAGCCAAGGTAGGGTGACCCAGGACAACTCGTCGAAACTACAAGAAAATAACAACACCATGAAGACAAATAAGGACATGGGAAAATGGTGAGAGTTACATAAGAGCCCCACTCACAACACAAGTGAGTATCGGGACAAGCAGTCATTGGTGGTCGCGTTGAAGGCTTCTGTATCAGATACATGTTTCGACTCTGAGTCAGAATCCAAAAAGGGGAATGAATAGTGGAAGCATATTATTGATATGGAGCCCAGGGCCACCATTGTCACCACAAAGATCCAGAATAATGAGCTTGAAGATCCAGAGGAGGGGGAGCGCCTCTTCCACTCACAGATATGGGTGAATGGTTCTCTGTTGTAGTTCAGTGTCGACAGGGGGAGCCAAAAGAACCTCATTTCATGTAATATTCCCAAATTTTCACGTCATATTTGGAATATTAGAGTCCTTGATTTTATTAATGCATTAAGTAAATAAAAGGGTGGAGGGACCCACAATCCTCAATATGAATAAATATCCACTTTTTTGTGTGTGAATGTGGATTAATTTAGCCTAGATCTGCATAACAAGGTAGTTGAGCAACTACTAATGTGAATGAAATTGGAGAACCTGTCTCATTAATGAGATAGATCATGGAGGTTGACACATTCAACTAAGATCTTGAAAGGATCAAACAGAGATGATTCAGTGAATTAAGATCTTGAAGATGTCAAATATCATGGGACATTCATGATTAAGTGATGGAGAACGTTGTGCCAACAAGGCACACTTGATGGAAGGTGTACATTTCACCTAGACATGATGGGTGATTTGGTCAAACAGAGCAGTCCAACTTGGAGGATCTTGTCCACATGTGATAGCGCAGTCTAGATGAGGGACAAGGCTTGGGAAGGCTCAAATGTTATATAAAGAAGATGAAGGCAAGGATGAGGGAATGTTGATTATTTCTTGATGTAAGATCTTTTCAAATCTGGAATTGTCATGTGACATTCCACTGCTTTCTTGGGTTGTTTAGCAAAGATTGTAGGTGTTGTTTGGCACAGGGTGTTACTGGTTGAAAATCCCACCCCTTTCTTAGAGCAGCTCTAGAAAGAGAATTCTACTTCATTATACATCAAGCTTTAAGTGCCATCTCCTTTTCCTACTTCTGCAGAACACTCATATTCAAAAATTGTATATTTCTGAATATCAGTTTGGAAGGAGGAAGTTGTCTTCAGTACTTTAACTGGAGAACTGGTGAGGGTTTATTCCTATTACCTTGGGCTTAAATATCAGCTTCCCAGAGCTTCATTGTAGATCAGGCATCAGGCCAAAATTTATTTACCTCCCAGTAGCAGTACTTCCTTCAGGAATTACGCTGTCTATCTTGCAGATCTAAAGGGAGGAAGGAAGTTGCTAGTATTTTAGCTAGAAATCCTATGAGGGATCATTCCCTCACATTTCCATCAATATTTCCATCAGCCTGGAGCTTATTGCATCATTTTTCAGCAGGAATAAGGCCTCTCTTTCCCTCACAGTGCAGTTTTTAGAGGCAGTTGTGTTGAAGCAGCTGCAAACATCATTGGAGGATTGAGAAGCTAGGTCTAGAGCTTCTAACTCATAGATCTAAAGAAGGGATCAGCCCTCCAAGCATAGATCTGATCTGATATCATATTTCAGCCATCTATTTGTCAAATCTAGCTTCAAATCTATATTTCCCAGCAGATCAATGATCAAATCCTAGGGAGATGATTTTCCAAAGTTGCATATTTGGAAAATCCTTTCTGGGTTATCTTGGGAATCCATCACATTGGCCAGATCTTGAATCTTGGCATCATCTGAGCTCTAATTTTGAGTAGATCTGCATTTCCCTTTTCAGCCTGCAACTATATGTTCATATTTTTTTGAAGGGACAGCGTAGTATTTGCTGCAGAGCCTCTCTAGTAACGATGTACCTATTGTAGCTTGTTTTATGGGTACTTCTAGACCATCTCCTTGGCTAGATCTGCTCATATTTTGTACATGGTGTAACTGATCCTTCTCCAATATAATAAAATGGCTCATCTTCTTTGTAAATTCTGATGTTGTCTTAAGATTTATTGTTTATCTTGCTGTAAGTTCTTATATTGTGTGAAGTATTAATTCATTCTCCCTTTTGGGATATTACAGTGGTATCAGAGCATGATCTTTGGCACAGCTTGTGGACACTTCATCTTTTGCATCTAAGGAAGGAGTAGATAGATGAGATCTATCATGGAGGAAGAAAATTTTGCCACTCATTTCTGTAGATATATGCAAGATCTCTCCAAGGAGGTCTATCAAATGAAAGAGGAAAGGCAGAAAGAAGATCCAAGAAGAAGATGTGATGAGGAAGGCCCAAGCACTTCCTATCAGCAAAGAAGAAAACCGGAGAATCCTAGATCTCCTCATAGATCCACTATGCCCACTTTCTTTGAAGAAGTTGAAGGGTGTAGAAATGAAGGAAGGAATGAACTTGAGACTCATGAGACTCTCAGTCTATATCTTGAAGAGTACAAAGTACAGTCCTAAGCATTCAAGGGGAAGCTAACTCTCTAACAATTATTCAAAATCAAAGAAGAAATAGGATCCTATAGCAGCAATAGAAGAAAGAGGCATAATAGATTATATTTGCCTACATTTGATGGATCTCCCTCAAGCACTGTTAAGGCTTCAAGGAGAGAGTTAGATACATTTTTTAGGCTACATCTTGTAGCTGAAGAAGAGGTTGTCCAAATTGCAGCACTTAATCTTTTAGATGAATCCAATGATTGGTGGTTTGGTCACATGGAGCATGCAAGGGTGACTAAATACTCAGATTTCTTTCACAAGTTGAGAAAGAATTTTGATGTAAATAAGACAAAGATGTGCTACAAAGATACATTTCCTAAGTAGGAGGATGTCAATCTTGTCACTCTGGACAAGAAGTCACTACATTCACCACCAGCTGCAGAAGTGCTTACATCCGGAGAAGAGACACTTGCATCTTTGCAAGATAGTCTTGAGCTCTTGACACATGGAGTCCCATGCATGATTCAGGAGATGCATGAGGAAGAGGAGGAAGATTCTAGCACTAGTACAATGGGAGAAGAGAAGCCATCACTATTACTAGCAGTTGGAGGCACTATTGTCCTGGTTGGAGGAACTCTTGTGTTCTGTCAAGAGGTTCCCACAGATTAGTTGATCCACGGTATGCATACACATTCATCACCTATTGATTCAGTAGATCTTATTGAAACTTATGGGAACATGCCATCAGGGCCAATGCATAAGAAAGGATTAGAACATAGTGTTGATCTGGAGCAGCAACATATCACAGCGCAGAGGACCCTTGATCTAATCAAGGAGGAGATGAAAAGTTACCCTAGTTTGTCATGGATGAGATACATTCAACCTCTTGAATTGAAGTGTATAATTTCAGAAGAAGGGATGAGCATAATCCTTTGTACAATGATTGGTTGTGAGATCAGTATTGTAACTTTCTTTGAGACAGTTTATATATTACTTTTCATATCTACAGCATTGTCACTTAGAAGCAGTGATAATGATGAGGCCCCATTATTCTTGGAGCATTCTGAAGGTGGCTTCACTCATGAAGCAAGGGAAGACAAGATGATGAATGGTAGACATCTAGATATGACAAATATTTTCTCCTTTTTTATGACACTTTCTCAATGAGCATCTCACAGCTCAAAGAGAAACTTCTACCTACAGCAGATCCAGAACTTCATTGGTTTTGGAATGCCATGGATGAGAAGAAGGTCTCATTAAGAGATCTCATTGGAGGTTCACTTCAACATTTCATGGAGTGCAAGGTTCTTCATCAGTTCGGGGAAGATGGTATTCTACAAAGGGAGGATACCATGATTATGCAGCACATCACTCATATTCCATATTGGGGTGAGTGGATGAGGAGGACAAGCAAGGGGTTGCATGACCACTTGCAGATTTGCATGGGCCAGCAAGCTTGGTTACATTGGTTGCCCTTGGGAAGTTCTTGCCACTGCCCAAAGGCTCCTATTTCTTTGATCCATGCCTTGAAGAACACTTATGAAATGAAGGATGCATGGCTACGTTGGCTAGTCTTGGGTGAGTATGGTTAACACCCAATAGCTCATATTTTTTTTATTCATGCCTCGTGTATCAATGAAAGAATGCAGCAAAAGAAGGCATGTTCATTTTTTTTTCACTTGAGAGAGATTGGCCACCACATGACATCTCCTGTGTCTATGTGTTTTGTCTTAGGTAAATCTTGGCATGATGCTCTCATGATGTGCATTGATGATGTTTTGTATTGGGCTGATGTGATATTCCATGTGTCCATTAGTATTTTTTTGCTTCATGATGCATATGAGGAGGAGAAAAGCAGCAAGATCTCTTGTTGCTTTGGTTGCTTTTGGGGGAGTTTGGCTTGTCCATCTTACATGGAGGAGATGGAGGATGGTAGCAAAGGGCCTTACTTCGGTGGTTTCTATTAGGAGAATATGGTTTGACATCTCTGTCTACCCATATAGCTCCTTCCCTTCTTCTTTTGCATAATTTTGGAATGATGCTTGGATCCAACAAGGCCAACAGGGCTAAGTATGAGAGCATATCAATGCTCAATCTAATCCATAAAACATGGGATGGAGACATGTATGGTGTGATGGAGCTTTTCCTTTGTGAAGAGAACCACCTTATTCTATGCACCTCATGTATGGATGATGATGTTGGACATCATATGGTTGTCACTTGGTACTTCATGGTGGAAGGAGGACATCTAACCAAACAGTTGGAGGTCATCTTTATGTTTTTAAAAGACAACTATGGAACCAAACATGCATAACACATTTCAGCAAATGGAGGAATCCTTCCTTATGTAGATTCCAATTGGAGGGGAATAGATGGCTTTGCATCTACTTTTGGAGTTGCTTGAGGACAAGCAACATTTTGCCGGGGGGGTTGTAATATTCCCAAATTTTCACATCATATTTGGAATATTAGAGTCCTTGATTTTCTTAATGCATTAAGTAAATAAAATGGTGGAGGGACCCACAATCCTCAATATGAATAAATATCCACTTTTTTGTGTGTGAATGTGGATTAATTTAGCCTAGATATGCATAACAAGGTAGTTGAACAACTACTAATGTGAATGAAATTGGAGAACCTGTCTCATTAACGAGATAGATCATGGAGGTTGACACAATGAACTAAGATCTTGAAAGTATCAAACAGAGATGATTCAATCAATTAAGATCTTGAAGATGTCAAAGATCATGGGACATTCATGATTAAGTGATGGAGAACGTTGTGCCAACAAGGCACACTTGATGGAAGGTGTACATTGCACCTAGACATGATGGGTGATTTGGTCAAACAGTGCAGTCCAACTTGGAGGATCTTGTCCACATGTGACAGCGTAGTCTAGATGAGGGACAAGGCTTGAGAAGGCTCAAATGTTATATAAAGAAGATGAAGGCAAGGATGAGGGCATGCTGATTATTTCTTGATGTAATATCTTTTCAGATCTCGAACTATCATGTGACATTCCACTGCTTTCTTGGGTTGTTTAGCAGAGATTGCAGATGTTGTTTAGCACAGGGTGTTCCTGGTCGGGAATCCCACCTCTTTCTTAGAGTAACTCTAGAAAGAGTATTTTACTTCATTATACATTAGGCTTTAAGTGCCATCTCCTTCTCATACTTCTGCAGAACACTCATATTCAGAAATTGCAGATTTCTGAAGATCAGTTTGGAAGGAGGAAGTTGTCTTCAGTACTTTAGCTGGAGAAATGGTGAGGGTTTATTCCTATCACCTTGGGCTTAAATATCATCTTCCCAGAGCTTCATTGCAGATCAGGCATCAGGCCAAAAGTTATTGACCTCCCAGCATCAGTCTTCAGGAATTATGTTGTATATCTTGTAGATCTAAAGGGAGGAAGGAAGTTGCTAGTATTTCAGCGAACAATCCTGTGAGGGATCATTCCCTCACATTTCCATTCATATTTCCATCAGCCTGGAGCTTATTGCATCATTCTTCAGCAGGAAAAAGGCCTCTCTTTCCCTCACAGTGCAATTTTTTGAGGCAGTTGTGTTGCAGCAGCTGCAATCATCATTGGAGGATTGAGAAGCTAGATCTAGAGCTTCTAGCTCATAGATCTGAAGAAGGGATCAGCCCTTCAAGCATAGATCTGATCTGATATCATATTTCTGCCATATATTTGTCAGATCTAGCTTCAGATCTGTATTTCCCAACAGATCAAGGATCAAATCCTAGGGAGGTGATTTTCCAAAGTTGCAGATTTGGAAAATCCTTTCCGGGTTATCTTGGGAATCCATCACATTGGCCATATCTTGAATCTTGGCATCATCTGAGCTCCAGTTTTGAGTAGATCTGCATTTCCATTTTCAACCTGCAACTATATGTGCATATTTTGCTAAAGGGACAGCGCAGTATTTGCTACAGAGCCTCTCCAGTTATGTTGTACATGTTGTAGCTTGTTTTCTGGGTACTTCTAGACCATCTCCTTGGCTAGATCTGCTCATATTTTGTACATGGTGTAACTGATCCTTCTCCAATATAATAAAATGGCTCGGCGTCTCTGTAAATTCTGATGTTGTCTTAAGATTTGTTGTTTATTTTGTTGTAAGTTCTTATATTGTGTGAAGTATTACTGCATTCTCCCTTTTGGGATATTACATTTCAATAGAGGTCATGAAGCGATTGGGCCTACCGACCACAACACACTTGCAGTCATACACCATTGGGTGGCTTCACGAAGGAAGAGATCTTTGCATTGGACAATAGTGTTTCCTTCCCTACAACATCAAGCCCTTCATAGATGATTTATTGTGTGATGTTGCTCCTCTTGAATTTTGTGATGTATTATCAGGCCAACCACATACTTGTGGAAGCGGCATGTTTTGTATGAGTTTAGACCTCGCATTGTTATTATTACTTTGGAAAATAAGTTGTACAGGATACCAGAGGTAGCATCGCCTACCACCATCTCCTTGATCAATGTGAAGCAATGTAGTAAGATAATTTCCTAGACCGGGAAATTATTTTTCGTTATGATTCACCATCAGGGAAAGAAGAATTTTGTGTCCATGACCTTGAGAAATGGCACCTTCGCATGACAGCAACAAATGGACAAGCTCATGGAGGAGAACAAGGACATCTTCACCTCACCCACAGGGGTACCTCTACACCGTCAGATCAAGCACTCCATCGATCTGACCCCGAGCGCATCGCTACCCAATGAACCGATCTATCGACACTCTATTCTGGATCATGATGAAATCAAGAGGCAAATTCGGAAGCTATTGTAGAAAGGGAAAATCAAGCCTAGTTCATCACCCTGTGGGAGCGTGATCGTGTTGGTACAAAAGAAGGACGGGACCTGGAGACTCTATATTGACTATCATGCGTTGAACAAGATCATTATTTAGAATAGGTTTCCCATCCCACGAATTGATGACCTTCTGGACTAGCTCAAGGGGACCAAAGATTTCAACAAGATTGACTTGAAGTCTGATTATCACTAGGTACTAATCGAACCCTCCGATATGTGGTAAAATGCCTTCAAATCCAAGGATGGCCTTTTTGAATAGTTGGTCATTCCTTTAAGGTTGATGAATGCCTCGAAAACTTTATGGGATTGATGGATGACATCTTGCGACCCTTCACCAACTCATTCGTGGTGGTGTATTTGGATGACATCCTGATCTTTGGCCACAGTTAAAAAGAGCACCCAAACATATTCTATAGGTCCTCCAAACCCTGTGACAACACAAGTTGTGTGCCAATTTGGATAAATGCACTTTTGGCATGACCCAAGGTCAATATCTGGGGTACATCATTGATGAGCAAGGTGTGCATGTGGACCCAGCAAAGATAAAATTAATTCGAGATTGGCCAGCCCCAACCAGACTAACAAAGCTCCGTGTAGTTTTGGGTCTTGCCAATTTCTATCGTAGGTTCATGTTGGGGTTCTCTCATATCACTTGGCCTTTACGCCAAGTCACCAAGGGTGTAGCGAAAGCAGAGTTATTTTCGTCTAAATCCCAATAGAAGGCATTTTTCTAGGTTGAAGCATTGCCTCTACTCTGCACCAGTGCTCACGTTACCTGACCTGCAAAAACCATTTTAGATTGAGACATATGCCTCTGAATATGCTATTGGTGCATTTCTTACTCGGTAGGGGCATCCAATGGCACATCACAGTGAAACACTTTCATACATTGTCCAAAAGTATCCCACCTATGACATAGAGATGCATTCCATTATGCAGGCCTACGAAAATGGAAGCATTACATTCTGGGAAAGAAAACAATCATCCACACAGACCACCAACCCCTACAGTTCATACAAACACAAGGGAAGTTTCAGAATGATCGCCATCATAAATGGTCCACATACACGCAGCAGTTCCATTTGAACATTAAATAAAAGAATGGAAACACCAATAATGTTGCAGACTACCTCAACCGATTTTCAGTCATGGCGCTGACCACTGTGCTTGAATCTTTTGGGCACGAGACTTCGGGGTGGCTGCATCTTTACAAGAGTGATCTAGAATTTGGCAACACATACCAAACGCTCCTGGAAGGCAAGAAAGTTCCAAATTTTCACCTCCATGATGCACTATTATGCCACATGGGACACCATTGTGTTCCTTCAAGCGAGTGTGCCAAGATGATTTGGGAGGTGCACTAAAGTCGGGTCACTGGACATTTCGAAGTAGAGAAAACAGTAGCAGTGTTGCTGAAGTTTTTTTTTTTCCTGAACCTTTGACAGGATGTTGGAAAGTACATTAGATCTTGCACTTCCTGTGCCATTTTTAAACTAACCATCAAGAAGCAAGTCCTATATACTCTCCTCCCTACTCCTATTTGACCTTGGGAATCCATCTCCATGGATTACATGTCGGTTCTTCCTTCTACTAATCATGGCAACGACTACGTTTTCATGGTCGTCAACAGATTCTCTAAGATGGCCATTATGGCAGCCTACAAGAAGAGTATCACAACAAAATCCACTATTAAGCTCTTCTTTGAATGAGTGTAGGTACACTTTAGTATCCCACAATCCATTATCTCAAATTGAGACAACAAGTTCCTAAGTACATTTGGTCAAGTCTTTGGTCGATGTTGGATACCAAGCTCACTAATTCCATGGCTTTCCACCCCAAAACTCATGGCCAGACAAAGGTCTTCAACTAAATGATCGTACACATTCAGTGCAAGTACAACTCGAAGAATCCACGCTCATGGGATGAAAGCCTCCCCTATTTCCAACACATCTACAACAGAGGACTCCACAGCTCAACTGGACACAACCCCTTTCAGGTGGGTTTGGGATTCCATCCACTATGTCCCATTGATGTGGCCATACCATTTGTAGCTACTCAGGAAGATATGTCTAATGTCCAATCTGAAGCTGACAGGGCTAACAGTTTCATTGAGCGCATTCAGCACATCCACCAGCAGGTCCATGACATATTGGAAAGAGCCAATGCTAAGTACAAGCAACGACATGATCAAGATCGGGTGCCACACAAGTTTCAGGTGGGCGACAAAGTTTGGCTACATTTGCAGGAGGAGCACCTCATTGGGCCCCGCCGCAAGATTCGTCTGATCCAATATGGTTCGTACACCATCACTAAGGTTGTAAGGGACAACGCCTTCGAGCTTAGCATTCCACCGTTCATTGGCCTGCACCCAATGTTCAATGTGGACTACCTTTGGCTATACTTGCCACCATTATTAGACACATACGACA
This sequence comes from Pinus albicaulis, assembly GCA_034641835.2. Taxonomy (NCBI): domain Eukaryota; kingdom Viridiplantae; phylum Streptophyta; class Pinopsida; order Pinales; family Pinaceae; genus Pinus; species Pinus albicaulis. The sequence continues at coordinate 1,102,142,682 of CM076577.1, forward strand.
TTACAGAACAACTCACACCAACAAAGTTAAACCCAGACTACATGGAATAGGCCATGAATAATTAGATCATGGACACGTAGATCAAGAACACTCAAAGTATAGGATCTAGATATATTGAGTTGTCAAACAAGGCCCACTCCTTCACCAAGGAAAGTAGTTCACCAAGGACTGGGTACAACAGAAATTTTCTCACCTCATGGAGGCTTTGAATGCAATGGGCACCATTTCTTTCCAAGGAGGGAGGACTGATCCAAGTGTATATTGGTGGCCATCCGCCTATTCCAACTATACCTCTAGTCAGTTTCATCAGTTTTTTTATTTATAGCAGCATTTAATATTTTTAGTAGTTTGTTCGGCTCTTGAACTTCTAGAGCAGTTTTGTCCCCCTAAACAAAATTTTTTTGAGGTCCACAGCAAGCCCATGGCCATGACTATGGGTTTTCCATAAATCATGTAGTACTCAGAGAGATATTTCCAACGAGGTATCGTACATGCCAAACAGAGATAATATGACCAAGTTACGACCCCGAGAATTTATTTTCCCAAATAACCCCAACGGGGCACACAAACTCTTGGTGTTCCATCTCCTCGGGTTAGGGTTTTGGTTGTTGAGGGTTTCCCCTTGATGTCCAATAATAAATACGCCTTGGAGCCTCATTTGTAACGCATTTCATAGGCATGTAGCTGCCACATCTCTTCTCATAGATAAGATACCATCGCTTGAGCAAGTTTATTTCCATTCTATAGGTATGCATATTTTAGTTCTTTTAATTGATGAAACAAAGTGTTGTTTCTGTTTCATCTCTATATTTGTGGTTATATTTGTATTTTTTTTGTTCCTATTTAATTTTGGATTAGTGGTATTAGATTGGTCTGTTATTTCTTTATTTTTCTTTGCATGTCCCTAATGAGGTTAGTGTATAAGGAGTCAGGGCTCGAACTGGTTGAACCTTTGCAAGACTAGCCTCCCAAACCCTGGCGACCTCCCATGGCGAAAGAAAAAAAAGATGAGGGAGCAAGAGATCCTTTCACAATATTGCTTGAAGAAGCCCTCGAGAGAGAAAGGAATGTAGTTATGGACAAATTTTCCTAGATCCTTCGACGACTACCCACATGTGACGCATATTCTTCCAGTAGCCACTCTGGAAGTGCCACTCCCTTCAAGGTACAAGTTAAATTTGACATCCCCATATTCAAAGGTTGGATAGATGCAAATTTTGTAAATAAATGGTTAAATCTGCTAGAAATATATTTTTCAATTCATGATTTTTCCAACCGGTAAAATATTACTTTTGCACTCCTTAAGTCCACCCCCGTGTCAAGGAGTTGTGGGAAACTTGCTTTGAGAAGAGGGATGAGATTCTACCCTCATTAATTTCATCTGAACCCACTTGGAATTATTTCTGGGATACCCTCAAGGAGTAGTAATACCATGTCAGGTGCTCTGAGGATAAATACATAAAGTGGACCACATTGCAGGAGGGAAAGGACCAAGACGTGCCAAAGTTCACAAATATTTTTCATACCCTTCACATGAAGTTGGGTATCAATGATTGTGAATGACATTTGGTACTCAAGTACCGCAACTATATACACAAGTACAACCAGGACGAGATGGAGTTCCTAGACATCTCCTCCCTCGGCTTTTCTTATCGATATGATGTAAAGATTGAGCATAAATTTAAACAGAAGAAGAGAGACTTTGGATCTGTGAATAGGAAGCAAGGGAAAGGCGCCCCCAAGCTGTAGAAAAAAGGATAGATCCAAGGCAAGGTGACCCAAAACTACCCACCAAATCCGCAACCAAATAACAACACCACAAAGTATAATAAGGACATAGGAAAATGGAGTGAGTTCCATAAGAGCCCCACTCACAACACAATTATTGTTTGGCCAAGTAGTCACTGGTGGCCGAGTTGAAGGCTTCTAGATCAGATGCATGTTCTGACTCTGATTTAGAACCTGAAAAGGGGAATTACAAGGGGAAGGAGATTATTGATGTGGATCTCAGTGCCACTGTTACCACCACCAAGATCCAAAAGAATGAGCCCGAAGGTCTAGAGGATGGGGAGCGCCTCTTCCTCTCACAAACGTGGGTGAAGATTTCTCCTTTGCAGTTCATTGATGACAATGGGAGCCAAAAGAACCTCTTTCAGAAGAGGTCGTGAGGCGACTAGGCCTACTGACCACAACACACCCACAGTCATACACCATCAAGTTTCTTCACCAAGGATGAGATCTCCATGCCATCCAATAGTTTCATATTCCCTGCAACATCAAGCCCTTCACAGATGAGGTATTGTGTGATGTTTCTCCTCTTGAAGTTTGTGATGTATTATTAGGCCAACCATACTTTTGGAAGTGACATTTGTGTATGAGTCTAAGCCTCGCACTATTATTATTACTTTGGGAGATAAGTTGTATAAGATACCAGAGGTAGCACCGCCTACCACCATCTCTTTAATCACTTCAAAGAAATGCAGTAAGATCATTTCCTAAACTGGGAAAAAAAAATTCATTATGATTCGCCCTCAGGGAGAGAATAATATTGTGGCCATGGCCTCTATATAGGGCCCCTACACATGACAGCAACACATGGGAAAGCTTGTGTATGATTACAGGGACATCTTCCTCACCCACATGGGTAATTATACATTTTCAGGTCAATAACTCCATCTATTCGGCCCAGGACGTGCCGCTACCCAATGGACCGATATTTTGACGTTGTGTTCTATAGAATGATGAAATCAAGAGGCAAAATTGGGAGCTATTGCAAAAATGGAACATTAGGCCAAGTTCATCGCCTTGTGGGAGCCCGATCGTGTTGGTACAGAAGGATGGGAACTGAAGACTTTGTATTGACTATCGGGCATTGAAAAATATCATTGTTTGGAATAGGTATCCAATTCCATAGATTGATGACCTTCTGGCCCACCTCAAGGGGGAATAATATTTCAGAAAGATTGACTTCAAGTATGGTTATCACCAGGTACTAAACGAACACTCTGATGTGTGGAAAACTACCTTAAAATCCAAGGAGGGCCTTTCTGAATGGTTGGTCATGTCTTTTGGGTTGACGAATTCCCCCACAACATTGATAAGGTTGATGGAAGACATCTTGCAACCCTTCACCAACTCATTTGTGGTGGTTTATTTGGATGGCATCCTCATCTTCATCCAGAGTTTGGAAGAGAACATCCACCATATTCGATAGGTCCTCCAAACCTTGTGACAGCACAAGTTGTGTGTCATGTTGGAGAAACCCACTTTTGGTATGACCCAGGTTCAATATCTGGGGTACATCATTAATGAGAAGGGTCTGTATGTGGACCCAACCAAGATACAAGTCATTTGGGATTGGCCAACCCCAACCACTGTAACAAAGCTCTGCAGCTTTCTAGGTCTTTCCAATTTCTATCGCAGGTTCGTGTTGGGGTTCTCTCATATCACTTGGTCTTTAATTCAAGACACCAAGGGAAGAGCGAAAGTAAAGTTCTTTTCATCTAAATCCCAACAGAAGGTGTTTTTCTGTTTCAAGAATCGCCTTTGCTCTGCACCAGTGCTTACATTACTGAACCTGCAACAACCATTTGAGATTGACACATATGCTTCCAAGTATGCTATTGGTTCATTTCTTACTCAGCAGGGGCATCTAGTGGCATATCACAGCTATATATGCCTCTGACTATGCTATTGGTGCAATTCTTACTCAGCAGGGGCATCTAGTGGCATATCACAGTGAGACACTTTCAGACATCGTCTGAAATTATCCCACCTATGAAAAAGACATGTATTCAACTATGTAGACCTACTTAAAATGGAAGGATTACATTCTGGGGAAGGAAACAGTCATCCACACAAACCGTCAACCCCTGTAGTTCATACAGACACAAGGGAAGTTGTAGAACGATCTCCATTAGAAATGGTCCATATACCTACAAAAATTACATTTGAACATTAAATACAAGAAGGTCAATGCCAATAATGTTGCGGACTACCTCAACTGATTTTTGGTCATGGTACTGACCACTGTGCTTGACTCTTATGGTCATGAGACTTCGGGGTGGCCGCATATTTATAAAAGCAATCCAGAATTTGGAAACATATACCATACACTCCTGGAAGGCAAGCAAGTTCTGAATTTTCACCCCCATGATACATTATTATGCCACCTGGTACACCTTTGTTTTCCTTCAAGTGAGCATGAAAAGATGATTTGGGAGGCGCACTACAGTTGGTTCATTGGAAATTTTAGAGTAGAGAAAACAGTGGCAATGTTATAGAAGTATTTTTCTTAGTTGAACCTTCGACAAGATGTTGGAAAGTACATCATATCTTGCAATGCCTGCGTCATTGCCAAGTTGACCATCAAGAGTCAAGGCCTATATACTCTCCTTCCTACTCCTAGTCAACCTTGGGAATCCATCTCCATGGATTACATGTCGATTCTTCCTTCTTCTAAACATGGAAACGATTGTGTTTTCATGGTCGTCAATAGATTCTCTAAGATCGCCATTCTATTAGCCTCCAAGAAGGTATCCTAGTAGAAGCAAATGCTAAACTCTTATTTGAACGAGTGTGGGTACACTTTGGGATCCCAAAATACATTATCTCAGATTAGGACAACAATTTCATATGTAAATTTTGGTCAAGTCTCTAGTAGATGTTGAATACCAAGCTCACTAACTCCACAAATTTCGACCCCCACACTGATGGCCAAATAGAGGTCATCAACCAGATGATCTTACACATTATGAGCATGTACAACTTTAAGAAATCACACACATGGGATGAAATCCTCTCCTATGTCTAGCACAAGTACAACAGAGCTCTCCATAGCTCAACGGGACACAACCCCTTTCAATTGGGGTTGGGATTCCAGCCACTATGTCCCATTGATGTGGCCATACCATTTGCAGTTACTCAAGTAGATTCAGCTCATGTCCAGTTCGAAGTTGATAGGGCTAACAACCTCATTGAGAACATTGAGCACATCCACCAGCAGTTTCATTACATATTGGACATATCCAATGCTAAGTACAGGTAGTGACATGATCAGCATCAAGTGCCACACAAGTTCTAGGTGGGCAACAAAATTTGGCTACATTTGCAAACGGAGCGCCTCGTTGGGCCCCACCCCAAGCTTTTTCCGCTCCAATAGGAGTCGTACACCATCCCCAAGGTTGTAGGATACAATTCCTTAAAGCTCAAAATTCCACCGTTCATTGGATTTCACCCAATGTTCAATGTGGATAGCCTTCGACCATACTTTCCACCATTACTAGACACATCCGACATTGAGAAAAAACTCACACCAACGGAGTTAAACCCAAATTGTATGGAACATGCCACGACTGATCGAATCATGGACATGTAAATAAATAACACTTGCCAACAAAGGATACAGCTAAATCAAGTTTTAAAAGTAGGCAAACTCATTCAGGTTCTAGGAAAGTGGTTCACCAGGGACCAGGTTCAACAGAAATTTCCTCACCTCATAGAGGCTCTACACGCAATGGGGACCATTTATTCCTAAGGAGGGAGGACTGATCGAGGTGGATATTGGTAGCCACCTGCCTATTCCACCTAGACCTCCAGTTAGTTTCATCGGTTTCCTTGTTTATATCAACATTTACTATTTTTAGCAGTTTTTTCGGGTCCTAAACTTCCAGAGCAATTTTGACCCCCTAAAGTATGTTTTTTTGAAGTCTGTAATAGGCCGATAGCCATAAATGGGGTCCTTCTACAAATATTGTAGTACTCGAAGAGATCTTTCCAACAAGGTATCGTACGCGCCAAATGGATAAAATATGACCAAGTTACAACCCCCGTAAGTTGACTGCCCAACTAACCTCAACGAGGCCCACAAACTCTTATTGTTCCATCTCTTGGTGTTAGGTTTTTGATTGTTTAGGTTTTTCCCTTGTTGTTCAATAATAAAAAGGCCCTGGAGCCTCATTGTAACACAGTTCATAGGCATTTAGCCACCACATCTGTTCTCATACATAAGTTACCATCGCCCGAGCTAGTTTATTTCCATTCTATATGTAAGCATATTTTAGTTCTTTGATAGTAATGAAATGAAGTGTTATTTCTCTTGCGTATTTGCATTTATGGTTATATTTGTATTCTATTGCATTTTTGTTTAAGTTCGGATCAGTGGTACTCTGCTCTTTCTCTATTTTTCTTTGCATGTCTGCAACGAGGTCAAGGTATAAGAAGTTAGGGCTCGAACTAGTTGAACCATTGCAAGACCAGCCTCGCAAACCCTGAGGGCCTCCCATGGTGGAAGAAAAGAAGGATGAGGGAGAAGTACATCCTTTCAAGAATCTCTCGAGTGATAGAGGAATGCAATGATGGACAACTTTTCCCAGATCCTTTAGCGACTACCCACACGCGAAGCATCTTCTTCCAACAGCCACTCTAGAAGCGCCACTCCCTTTAAGATAAAAATTAACTTCGACATCCACATATTAAAAGGTGGGATAGATGCATATGTTGTACATAAATGGTTAAATATTATAAAAGGTTGTTTTTCGGTTCATGATTTTTCCAACCGGAAAAATATTACTTTTGTACTCCTAAAATTTACCCCCCCACGTCAAGGACTGGTGGGAAACCTACTGTGAGAAGAGGGACGAGAGTGAACCCTCACTATTTTCAACCACATCCACCTGGAATTTTTTCTGGGACACCATCAAGTAGAAGTATTACCCCGTTGGGTGCTCTCAGGATAAATACATAAAGTGGACCACATGGTGGCACGGAAGGGACCAAGACATGCCAGAGTTCACAAATATTTTTCATACCCTTCGCACAAAGTTGGGTATCAAGGATTCTAAGCAAAATTTGGTACTCAAATATCATCGTTGTTATCACTTGAAAATTGGACAAGAAAAAGACATCATAAAATGTCAAGCAGAAGGATTTACAGGGCTGAGAAACATTAGAGAATCTGGAAAATTTTAAAATATCTAAGGTCAAGAGGCAAAATTATCAAATTGCGCAAATAAGACACATGCAAATTGCACCCCGCATGCATTTTTCTTTGATAGTCACGATGGTCGACGTGGATTTCCCTAAATAAGTCACGCAGTCCTGAGCATGACGGAAGGTCACCATCTGGGACCACTTGACACACTTCAGGAGAAGATTCTCCACTTGAGGCCACTCAAGGACAATGGCCTAGAGCAACCTTGAGACCTCAAGTGAGAACACAATGGAATCAACCCCCAATCTTGGGTCACTATCCACAAGTGTACCAAGAGAGGGAATAAGGATATGAATTTTCCTATAAAATTCCACCATGAGAAGAACAAAATGAGAACACATTGTTATGCTGGCCAAGTTACCCATGAGAAAACCAGCAATGTGTTGTCTGGAGTCGCAATAGAGTTAGAGGATTCATTTTTTGGCCACCCAACAACTCAAATCCCTTAGGAGAAGAGAGAGGCCTTGCAGAACCATCTCAACGGTAAAGCCCTCCTTGCATTGGGTATTAGAGCTCCATAGCCCTAAGGATCCACTGCAAGTGTGTAACGTTCTACCGCTTCTTTACTAATAGCTGCTAATAAGAGGGATTAGTTCTCTATTCAGATTATTGGCTCTTTTACTCGATTGAGCTTGTGTTTTTGTTTTATTGAAGTTTTGTTTCTTCTTCTTGTTTATATCATATTATGTGCCATAAACTAGTTTGCTTTACATGTTAGTATGTTTCCACTAACCAGCTAACAACTCTTTCTACATGTGACCATTGCTTGTAGGTTGCAACCTGTTAGTGTCAGCCTTTGCAGCCTTCCTCCAGTGATCAAACATGCTCTTACAAAATGATTTTAAGGTGTCAAGGTCAAATTTTGTCATTTCAGTGAGCCTTCAAGCAAAATTTGGTCACTAAGTATTAGGTCTAGGGTTTGCTTTCACTCCTTTCAAATTTGTCCAAATGTCGGTCCATGTCACCATTCAGCTGAGTGTACCATCATTCAGAGGGTTGTCATCATCATGTCAGGTTTCAATGGGTCATTTTACACCTTGTTCATGCTTCAGATGTGCCTAGTTAAGGTTCATTTCCCTCTCCTAGGGTTTTGAAGGTAATTTCTCTTGGATGGTCAAATCATCAGCAAAACTTGTATCTTGATGTTCATACACCTTCCCCTATCCTTAATGTACCTTATTAAACACTTCCCATCACTAAGATCCCCCAAATTCCTCATTTTCGCACAAACCCTAATTTCTTGCTACAACTTGGCAATTTTCTAGGCTAGGCTTGTGTTTTTCGCTTTTGGACCCCTTCCCCTCACTCAATCTCTGAAATTCCACTTACCACTACTTCCTAACATCCCTCCCTACTTCCTAAAATTTTCTAAAGAATTTATAAGCCCCTTATCCCCTTCATTTCGCTTCATTTCGACAAATCCCTTGTTCCACACATTGGGATAGGTTTTACTCCAATGATGTTTCTGAGCAATAAAAGATGAATTTTGGAAAACTGAGAGAGTTTTTTGTCCAAAATATTCCAAGGAAGAAACACCTCCTTCAATTTTTACACAGGTGTCATGGTTTTATAGAAATGTCAAAAATACAGTTGCCTCAGGAGAATTGATGCGCCTCTGAAGTGACCTTGGGAAGACCAAGATTTCTCCTAGCTTGGTTGGCCAAATGACTTGTTTGATGAGTCATATGATAACTAGACACAGAGATATTTCCAATGAGCTATCATGAGCTCAATTTTGAGTTGAGGAAGACCTTTAAAAGTTGACTGCAACAACACTCTGCCTTGAGGCAACCTCATTTTGCACATTTTGACCAGTATTGGGAGATTTGATTTTTGACAGGGAAAATGAACTCCAAATTGAAAAATTCCAGTTGGGTTGGAAATTAGACTCAATAATATTTCCAACGTGCTATATCGCGCCAAATTTGGACACCAAGAAGGCCTTGAAAATCGGCTCCAAAGTGACGCGACGCATAGAGATTTCAGGCGCGACACATTGGGGATTTTGGCTCAGTTTTGACTCAGTAACTCTGTTTTTCGCCTAGTTTTGGCCAGTTTGACTTTATTATCTCCAAATGTAAAAATATTTATGTAATTTGATGTAATTTCTTAGCTCTTGATGTAATTTTGACAATTTTTTACTCATGGAAGTATATTCATTCATCAAAAGGCGAATTGCAACTGAATGAATCAATTTCCTATCTTATAGAGGCAAGTTGTTCCACTGCCTATTTTTCAGTTCTCAGTTTAGATCTTGTTGAAATATCTCCTAAACTTGTGAGCTCGACCCCTAGATGCTGAGGATGATTTTTTGGTTTCTTATATCTTGTAATTTTTCAGTCATTAGCATAGGTTGGACACTTGGGATTGCTTTGAGATTCATTGTACATTTCATCTCTACATTTTGGCAAAGGAATAGACCAGGGTTTGCAGCACTCCTTGGGATCCATGTGGCTCTTTGTTTTGATGATTTCTTTCTCTCTGTGATTGTAATTTTACTGATGTTTCATGTGTATCATCTTCCTTCTCATTTCTTCTTAAGTTAAACAAACAAGTAATAAAGGTGGAATTCATTAGATTTGCAGTACTCTACCTTGAGTTTTGTTTAATATTCTATGTTTTCAACTGTTTGAAGAGGATTCATGAAAGCCTCTTGCCCTCTTCAACTCCTCACCGGTCTGAGCTATCCATCTCATTCAAATTTGAAGTGTCAAAACAATTACCTTTCTTGCCCCATTCAACTCTCTGCAAAACTGATCATTTCCCAGACCCAAAATCTGACCTTCCCTTTGATCCAAAAAACACCTTCAAAATAAAATCTAACTCTTTTACATATATACCTAGCCTAAAATCAGCTTTTTTTTCAAGTCATCTCAAGCCTCACTGATTATTTTTGCTGAGATTGACGAGGAGAAAGCCCTCTCCCGATCTGGTAGGGCTAGCTACCAGGTTAAGCGTGGTTTGATGTTACCCTAGACTCTGCCTTTCTCAGCCTGAGGTATATTTAGGCAATAACATAACCATTCCTAGCAAGCACCAGTGTTTTAGTACACTCGTGCACTAAACACACCATAACAGGATTGGCGACTCCACTTATTTTACCCTTTAGCTAAGTGGTTGTGTTTTTGCAAAGCCTTCTTTCTACTCCGGATTGTTGTTGGACCAGCTCTCCTCCTCATCATATTCTCTCATTCAGCCATTGTGAAGAGATTCAGTTCAGGAGTTCCTGAATTTTTGTGTGCAGGAAAACCGCGCACTTTCAACACAGACAAACGTGTCGGTCCACACGCGTTCAGCTTAGACAAGCGCGTAGAGTCGCGCGCCTATGTAGAAAAATTCCGCGCGGAGACCACTGAACCATTTTTTCATTAGTTTTCTTCTGTTTTTGCAACTGTAAAGTGACTGGAAGCCCAGAATAAATCTACCAGCACTTTGTTTCAGTGTCCCTTGACTATTAGGACATGCTTTTAGCTGCACTTTAGTTTAGCTATTTGCATAGTTTTAATTTTAGTTTATTGTGACAAACACATAGTTTAATTAGGAGGCAAGTAAGTGGCTAAAATCCACCCATGCTATCTGAATGAACTTATTTTCTGAGAATAGACACCAAACACGTAGGTAATTAGCAAGGAGTAAGTGGCCCATATCCACGCATGCTTAGCTAGTTTCCATTTGTTTTTTCCTAGTGGTAGAATTAATTTTGGGTTTAAATTTTGCATTAGGAATTGGAACAAGGACCAAATTATCTTAGAAAGAAAGTAATCTATGCTGCCCTTACACCTTTTGGTGACCCTAGGCATGCATGTGAACGCTCTCTTTTAATAATTTTCCATCTCCCTTTAGTGCAACATTTATTTTAAATAGGTAAAATTGTAAGTGGCCCATTATTCTCACATCATTTTCTTTCTGAAAGGAACAATCATAAAATAGTTTAATAGGAGGGAGTGTAAAGGATCATCGCATATCTGCATCCTACAAACATTGTGATTGTACACTTTCTCACACACATTGCCACACCATAAGAAAAATAAGCCACCTTAAAACTAACCATAAGTGAACTCATTAAATATCCCCACAAGGGCCATAAGATAATTAATAGTTCGGGTTACGAACATTGGGGGTGGGCATCCAATAAGATGCCATGGTAAGTTTACATTCTTGAAACATATAATTTGACTTTATAGGGAGCTTTAAACCCATCTATCTGCCCATGGAAAATAAAACTCGAGCACCACTGAGACCCAATTCACAGTGGGTTAAGCTTAGGCCCAGTGCGTGCATTTCTATTTGGGGCTGCCTGACCCATCTAGTGCTCGGTACTGGTAGCTGAATACCAAGAATCTCAAGACTCAAAGGCTCACGTGGGGAAACGGTACTTACTGGCCAAACCTAGGGCATCCTTCCTTATAGGTGATGGTGTAGGGAGCACTAGATCCTCTTTCCATTACCTTGGTCGATTCTTCGGTTGCTGGAAGGCATCACCAGTTCTTTTAGGATGTTAGCCCCAATACCCACCAGAAGATATATTTGTCAGGCCTAGTTACAATTGAGAGTGTGAGGACGATTAGGCCTTCTAGGATTTCAAGTATCACACGCAAAACAACAAAAACAATTTTTTGATTGACTGATCACATAAGATTAATCTGAAGGGAAATTAACCTTTTATTTTCGCTTTTTTTATGTATGCGATCACTTTTTTATTTGATATATAATCTCTCTTCTCTCATAAAACTAAAAAATATTTCCAAAATCAAACCTAGTCGACACCATAACGGACCCAACGGGACCTCATCGATCTAGACATTTTTTGGACCTCCCCACATTAGAGGGAGGAGTTCCAAGTCTTTCGCCATTTAGGCGTCAAAGACAGAACACCGCCACCCTTATCGGTTCATCCTTTATCGAGGCATCTTTAGTTGGGAACCCCCAAGGATCACCCAATGCCACACTGGTGGAAACCCCGTCAAGGTCACCACACACCACTCCTCCCACAACCCGTAGAGGGTAGAGGAGTGCTACCCATTCGAGAAGCCAAAATAACACACAACCGGGTACATCACAGACAAACCCCATACCCAACCAGAACCCTATGTTTTCATAGTCTGCAATGGCACTCAACACTCAGTTACCTTTCTTAGCATCTTTAAACTTACTCGGTCTATCAAAGTTAAAGAATGACCCCATTACACACAATCCCACTTGGCCTCCCATGCCCACTAAGCTCCCTTTGTACATTCCAAAGTTCGAAGGGAATCAAGCAGAAGACCCTAGAAACCATGTAATGACTTTCCACCTATGGTGTTTGTCGAATAGTATTATTGATGATACTATTCGGTTAAGACTATTTTAGTGGACCTTAACCAGACCAGCCATGAAATGGTATGTGGAGCAGCCTTCTGCTTCATATGGAACCTTTAGCGCCCTCGCTACTGCGTTCCTCTCATATTTCCAGTTACCCATACACCACGATTCAGGAATGGAGTTAATGACGCATTTTAGACAAACGTTAGCCATCCATATCTTGGACCATATCCATGAATGGTGGCGACGTTGAAGTTTGTATAAATCCGAACTCGACGATCAATTTTACTAAACCTCTTCCTAAAAACTCTCATAGCAGATATTTCGAAGGATGTGGCAACTCAAGTACCTACTTTCGAAGAGGATTCCATTAGAAAATCCCAGAAACTCAAGCTGATATACACTTAGTCAGGATACATCTATAACATCCTGCCTAACACCCCACGCCTGCAAAATTATAAAGAATTTCCAAGCGTGTCGAACACTACAGATGGATTGATAGGGTCACTAACCCAAAATCACCTAGGTAGTAGTAATCCATACCACGGTTACGTGTATGATCCTAACCAAAACATCCTGCAACCAGGCTACCATCAGAGTCATCATCCACCTCTGTAGAACATGACCAATAGGGTTTCGTCATACCATCATCAGTAAGGAGGATCATACCCTCCCGCACAGGGGACCCAGTACGTAGCTAGAAACATTGACGAAAGAGCTTCCCCCCAGCAGCCATTTACAAACTAGGGACATGGACCTCAATATCCCCACCCCCCAGCACAAAACCCACTAATGAAAAATAATGCATCAGTGAACTTTATGCAACCGTCCCAGGAACAACCGTGTCAGTCATATGACCAGGAGAATCCTAGTTATCCTCCTAACGTAACAAGGAAAAAACCAAAAAATAAACAAAAGGGAAATCCTAGACAGGGGGGCAATAACCAACAGCGCCCTCCGCGATCTCAGGCTAGGGGAAACTCTAACCGAAATAAAAACCAGGAGCCAAGTAACTCCCAAGGGCAGAGCAAGAGGGCTAATCTTCGGACCAACCACTCTTGCATAATTTCTAGTGAGTATGGCCATTAAAATCATAATTGTCCTGAATTCCCCGAGCTGAAGAAGCTTCAGGGTAACCGAGGACAAGGGGGACCCACACAGCAAACAGCTGTAATGCAGGAGCCCTTCCCCTACCAAGGGGTGGTTAGTACCCAACGGCAACAAACACCCCCCTGATGATTCCAGAAACAACATCCACAAAATCTATATGATTGGTAAGGAAATGTTCTTTCAAATCGAAGTTATGATACCCTGCCAGACACCACTTCGTCGGGGGCTAGCACAAGTCCACCTATAGCACCGTTGACTAAATCAAAAATTCCTATAGAACCTTTGCCAAAAATGGCTAAGGGACCAACAAGGCGAGTAGGACACCACTCCAAAGTGGCCCATAATTATAGCATCGTAGACGATTTAGCTCAATCTCCCGCTACCATGTCAGCTTTCGAAGTCCTGAAATATTTCCCAAAGCAAAGGAAAGCCTTACTTTCCATGTCAGGTGCAATCGACCCTGTTGATCCACGCTTAATGGCTTTTGATTTAGATAAAGCCACCCCTAGGCTTCCTTTGTTGGTCACCTTCCAGATACCGGTGTCAGTCCAAAACATAACTATCCACCGATGTTTCATTGACGAGGGTGCATCCACATGCATCATGTCAAAGAATGTTTGGCAGAAGTTAGGATCTCCCGAACTAAAACCATTAGACATCACGCTCAGAGCATATGACAGGCATCCTTCTGCTCCCATCGATCTCTATCAAAATGTCCATGTCTTCTTGGCTGGAAGATGATTCTTATAGACATTCAGGTCTTGGACACTTGGTTGAATTAAAATATACTCCTTGGGTGGATTTATATGTATGCCATGTCTGTCATAGCATCCTTTGTCTTCTGAAACATAATATTCCCCCACGAGGACTGCAACATCACTGTCAACCAATTTATGTACCACGAAAATCGACCCCTGAGGAATGCCGATGCTATTCTACCCTATGTGGACACATCTGCTGAAACGCTCATGTTGTACCAATAATATGGCCCTGGCCAATTCAAACCATCTTTTATCCTTAACTCATTCCTAGGAGATCCCCCTGTCATACCAGAATCATTCGTTGATATCACGGGGGCTCCGGTGTGCATGATGTATACATCAAGCACCGTAGCCATCCAGGAGACAGAGACCAGTAGTAACGACACTGAGCCCTATGGCATGCAAACTTCTCTATCATACGCCATCTCCAAAACTCCTTTTCTATACACTCCACCTAGTTTTCTGTCACAACAAGTTTTGGCAATGGTAGTGTTGCGAAACATATCTTTCGCAATACCAGTTTGGTACTTGGTCCCATGACCTACCATGTCGAGAAGCACAGGAATCACCTCTATAGGATTAACCCCCCTCACTCCTGAGGATGCCCCACCTGTTAAGGAAACTGCCACAACCATACCATCTAAGGAAACTCCCATTGCAAAGCTGATTATAGCGTCCAAGAAAACCCATAAAAAGGGGAAGAAGATAGAAAACCCCATCATACAAAGGGAATTACAACCTTTTTAAGTATGCGACATAGTAAGCCACCCTACCCATATATGCCCAGAGCTTGATGAACTAAAACTGCTCCTAAGATCCGAAATAAATATCGAGACAACAAGTTCCCGTAAAAAGGAATCAATCATAAAAAACCAAGGCAAATAATTGTGTACCAACCACGCATGTGCTATCTATAACAATTATGGGCATTACATTCATCATTTTCTAGAAATACCACAATACAAGGATGCCTTACATGCCCTAGAACAATCATATCTAGAGGATCCCTCCATATAGTCAAATGGAGAAGAACCTCATGTTATATTATACATGCAGGAGACACCGCAGTCACCAAAAAGACTCTCGTTCATTCCCCCTCCTCCTATCCAATGTTGTGCACTCTGCGATGAAGAAGATCATTTCATCATCGAATGCGCAACCTTGGAATTATTCCAACGATGGTATCCAGTTAATGTAGTATACCATGCTGAACTTCTAGCCATCCAACATTTGTGTCAAGTATGTGGTGGCGATCACCCATTATGCCATTGTCATTACATCCCTCGATTTCGCTTAGTGCTAACCAGTCTACGCACGACCATATTTCGCCTCTCCCTACAAGACAGCTCAGACATAGAATCCATGGGTAGCTCGATAACATAGGAGGATGTGACAAGCAGGTGCATTCTCTCCTGTCAACGGAAAAGTGTTCGGTCGAGGAGCCCTTAGTCACCCCCACCTGGCCTCCACAGAGAAGACCAACCTGTGTGTTTTGTAACACACACAACCATTTGGTCACCAAATTCCAAGACCTAGAATCGCTACGTAGATGGTTCCCAATCACTTTATCAACCGAGCAGGAAGGGAATACCGGAGAAATACATTCTTTTCTGGTATGTCAAGTCAACCATCATGCTCAACACTGTACTTATACCCCTCGAGTGTGCCCATTAATTGACATCATTCGCTCATTAGAAATGCAACATTGGGATATCATCATTCCAGATCTTAGAGAACTTAATGTAAGGCAGATTGCCCCCAGGCAACCTACCCCATTTCAATACCAAAACATTGGGCAGGTTATAAAGATGCATCAACCTAGCAGGACCCATGTCTATTCTAAGCTAACATGCGGGCTATGCGACAGAATCAACCACCAGGTCAATCAGTGTAAATAACTGAAGCACCTCATGAACAACTTTCGCATGGTCTCCTCCCTCCCTCAGAAATATATCTCTAACCAAGAGAATATCACACACTACTATTGCCGGACCTACTCACATTTCCACCATACAATGAAATGTGAGAAGCTCCCAAAACTTCGAGCGGCAAGATCAGCATTAAGTTTACACTCCCCAAGAGAGCTAGACCTACCAAAACTAAAAACTCGAAAATGGCAGTAGAGGAATCTCTCCCCTACGCATGATCCTTTCCAAGCGTCCACTTCAGGGATGAAGATTAGTGTTGGCTTTCACGCCATATACTCTATAGGCATAGTGGTACCATGCACCATTTTCACTGACCATAACCATGAAACAGAGGCATGCCCATTCATGGAAACATTTAAGCACCTCTGCACCAGGCACAACTTCCAAATCCTGTAACATGCCCATTCTCTTAGTACGCCTTACGAGTAACGTAGACTTGCTCTCACGCAAACCGCCATGATGGAAATTCCTCCCCCACCAAACACTGATGACACAATACATCATATATGATTCATATCATCATGTACCGGAACCATGACTTTGGTTGTCTACTCATCAGTCATATGTATCGAGTTAACTGCAACTATGAGAGTAGTTGTACCAACGACAGTGCAAACCCAATCTATCTACACCCTGTCGACCGCGTCTGGTTCCAGCACATCGATGATGGAATCTTATTTGTGTCTATCGACCAGCTCCATTAGGACTAAACCACTTCCTCACTGCCTTGCGCAAAATTTATCCCCCTTAGGATCCTTATTCCACTCAGATGAGGAAATTCTTGAGGCCATGACAGAACCAGATTATCTGTGGAATGCGATGCATCACCGCTCATTTTTTCTTCCTAAAAAAACGTGTAGCCCTAAAAAACAGGAAACCAAGAGATTTATGCAATCTAATCAAAATATTTCCTTCCATTAGGGAAATTCGATTGGTTCAAAAATCCCATTCTAGCGCCCAATGCATTCGAAGAAGGGAACATGTCAAACATTTCTCCTACCATCAAGGTGAATATCTCTCAAACTCCCGAGAAAGTCGAAGAAATTTCGTTGGGGGTAGCATGTTCCCGAGATGAGATAACTTCTTACACCCATTTATTACAAGAGTATCGAGATATCTTCACATGGGACTACTCGAAAATGTCAGGGCTTAGTCCCACTATTTTAGAGCACCACATTGACACTTGGTCTAACGTACCACCAGTACGCCAGAGACAGCTTCAACTACACCCATCCAAGGCAGAAGCAATTAAAAAGGAAATTGATAAGCTTCACGAAGCTGGTTTCATCTACCCCATCTCTTACACATCATGGGTTTCCAATCCTGTTTTCGTCATGAAAAAAAAGGGCATCGTACCTGTTTGTACTGATTTTCATGATTTGAACAAAGCCTGTCCAAAGGAAAATTACCCTAACCCATTTATCGACCAGGTTATCGATGCTTACGCGGGACACAAGGCCCTCTCCTTCATGGATGGTTCCTCTGGGTATAATCAAATCCGAATACGTCACACTGACCGGTACAAAACAACGTTCACCACCCCGTGGGGCACGTTCGCATACTAGGTGATGCCATTCGGCCTTAAAAATATTGGAGCCACTTTCCAGCGGGCCATGAATTATATCTTTCGTGACTTAGCACACCTCATCCTTGCGTACTTGGATGACCTCACTATCTGGTCCAAGAAGCGAACTGATCATCTCGAAGATATGCGACTGGTATTCCAACGATGCCAGCAATACAACCTCTATTTGAATCACAACAAGACGACTTCTAGGTTTTATTGTGTCCCAACAAGGGATTATAGTGGACCCTCTCAAGTTCCAATCTATCAAAGAGGTACCTCCACCTCTAACCCTCAAGCAACTACAAAGCTTGCAGGGAAAGGCCAACTTTCTGAGACATTTCATCCCAGACTACGCCACTTGCGTGCAGGGATTTCTACGCCTCCTTCGTTGGGATATCCCTTTAAAATGGGACGATCAAGCCCAACAATAATTTGAGGCGTTGAAAGACACATTATCTTCAGCACCATTAATTATTCCCCCAGAATACGATAAGGATTACACCCTGTATCTATCAGCATCTGAGACCGCTTTGGTCGGAGTATTGATCCAGGAAGGCCCCGATGGGAAATAACACGTAATCTATTACGTTAATAAAACCTTATTAGGCCCTACATTAAGATATGAGCCCAAAGAAAAGATTACCCTAGCATTGATACACATAGTCCAAAAAATTAGCCACTACATTATCTGAAGGAATACAACATTCATCGCAGATATTAACCCCATGAAATACCTGCTCACACGTCATTTAATGAACCATAAGTACGCTCATTGGATAGTTATACTACAATAATTTGACTTACAGTTTCGCTCCCCCAAGAGCAAGAAGGCTTTAATTCTAGTCGATTTCATCGCGGACCTCCCAAGTCAGACCAAAGGATCCCTAGTCAATTATTCACTATCAGATGAACATCTCTTCCTAGTGATTACCGACGACCCTTGGTACGAATATATTCTCCTATTTTTACGAACCCAAAAGTTCATACCCAAGCTCACCCGTGACGATCATCGGCACATCCGCCACCAGGCCCCTCGATACATCCTCATCGGATATTTCCTATACCAACGAGGCATTGACACCATCTTACGCCGATGCCTCACCCACGACCAAGCTGAGCAAGCCCTTAATGACTATCACCGCGGAGCTTGCAGTGGCCACCTCTCCGTAATGGCCACTACCCAGAAAGTCCTGCGGGCAGGATATTTTTGGCCCACATTATTTAGCGACTGCATTTAAGCAGTCAAGAGGTGTGAGCAATGTCAACACTTCACTCACAAGGAAAGAGCCCCTCCCACTCCCTTGCACCCCATCATAGTGACGAGTCCCTTCTACAAATGGGGGATCGAATTCATGACTTGCAACCCCATGTCGTGTGGAAACAACAAATACATTGTTGTGGCCGTCAACTACTTCACAAAATGGGCAGAAGCCATGCCCACATACAACAACACGGCATTTCAACTATGTCATCGCCTGGTTCGGTGTACCAAAAGAGTTAGTCTCTGACCATGGAAAACACTTCGAAAACAAAGTTTTCCAGGAGCTATCTCATCACCTCAAATTGACACATGAATTCGCTTCACCATACTACCCCCAATCCAACAGATAGGTATAAGTTGTAAACAAAGTACTAAAAAAAATGTTATAGCGCATGGTAAATAACCACACAAAAAAATAGCACCACATTCTTTTCTCCGCCCTGTGGGCATACCACACGGAAGTGAAAACATCAACAGGTTTCACACCCACTTAGTGTACAGGGTCGAAGCTGTGATTCCCATCAAACGCGAGATCCCAAACTTACACACTGCCATCAAACTCCTCGATGACACCCAACCTCTAGAGCAACACTTAGTACAACTAGAGCTCGTCGAAGAAAGTCGACGATAGTCGCTCCAGCACAACGAGACCCATAAAAAACGGGTGAAAGCATCGTTTGATCGCAACATCACAACTCGATCATTTACCAAGGGGGAGTTAGTCCTCTGCTACGATGTTACGAAATAAGCCTTAGGGCCAAGAAAATTTGAAACCTTGTGGAAAGGCCCCTATATCATAAAATTTTTTCTCCTAATGGGGGCATACATCTTGACAGAGCTCGACGGAACATGTTTAAGAAACCCCGTCAATGGTCTCTACCTCAATAAATTTTACCCATAAGGGTCACGTGGTCAACCATTATTTTGGATTCGCTGATGGAGCATCGCAATGGTATCAAAATTTAGTAATAGCTCCCTGGGTCATCTACTACTCTGACCGATCACCATTCTTCACCAACAGAGTATGCATAGGATCAGCTTCAAACAATCAGGCTGAATATGACGTCGTCGTAGGGATCATGAGCGATGCCTTCAATCAAGGCATCCTCCACTTGCATATCTACCTTGATTCCTAGTTAGTGGTTTCGCAGTTAAACCAATAATTTGAGGTACGAGATTCACAACTGTTAAGAAAATATTTGCGTGCAAAAATATTAAGCCGTCAATTTGATCATATTACATTCACAAATGTACCAAGAAATCAAAACCAGACAATAGATCGCATAGCTAACCACATCGTAAACTGGAATGCATATTGTATAAACCATCATACATAAAATCAAAAAACATAAAAAGATAGATATCCATCAGTGATACACAACATCCATCAAACATATAAACCATAAGACACATCATTTAGAGCCACAAAAAATACATCTCTCATATATACCAAAAAATATGTCTGAGTACAAATAACAAGTCATGTATCTAACCCGCATGTCAGCCAAAAAATACATACACACATGTCATCAAAAATAAGGGAAGCATCCTCATAATGTATGCTTTCCCTGTGTACAAAATATCTCTAGGGTTGCACCCCGCCAGGTTGGGCACCTCGACCCACAGCTGCACCCGACGTTAGTACTGGGGCAGTCGCCAAAACTGAAGCCGCCACGCGGCACAAAGTCGGTCGATAGCCCCTCTCTCGAGCCATCGATGTATCCAACCAGACATCATCCAATTCATCAACAAACCCACGGGTCGGCATACCCTGGGTCAGCCTATCCACTAAGACCCAAGCATCTGCCAAGTCAGTGGCTTGGGCCTCTAAAGCAGTAAGATGCTCCGTCATCTCCACCATGCAGGCCTTTGCCGCTTCGGCACGATCAATCATCGCAACACACTCGGCAACAGCAGAGCTACTACCCTCTCCAGAAGGGCCATCTCCATCACTAGGTCCTCCACCCTGGGGCTACCCCATACCTCCCCCCTACCCCCCAGCCTGGGCCGGAGCTCCTTGAACCCTCTAGTTCGGTTGGTGTCCTACCAACCGAGCTATGGTGCTCCCTACCTCTCCAACATATGCAAGAGTAACAAAAACAATTTCAATGTCATCACAATACACATATAAATCATAAATACTCAACAAATGCAGAAAAAAAGCACAAAAATCATGCATGTCGGTCCCCAAGCGTACTTAGCAGGAAGACCCATATCTAGGTCTCCCCGATCGTCCATCCCAACGTATGGATATAGGAGGAACATTTAAGGGTTGGCCTCAAACCAAACCTCGGTGGTTCCACTCCAATAACGCCCCACCGCACTTCCCCCATCGTGAGGCATTATCGAGGCCCATCGCCTCATACGAGGGTCCCGACAACCCCCCACAGGCACAGCCACAACAGCACCACTCTCTCATATATAATGCTACAAAGGATTCTAGCATATGTAAATAGCTTAGATCCATCTTGGACCTTCACTAGCTGGGACACCATCTCGTCATAGAAATGACGGGAAAAGTCAAAGAAATGCCCGGCCCAAAGCCAGCGCAGAACACCAATCTATGGCCCCAACGCCCTGTGCGGCGATGAAGACCCCGTCAGTCTCACAATCATAGCCAGAGCACACCGCTCAGCTAAATCTGTCACCAATGCTATCATAATGCACCCCTCGATAAGAGGCCCCACGCCACAATGAAGATGGGCCCAACGCTGAAGGTCTACCCTCCTAGACAGGAGTGGATGAGGAAGTGCCTCACCCTAAGGAAGCACACTGGTCACGAAATAAATATTCGTCTTTGGATGGATAGAAGGGTCACACCCTCGCAGCACCATCACTCTGCGCTGCTTGTTCCAGTAACGGACCAGGCAGCACAAAAATTGATCCTGCAACCGTAGGAGGTCATTCTCAAGGAACTTGAGAAGACCCCATCAAGTTAACTGTTGGTGAGCATTAGCATCTTGTGCCACAGCCATAAATAGGTCAGGCCAATATCTCTCCCTCCACAACATCCTGTCACCAAACAATTACACATCAGTGACATCAAAACACCAAAAAATTTAAAAATTTCCCAAAAATTTGTCAAAAAATCACCTTGGCTTTTTGACGCGCATGTTTCTTAAACAGGTGCATCGACTGCATGTTTGTATCTCAGATAGACGTGGATATCGCGCGAAAAAAGCGTCCACAGGCACGAAATCTGCACGCAAATCCTTAGTTTCGCACGGAGATTTCGTGCCTATTCCTTGATCGCCTGCGCGGTCAAGGAAAAAAATGTCTAGGGCTCCATACAAACCCAATCTGTACAGACACCTGTCTAGTAACACTGAAAAAATTAAAATTCAAGACGTTCTGGGGCCTACCTGACTCTAGCAATGCAAATCTCAGGTGCACATGCTAACCGCAACGGCAAGAAACTCTCAGTAGCGAGCTCTGACCTCTCAAACTCTCAAACACTCAAATGACACAAATGAGTTGAAATGAGTCATATTGGCCTATATGTCGCCCTTTTCAAATTGTTTGAAGGACCATAACGAGAGCTCAGAGAGCCCAATTTCATAACTGAAAGCAACACAGTGATCAGCAACTCATAACTCCCAAAGGAGGCTCCACACATTCACGTCTCCGAAAAAATATTTTTTTTTCAATTCCAACAGTTATGCCCTCTCTCAACGTCTTTTCATTCAACACATTCTGTCAATATATTTGAATTAGAAATATGCTTTCACTTGGGGTATTTTGTTGCAGCTATTATACAGTACAACAAACCACCTATTTCCCCATGCACCGAAGGTTCCAGAGCAGGTATCATTCTACCCTCAGCATGATAGAGTCCCAGAGAAACTGTGCATATCCTGATATCACTTCTCCAAAAGAAATCAACCATAGGTTCCAAACACCCAACCATGTCCATCATCTCCCCACCTTGCACATGATAAACATTCTCGTTGGTCGGTAGAGCCTCCCCCTCCATGGTGTCCATCACTCAAAGTAGACCATGCATAAAAAAATATGACGCCATGGCCATATCACCTCAATCCAGGAAGCACTTCATGATCATTCATCCACCATGCATCAATTCAAGTTTTACCATATCAAAATAAAACCCCTTTCCCGGACTACCATTTTCGCAAGCAGATCGAACATGCACCCCTGCGTCTCGCATTTGGCCTACCATCCCCCCATTAGCATAGCCCATCTGCGATATTTTCCAACTGCTTCATCATCCCAACACCGTGACCAACCAATGGGGCCCCCACCCTCAGCAAAACCCCCTTCCTCACATCATCAGTGAGCAATCATTTTCATGTTTTTGGGGCACTCGTCTCCGTTTTTTGTACAATCCAAACCCATTTTTTATTATTTTTGCAAGTGTACAAAGAATTTGTTAGGAGAATGTCCCCCACTCATCCATCCATTTTTCTCCCATGGCAGCAATCCCTAATCACCCTTGGTAAGAGCATCACACCTTTCACGCAAATCCACCACGACATTCATAACCAACATATACCCACCATGAATGTCCTACTGATTCCAGGGATCTCCTCATCAGAAATAGTTTTGACTATCGCCAAACTGCTTTTTTCATGCTCCAACCTTGGGGCACTGAACTCCCATCATCAATTTTCAATCATCACTCGCCATCATGCCTATTTTAAAATTGTCATATCAGAGTCCCTTGTCCCTCACATCAGTAGCTCTCTCATTCGGTTGAGGCTTCCTTTTTGTCGACTTCAAACACCCATTCTCCAAAAAGGAAGCAGTACCTTGGATGGCTCATCATCTCAATAGGGGCATCCTCAGATGGCACTGTGGGAATCATCATTTCCCATAGATGTCATCGATCCTCCTGACATTCGACTACAACACAAGCTTTCATGTCAAGATGGTATCATACTTAACAACCATTGCACTTTGTCCAAATTCGTCGAAGACCCATGCCATTATAAGCATCTCTTTCAGCAATGCTTACACAGGAAGGTCCAGACATACACCCATGCATACAATGAGAATTTATATGCCATACCAAGATTATGCATGTGGGGGACACATTAAACCTATTGTCAAAGAAAAAACGCTCATGAGGGTGTTAACAATCGTCGTCATCAACCAAATCAGCAGATCACTACCATATCAGTGACACAGACAGAACCTTTATCTATCAGATAACACTTTTAACTAGCCAAAGCATCACGAGCGTGGGACATGCCCACCTCATAGAAAATTTGTATTTATTGTATCATAAAATCTCTTGTAGGTTTCCGACAGAACATGGTCCCTCTTTTACCCACTATAAGGGGTCTCCAACCTTGGGTTGTACGCAGTTTTCTCTCTCTCTCGACATGGATTACACATAATAGAAACTATAATTTATTTCGGCTATACAATTCTTCCTATACCTCACACATTAGGGGGCAGCTGTTATCATGAGAAAATCGGACAAGCAAAAGACATCATAAAATGTCAAGCAGAAGGATTTACAGGGCTGGGAAACATTGGAGAATCTAGAAAAATTAAAAATCTCTAAGGTCAAGAGACAAAATTATCAAATTGCGCACATAAGACACATGCAAAGTGCACTCTGCACGCATTTTTATTCGATAGTCGTGTTGGTCTACGCGGCTTTCCCTCAATAAGCCGCGCGGTCCTGAGCATGGCGGAAGGTCACCATCTGAGATCACTTGACACACTTCAGGAGAAGATTCTCCACTTGAGGCCACCCAAGGACAGCCGCCTAGAGCCACCTTGAGACCTCAAGTGAGCACACAATGGAATCAACCCCCACTCTTGGGTCACTATCCACAAGCGTACCAAGATAGGGAAGAAGGATTTGAATTTGCGTATAAAATGCCACCATGAGAAGAACAAAATGAGAACACATTGTTATTGTGGCCAAATTGCCCATGAGAAAACCAGTAGTGTGTTGTCTGGAGCAGCAATAGACTTAGAGGATTCATTTTTTGGCCACCCAACAACCCAAATCCTTTAGGAGAAGAGAGAGGCCTTGCAGAACTAGCTCAAGGGTAAATCCCTCCTTGCATTGGGTATTAGAGCTCCATAGCTCTAAGGATCCACTACAAGTGTGTAACATTCTACCGCTTCTTTACTAATAGTGGCTAGTAAAAGGGGATTAGTTATCCATTTGGATTATTGGCTTGTTTGACTCGATTGAGCTTGTGTTTATGTTTCATTGTAGTTTATTTCTTCTTGTTGTTTATAGCATATTATGTTCCATAAACTAGTTTGTTTTACATGTTAGTATGTTTCCACTAACCATCTAACAACTCTTTCTACCCATGACCATTGCTTGTAGGTTGCAACCATTCCTACCAAGAACCAGTGTTTTAGTACACTCGTGCACTAAACACACCATGACAGTGGTTATTTACACAAGTACATATAGGACGAGATTGAGTTCTTGGACATCTCCTCGCTTGGCGCTGCTTATCAATATGTTGTCAAGATCGTGTAGAAATTATATACAATATGCATGTATATATCCGGACTCTCCTGATTTAACAATATTTATCTTCTTGCTAAATACAAAATCCTTCCACTATAATTCTTGCGGAAATTTAATCAACAATTGCAAAACACATGAAGCAATAAAAACACACATAACACAGTTGTTCAACGGGAAACCATGAAACTGAAAACCCCAACTATCATATATTATGTATCATGGAGATCATGTAACAATCTCATACAAAGCTTAGTACATTAAGCTCTCAGTACAATCAATCGTCACACACTAACATAGACGAAATCTACAAATCCATGCACCAATCTCTGCCCTCTTGCTAGCCCGCCTCCACTACACAATCCAAGCTGATTACAAAGACCAATTCGATGCAATCCCACTCTCCTTGACTATGTTATTATCATTGGAAACTCCAATGTATATGTAGATGCAATCCATGCATCACTATGGTCACAACAAATAGTCTATCTCACCCTTTCACCTATCTCTGCACTAGGTCTCCACTAGATCTGACATGCACTGTAGTTAACTGTTGTATTGTTTAGTTTATTAATGAGTTATTATTTGTGAATTAATTAACTAATTAATTCACTCCACTCTCAATAATGTATCATTTAGTTAGATTAGATACAACTAGCTCAATTGAGTCTAACTGAGTTAAACTGAATACAACTCCATGAACTACTCTTCCAACTATGTCATAACTTTGCCACTTTAGTTCTAACTGAGTCCTCCATGCATGAACTCCAGTAAACCCTTAGGAATTGCATAATTCCTTCAACCCACTGATTTGAAAAATATGTATACTGAAATTAAGTGCTCCAATAGAATAAGTTGTTGTTTAGAGTCTGATTATTATTAAGAGCTAATAATAATCGACATGCATCTATTTTTAGATCAACAATCTATAAATAGACTTCGCCCAATCTTCTAAAAATAAAATTTCATCTATTTTTCACATTTGACCAACCATCTACAAATATCCTCCTGCTACATATAGAATATTCTCACCATGTCTAAAAATAGACATACACCTAAAAATAGCCTGTGTGGGCCCCACCTAGTTTAGGTGATTATTTTCCAACTAGGATCAAGGATGATGTTTCAGGATGCCTCCTTCACTGTTTCTTGTCGCAAACTTCAACACTCCCTCTCAACAAGAAAGGACTGTCTTTGCATGTGACATGCAACTCCATGCATTCACCTTGCAACCTTTGCAAGTGCCCTGCAACTCCATGCATCCTCTCTGCAACTCTTGTTGCAACAATTCTGAAACTGAATAGCCTCCAAACAACTGAATCAGTATAATGCATATATCATCAGAGTCTTTGACTTTTGTTGGTACCAACTGCACATGTCTTCAGGAACCACTGCGTTATTGAACTCTGCACCCATGCACTCTGCACTTGCTGTCAACTCTGAACCGCGCTCCAATATCCGACACTGTCACTTTGATCTCACTGCATCAATCCAACTGATCATGCTACTGCTGCTCTATGGGCACCTCGTAGCCAGGTTCAATTCATGAGATCCACACCATCTCAATGAATCCTACCCATAAATTTCTTCTTGGATTATCCATGCATGCCGCCCCACCTCTTACCTGGTGGTATAGCTGCATGCACTCCCTCTGCCCATCTTGCGCGAAATTTCTTTGCATGAGTGGTTTCTCCCACTCCACGATCCTAATCTTGTGGTTGCTCCAAATCCTGAGGTTCACTCTTACCTACATGCAAATCCTGCTCCCTCTCAAGCTTCAATTGCATGTCTTTCTTGCACTTCCCAACAGTAGGAAGCTCTGTAGAAATCCCATCTACATCAAATCTATAAAGATTCTTCTGCATCTCCAGTTGTGGCTACTCCACAACCTTCTGCGATTGCTTCTCAGGCTGCATGTTGAGAGGCTCCCTCTCAACCACCAAGTCACTAACCTCTGCTTTTCTCCTCAAAGCTTTGCATGCATCTTGTACCTCAGTGCATGTAGATTCTTGGCTCGTGCACATTGTAATTTTCCCGCCATCGCAAAATTTTCTAACAAAAGAGGTGATTTTAAATCGATGATATCTCCCTCATCCGAGCTCCGATTCGACCGATTTTTTTTTTCAATTTGGGTATTTTTTTGCAAGGAATCCAAATATGCTATTTTTTTCTGAAAATATTTCACCAAAAATTTCAGATATTCTCTGCAAACTCGCGCACCCAAAAATTCTTGCTCTCATTCCATGTAGAAAAGCTATAACACAGCTCTGATACCATGTAGAAATTATATAAAATATGCATGTATATATCCAGACTCTCCTGATCTAACAACATTTATCTTCTTGCTAAATACAGAATCCTTCCACTATAATTCTTGCGGAAATTTAATCAACAATTGCAAAACACATGAAGCAATAAAAACACACATAACACAGTTGTTTAACGGGAAAGCCTGAAGCTGAAAACCCCAACTATCATATATTATGTATCATGGAGATCATGTAACAATTTCATACAAATCTTAGTACATCAAGCTCTCAGTACAATCAATCGTCACACACTAACATAGAAGAAATCTGCAAATCCATGCACCAATCTCTACCCTCC
The DNA here is from genome assembly GCA_034641835.2 of Pinus albicaulis. Taxonomy (NCBI): domain Eukaryota; kingdom Viridiplantae; phylum Streptophyta; class Pinopsida; order Pinales; family Pinaceae; genus Pinus; species Pinus albicaulis. Next base: position 1,102,170,668 of record CM076577.1, read on the forward strand.
TGCTAGCCCGCCTCCACTACGCAATCCAAGCTGATTAAAAAGACCAATTCGATGAAATCCCACTCTCCTTGACTGTGTTATTATCATTGGAAACTCCAATGTATATGTAGATGCAATCCATGCATCACTATGGTCACAACAGATAGTCTATCTCACCCTTTCACCTATCTCTACACTGGGTCTCCACTGGATCTAATATGCACTGTAGTTAACTGTTGTATTGTTCAGTTGATTAATGAGTTATTATTTGTGAAGTAATTAACTAATTAATTCACTCCACTCTCACTAGTGTATCATTCAATTAGATTAGATACAACTAGCTCAACTGAGTCTAACTGAGTTAAACTAAATACAACTCCATGAACCACTCTTCCAACTCTGTCATAACTTTGCCACTTCAGTTCTAACGGATTCCTCCATGCATGAACTCCAATAAACCCTTAGGAATTGCATAATTCCTTCAGCCCACTGATTTGACAAATCTGTATACTGAAATTAAGTGCTCCAAGAGAATAAGTTGTTGTTTAGAGTCTGATTATTATTAAGAGCTAATAATAATTGACATGCATCTATTTTTAGATCAATGATCTATAAATAGACTTTGCCCAATATTCTAAAAATGTAATTTCAGCTATTTTTCACATTTGACCAACCATCTACAAATAGCATCCTGCAACTTATAGAATATGCTCACCATGTCTAAAAATAGACATACACCTAAAAATAGCCTGTGTGGGCCCCACCTAGTTTAGGTGATTATTTTCCAACTAGGATCAAGGATGATGTTTCAGGATGCCTCCTTCACTGTTTCTTGTCGCAAAATTAAACAGATCGAGCATAAATTTAACTAGAAGAAGCGAGACTTTGGATATGTGAATCTGAAACAAGGGAAAGGTGCCCCCAAACCACAAAGCAGAGCTAAGGAGGGGTGACCCAGGACAACCTGTCGAATCTACAAGCAAAGGAAAACACGACAAAGAAAAAGAAGGACACGGGAAAATGGTGTGAGTTCCATAAGAGCCCCACTCACAACATAAGTGAATGTCGAATCAAGCAATCACTAGTGGCCGAGTTGAAGGCTTCCAAATTAAATGCATGTTCTGAATCTGAGTCAAAACCCAAAAAGGGGAATGACAACGGGAAGTACATTATTGATGTGGAGCCTAGTGCCACTGTTTCCACCACTAAGATCCAGAAGAATGAGCCTGAAGATCCATAAGAGGGGGAGCGATTCTTCCACTCTCACATGTGAGTGAAGAGTTCTCCACTGCAGTTCATTATCGACAGTAGGAGCCAAAAGAACCTCATTTCAGCAGATTTTGTGAAGCGACCAAGCCTACTTACCACATCAAACCTGCAGTCGTACACCATCGGGTGGCTTCACCAAGGACAAGATCTCTGTGTCATCCAACAGTGTCGCCTTCCCTACAACATCAAGCCCTTCACAGATGAAGTACTATGTGATATTTCTCCTCTTGAAGTTTGTGATGTATTATTAGGGAAACCACACTTTTTGAAGTGGAATATTGCGTATGAGTCTAGGCCTCGCACTGTTATTATTACCTTGGGCAATAAGTTGTATATGATACCAAAGGTAACACTGCTTACCACCATCTCTTTTATCACTGTGAATCAATGTAGTAAGATCATTTCCTAAACCGGGAAATTTATTTTCCTTATGATTCACCCTAAGGGACAGCAGAATATTATGACCATGACCTCCAAACAGGGCCCCTCCACATGGAAGCAACACATGGGAAAGGTCATGGAGGAGTATAGGGACATCTTCACCTCACCCACAGGAGTACCTCTACGCTGCTAGATCAAGCACTCCATCGATCTGACCCCAGGTGCGCCGCTACCCAATGAACTGATATATTGATGCTCTGTTATGGAGAACGATGAAATCAAAAGGTAGATTCAAGAGCTATTATAGAAAGGGCACATTATGCCAAATTCATCACCCTATGGGAGAGTGATCATGTTGGTAGAGATGAAGTACGGGATCTGGAGACTTTGTATTAACAATCGGGAATTGAACAAGATCATTGTTCGAAAAAGGTATCCAATCCCAAGGATTGATGACCTTCTGGACCATCTCAAAGGGGGGGAACATTTCATTAATATTGACTTGAAGTCCGGTTATCACCAGGTACCAATCGAACCCTTCAATATGTGGAAAACTACCTTCAAATCCAAGGAGGGCCTTTCGAATTGTTGGTCATGCCTTTTGAGTTGACGAGTGCCCCTGTAACCTTCATGAGGTTGATGGACGACATCTTGCGATCGTTCACCAACTAATTTGTGGTGGTGTATTTGGATGACATCTTGATCTTCAAGCATAGTATGGAAGAGCACCTCCACCATATTCGAAAGGTCCTCCAAACCCTGCAACAACACAATTTGTGTGCCAATTTGGAGAAATGCACTTTTGGTACGACCTAGGTTAAATATATGGGGTGCGACATTAATGAGCAGGGCGTGCATGTGGACCGGGCCAAGATACAAGTCATTTGGGATTGGAAAACCCCAACCACTCTAACATAGATCTGCAACTTTCTGGGTCTTACCAATTTCTACCGCAGGTTTATGTTGGGGTTTTTGCATATCACTTGGCCTTTAAGTCAAGTCACGAAGGGCGGAGTGAAAGAAAATTTATTTTAGTATGAATCCCAATAAAAGGCATTTGTCAAGTTGAAGCATCGCCTTTAATCTACACACGTGCTCACATTATCGGACTTGCAACAACCATTTGAGATTTAGACATATGACTCCTACTATGCTATTGGTGCAGTTCTTACTCAGCATGGGAATCCAATGGCATATCACAGTGAGATACTTTCAGAAACCTTCTGAAAGTATCCCACCTATGAAAAAGAGATGTATTCCATTGTTCATGCCTGCTGAAAATGGAAGCATAACATTTTGGGGAAGGAAATAGACATCCACATAGAACATTGACCCTTGCAGTTCATACAGACACAAGGGAAGTTACATAATGATCTCCATCAGAAATGGTCCACATACCTGCAGCAATTCCATTTGAACATTAAATACAATAAGGGTACCAACAATAATGTTGCAAAATTCCTCAACCGACCATTGGTCATGGCACTGACCATTGTGATCGACTCTTGTAGGTATGAGACTTCAGGGTGGCCGCATCTTTACAAGAGCGATTGAGGATTAAGAAACACTCCTAGAAGGCAAGGAGGTTCCAAATTTTTAGCTCTATGATGCATTGTTATACCACCTAGGACACCTTTGTGCTCTATCAAGTGAGAAAAAACTGGTAGAGTTGTAGAAGTATTTTTATTGGTCGAACCTTCGATAGGATTTTTGAAAGTACATCAGATCATGCACTATCTACACCATTGCAAAACCAACTATCAAGAAGAAATGCCTATATAATCCCCCGCCTAATCCTAGTCGAACTTAGGAATCCATCTCCATGGATTACATGTTGGACCTTCCTTCTACTAAATATGGCAATGACTGTGTTTTCGTGGTCGTCGACAGATTCTCTAAGATGGCCATTTTGGCGGCCTACAAGAAGAGTATCACAACAGAAGCCATTGCTAAGCTCTTCTTTGAATAAGTGTGGGTACACTTTGGGATCCCACAATCCATCATCTCAAATTGGGACAGCAGTTTTCTAGGTACATTTTTGTCAATTCTATGGTCGACTTTGGATACCAAGCTCGCTAAGTCCACAACTTTCCACCCCCAAATTGATGGCCAAATAGAGGTCGTCAACCGGATGATCGTACACATTCTGTGCATGTAAAACTCGAAGCATCCATGCAAATTGGATGAAATCCTCCCCTGTGTCCAGCACAACTACAACATAGCTCTCCATAACTCAACTGGACATAGCCCCTTTGAGGTGGGGTTGTGATTCTAGCCAATATGTCCTATTGATGTGGCCATACCATTTGCATCTACTCAAGAAAATTCATCTCATGTCCAATTTGAAACTAACAGGGCTAGCAAATTCATTGAGTGCATTCAACACATCCGCCAGCAGGTCCATGACATATTGGACAGAGTTAATGCTAAGTACAAGTAGTGACATGATTAGAATTGGGTGCCACACAAGTTCCAGGTAGGCAACAAATTTCGCTACATTTGCAAAAGGAGCGCCTCGTTGCGCCCCGCTATAAGCTTCATCTGCTATGATATCGGTAAGGTTGTAGGGGATAATGCCTTCGAGCTAAACATTCCACCGTTCCTTGGTTTGCACCTAGTGTTCATTATGGATTTTCTTTGGCCATACTTTCCACCATTACTGGACACATCCGACATTGTTGAACAACTCATGCCAACAGAGTTAAACCTAGACTGCATGGGACAATCCACGACTGATCGAATCATGGACATGCAGAACAAGAACACTTGCCAACAAAGGATCCAAATACATCGAGTTGTCAAAGCAGGCCAACTCCTTCACCAGGGAATGTGCTTCACGAGGGACCAGTTTCAACAGAAATTTCCTCACCTCATCGAGGCTCTGCTCGTAATGGAGAACATTGCTTCCTAAGGAGCGAGGTATGGTCCAGATGGATATTGGTGGCCACCCACCTATTCCACCTATACCTATATTTGGTTTCATCGTTTTCCTTATTTATAGCAGCATTTACTATTTTTAGTGCTTTTTCAATTCTTGAACTTCCGAAGCAATTTTAACCCCCTAAACAATGTTTTTTTAGATCCACAACAGGCCCATAGCCATACACATTTCTGTAGGAAAGGGCCTACTACAAATCATGTATTGCTCAGGGATATCTTTCCAATGAGGTACTGTACATGCCAAACATAGATAATATGACCAAGTTATGACCCCGGGAAGTTGGTTGCCCAACTAACCCCAACAGGGCCCACAAATTCTTGGTGTTCCATCTCCTAGGGTTAAGGTTTTGGTTGTTTAGAGTTTTTCCTCCTTGTTCAATAATAAAAAGGCAAAGGAGCCTCATTGTAACACAGTTCATAGGCATTTACTCACCACATCTCTTCTCAAAGATAAGTTACCATCACTCGAGCTAGTTTATTTCCATTATGTATGTAAGCATATTGCAATTAATTGATATTAATGAAATGAAGTGTTATTTTTTATACATATTTGTATTTATGGTTATATTTGTATTCTATTGTTTTCATGTTTAATTTCGGATCATTCATTCATATAGTGATGCCAAGTTTTTTATTTTTCGATGATCTCCTCAAACTTTTCAAGAATATTAGGCTAAAAGCAAGCTCTAGCTTTTGTTGCATTTGGGTAGACAATTTTGGAACCAGTTTGTGTCTCCTTCTTCAATAAGAACAACATTGTATTGATCTTAGCAGGGCCACTAATATACTTTTGCATGGTATGTCTATTTATTTCCAAATCTTCTTTGGTAGCAATCTGCCTTAGTTAGTCCAAGTATTTTGAAACTTCTTGGTTGACTGCATTTCTTCCTTTTGATTCTATGAATGTTCTGACTGAAGTGATCTTATGAGATTTCACAAGAGAGTCCAGACTGTTGTACAAATGTGCATAAGAAGACAATATGTTGCTATGACAGTATAGAGTTGTTTATTTCTTTGTATAAGCATTCTTACTTCAGCCTTGTTGTCTTATTTTCTTAACCAACTCTGACGGTGCATCTTTGTACTTCATTCCCCATTCTTGAACTATAGTGATGGTTGCATGAATGACCTTTAGATTTTTTTCATTCTTCCTTGATTTCTTCTACATGCCATGTAAGGGGACAACTGCTTTGTGCATGGTGACCAACACCTCATAGATATTCATCATAGTTTCTCCCATTTCTTTCACTTCACCAAATATAGTTGCCTGAAGCTCTTTTGAGTACACATGTGCGAGCCATATTCTAAGTTTTTGTCTGGATTTGTTTTATCTGTTGTCTCGTTTCTTCTAAATTATTTTCCATTTGTCTATTTTATGCCACCAGATAATTTTTATTTTCCATAGAAGCTCCTGCAAAGGCCAAGTTAACTGCAGAATTAGCTTTAGGATTATTTCTGGTGTCCATGAAAATCACCTTTCATGTATTATATCCATGACTGGACTATCATCTAGAGGAGAAAATTCCTCTTCATCACTCGGAGTGTGACCATCCGTATGACGAGGTAGAGACTGGATGATGATTTATTCCATGCTGGGGATAACATCAACATCTTGATTTTTTTTCTCTTCTTCTACCTCCATGTGTTGAATAACTATTAACTCTTCAATTTCTTGGAAAAATTCTTAATATGTTGTTGTTTTTTCTCTACTTCCTATAGTTGATTGTACCTTCTTCTTCTGCTTGCTTCAACATTACTTCCTCTTCATCATTTCTTTTCATTTTCCCTTATTGAATCTTCCTTTCTTCACGTTCCCTCTTTTCTTGTTCTTCCTTCTATCTTTGTTCTTCTTCCTACCTCTTTCGCTCATCTCGCTTCTACTTCCTCTTTCTCTATGCTGCCATAACCACTTTAAAAATAGTTGTATCTGCTTTGAATTTGCGGCTTTTCTCCTTTGCTAGATTGTGAGAAACCTTCCTTTTATATTTTAAGCTCACTGAGTTGCGATTTTTTGGTTGCCTTGCTTCTGGAGTAGTGTCCTATTTTGGAGTCACATGAGAAGGACCATCCTGACTTCCTAGCGTGTGGGGCCTAGAGGCATTATATTCTTGATCTTCTCCTCCTCTGGTGTAAAATAGGTCCCACTTGTCCAGTTGAAATGTATCTTGGCATAGTGTTGCTTGCAAATTCTTTTGGGATCATACCGTTGGTACTCCATCATGCCAAAATTGAAGTTCTCCAACTCATTACCTTCAACTTCTACAGCCTTCAGGTACTTGATTTCGTAGGATCCCACCTGCAAAGGAAAAGTATGCCAAGGTTCTTTCTTTTTCCTTTGCAGTAGTGTTTATAAGCTTGTGTCAAGATGATATGAAATCTCCTGCATGACCAAATTATATGTAGCATACCTCAGTAACAGACATGATGAATTATAGCAGCCGAACACTCTAAGGTAAGTGCCATTTGTTGAGGCAAACCAATCAACAAACTTTTCTACTGAGTGCATAGCCTCATGGGACATGCAAGGTGGTTGCTCCTAAAAAATCATCTGGTACAATACTTTGAGGAAATGGTTAGAAAAATTTTCCATGACTCCTCTATAACTGCACTTTGAAAATAGTTTGCAATAAATATGAACAATTGGCTCTTTGGGTGTCCAAGTCCAATTCATGCCAGGAAAATCATTCTAAGCACATATACCATCCAACATGTATGCAGACATCTAGAATATGGTTTGATTGCCCTTAGGAGGATTCTTTGCATTTTTCACATTAATCCTAAGTTGTGGAGCCAAAAGATCTGACCAGTTGAACACCTTCCTGTTGTTGAAAAATTGATGCAACATGTAAACCCAACCTTCAGGGAAGGTTTTAGTACTCTTCTAACCATATATCCGACTACATAATATAAAAATGTAGTGAAACACCTTTCTAAGAGATTTACTCTTATATGTATTACTAGGTATCTGGGGAACTTAGATGGTTGTTTCACCCAAGTCTTGATAACATCCTCGATGCTCAAATAATTAGTGACTACATCTAAATGTGAATCCATATATTCCCCTAGCTTAGGCAAGTGATAAATTAGGTGAATATTATGGGCCAAATATGAAGCAAGTTGTTGCCCACTGACATCGATGAGGGTCATGCTCTTAGTATCCAAGTATGACAGGATCCATTTGATGACATTGCACAAGGTAGGACTGGGAACCTACAAGCAGCTCTATGAAAACCTAATCACAGGAATATTTATGTACACATGTATGTCCTCCAAATATGCTTTGAAATCAGAAGTTGTGAATACATCTTTGACTCTATGCCATGGCATATTTGAGTATTTTTCAATGAAAAGTTGAGTGTCAAATAGAATATGCATAGTAACTAGAGTTCTCTCAACCACTTCATCGATATTTCTCTTTTTTTGTTTCTTTTGAGGTAGATTTCATTGGAGGCATGATGACGACAACTGATGAAAGAGAAATCAACTCAAAACCTACAGTACCTGTAACCAAAAGATGAACTCATGGAAAAAACAAATTAGCTTAAGAAAATTCGTTCTTCAACGAGGATTAAAGTAGCAACACACTGAATGAAGAGAAGGATTGCACATTTTCTGGGCTCTGCGAGGTAGACCAGGCTCTTGAAATGCACATTGTGCAGTCTCATGGGACAAGGGTGGAGCTCGAGGTTTGAGATTGTGTAATGTGCAGTCTCAACTAGGCAGGAGAGGGAAGAGACTGCACATTCCATAGTCTTAGAGGCTAAGGCTGAGGACTGGAATTATGCAATGTCCAGTTGGGAAAGCCACTGATTGTGCACCACGTATTCTCAAAGTCTAAAGGTCGAGCTTAATTCTTGGAGATGCGTAATGCACAGTTGGAAGGGGCAACAACTGCTCAAGGATTACAATTTTTTTCCCGGGAAAGAGAGAGAAAAAAACTTCAAGATGTGATGTTGAGGAAGGAAGAAGTGTAGATCGGCCTTAAGGTGATTTAAATTAGTTAATAACATGGGCCAAAAAATATCATGCAAAAGGAATAACATGCATGCAAAAAATGACCCAATAGTGACAACTGCTGGTAAGAAAAAAGAAAGAAGGTGATGTGACACTTATAAAAATTTAATGACAAACCAAAACAACACTTGTAAAATCTAATAATAATATAAATGCCAGCTTGGAAAAATAACACCCATAAAGGCAAAATCAACATACAAAAGCAGTAAAAAGTGACGCATGAGAAACTTACCCAGAAAAGCGGTACAAACCAAATCCAAAGCTCCTTAATCTCATGGGGAAAGCTAGAGCTCCAATGTTGAGTGTGCGAATGAGCTCTATGAGTTATATAGATCTAACCCCCATGGTGTTAGTTTAGGGTTTATGACGCACATGCCTAAAATCAAGGAATAAGTGACACTTCTCTTAAGATTGAATATAAAAACTTTGTGCCACTTGTCAAACATTGATTGTGCACTCCCTATTTTCTAAGGATTAGCATTAGCTTACTCCAGGAAATTGCGCAGTCACACTAGCATAAGGAACTACACAATTCCCAACAACAAGGGATTGTGCAGTTCACTGACTCAGTGGATTGCGTAGTCTTGACTTTGAGAGGAAGATAGCGCAGTTTGCATGCTCACTGGATATCTATCTTCAAAGTTGCACAATTCTGATCCTCAAGGCATAACGCAGTCTCCAGTGACAGAGAATTATGCAATTCCTAGAGGGAAGACCGACGATTGGTGCAAGATCGGGACAGAGTTTGGCTTATGTTAGAAGTTGTTTATTTGTCGTCGACAAGACTTAGTCACCATCAAGAAAACCTAACCAAGTCATCACAAGCATTACATGCAAAGATAAGTCTTCATAACACTTACACAATCAAAAGGAATTCTTGAAGACTATGAAAGATACGTTCTTAGGAACATAAGTTAGGCTCCAAAATCAAGGCATATACAAAATTTTGGAGGGGGTTTTAACAGCTACAACACTATGCGAGGTACCTTTATATCCCAAGAAAATCACAAAGAAATCCTCTGCTAGATAAATATAGCATCCATGTACTTTTAAATTTGTTTTAATATATATATAACATTATGAAATCTAAATCACTTCAATTATTGGAGAATTAAGAAATGAGACAAATAGTATTTCACACCATTCGTTACTTTTTTTAATCAAATGAAAGTATTCACAAGAAGAACAACTTATACTGAAATATAATTCAAATATATTTTGGTTTTCAAGCTTTTGTGGTTGTCATCAATTGCAAAAATCTCTGAATTATCCACAGTATCATAAAACAATGATCGACGTTTCGAATCCCAACGCGGATCCATCTTCAGGACAAGATGAGAATGAAGAGTGAAAGAAGGTCGCAGGATATCCGATGAGGAGCACTTGAAAGAGGATATCAGTCACTTGACATCTGTTTTCTTGGCATAGGATATAAAGAACCCTGAGGATATCTGATGAGGAGCACCTAAAATAGGAGATCAGTCACTTGACATATGTTTTCTTATGCATAGGATATAAAGAGAGCGAAATCAGAAAAGCCATAAAAAGAGTTGAAGGTGCGATCATATCCAAGAATCGCCAGGGTCCTCAAGAAAGTTGTGGCAGGGTTTTTCTACCATACATTAAGGGTGTTACTGATAAGATCACTAAGGTTTTGGGAAACAATGACATTTTCGCGCAATTTTCAGCAGCACGAACCATAAGACAAAAAAATGTGGTCAATTAAAGATAGTATTAGTCATGAGCAGCTTAAAGGTGTTTACAAGATTGACTACTCTTGTGGGAAGAGTTATATTGGTGAAAACGGGCGCTCTCTTCAAAAACGTTTTAAAGAGCACGGTGCCGATATTAAACATGAGCGATCTCACACCTCGGCTCTTGCTGATCACTCCTCAAAAACTAAACATCACTTACGTCTTGAGGATGCTAAGGTCATTGTAAGAGAAGAACATTATCAAAGACGTAAGAGTATAGAAGTGCTGGAGATTTTAAAACACCTGCATGACATTAATAGGGACGAGGGATACGAGATTAGTAACAGTTGACGACCTCTAATTCAACAGAAGTGCTCCTTAGGTTCGTCCTCATCCCAGATATAGTATCGCAGATTTGCTTCTTTCTTTCCCATATAGTAAAAAAAAATTAGGGTTTGGTAATGGCGAAAACCTAATTGAATCATTCCTTGTAATAATTATCCTGATTATTTAATTTTTATTATTCTCTATTAATAAAAAATAATTAATTAATAATTATTATTGATGAATAAAAAATAAAAATAGAAATAAATAAAGAATAGAATTAAAACCGAAACTAAAATTTCCAATTTCAAATAAATTATATTTATTAATGATGATAACATTCAATTGATTATTAGAATTATTAAATAATAATTATAAACTAATATTTATTAACACTTATTTAAATGAATGTCATATTAACTATTATGTATAATTTATATTTCTTGTAATTATTAATTTTATTAATTAGGAATAATTAAAAAACCTTTATTGGTATCATTTAGGGTTATATTTTTTTAATAAATTTATCTTTAGATTAATAATTTAATTAGATTATTTTAGATAATAATAAAAAATTCTAGAGAAACAAAATTTAGTAACATTTAAATTTATCAAATAAACATAAAAATTATTAATATAATTATTTAAATTGTTTTTAATAATAATAAAAAATTATAAATTTTTTATTAAAATGAATTAAGTAGTATTATGTAATTAATAGGTGATATTATATATATAATTAAAACTGAATTAAATTTAATAATAGATAATATTATGTACTATTAAAATTATTATAAAATTAAATTAATTTATATTAATATTAAAATTAAAATTAATTTATTAAAAATTTATTAGATTAAATAGTTTAATAAAATCAGTTTTAGTCAGCTCTTGTTATTTTTCATTTTTCTTTGACTATTTAAAATCTTAATCTGTGCGACCTTCTTTCACTCTTCATTTTCATCTTGTTCTGAAGATGGATCCACGTCGGGATTTGAAATGTCAACCATTGTTTCATGATACTATGGATAATCCAAAGATTTCTGCAAAATACATTTTAAATTAGTTAAAACAAAACCATATATAATATTATTTTATATATATTATATTTAAACATTTTTTGGATTGAGAGTATTAAAAAACAAGACCTATATAGTAGCTAGTGCCTACTTAGCTTATATATAATTTAATTAAACTAGAAAATAATAAAGACAAATATTTCATTACAAAAATAAAACAACTAATAAAATAGTGTATTGTTGACTCTCATCACCAAAAATTAAAAAATATGATTAACTAATATTGTTTATATTGACATATATATACAGCTTGAGTGGGCCTAATGGTTAAGAGCATGCGTTTCTTCCTAAGAGGTCATAGGTTCAAAACCAGAGGAGGGTAGAGTATGTATGCCTTCGTAGACTTGCACAGAGGTGGGTCCATCAATTAAAGTCTTCATAAAAAAAATAGAAATGAAAGTGAAAATGTTGTGCTAAAATGTTTTTTTTTTTGTGAGCACCCTACCTCATTAGTTGTAATGAAGCTTTATAACTTCATTTATTTGGGAGCTTTTGGTTGAAATTGATATATGTGTGTGGGTGTGTGTGGGTGTGTGTTATTTTTTTAGTTTAAATTTAGTTTAAATATAGGTAATTGGAATATGAACTGCTGACAAGAGATGATCAATTAAAGCCTTCATAAAAAAATAGAAATGAAAGCGAAAATGTTGTGCTAAAATGTTGTTTTTTTTGTGGGCACCCTACCTCATCAATTTTAATGAAGCTTTATAACTTCATTTATTTTGGAGCTTTTGGTTGAAATTGATATGGAGAAACTTAGTTTCAACTCAATGAAATGTCAATTCCAAGAAACTTGTTTTGCACAACTAATTGTCTCCTACAAAGTTCATGGGAACTATACATGATTGATATAGAGTTGAATGCAATTGTGCTTGTGGCAGTGAAGACATGGGAATATAGAACACAACTTTTAATGTTATCTCTCAAATGGCATCCCGTTTTGGAATATAGAACACAACTTTTAATGTTATCTCTCAAATGGCGTCCTTAAACATGTCTTCTTTCTTTTGCAAAGTAAAATGGAGTTGGGATGATCTATAATTTGTGATTTAGTATTAAATTAAATTGTAAAGACAAGTTAACTAATATTTAATAATTTGTAATAAGAATTGTTTTACTAATAATTTAAAAACTAAATTATGACTAACAAAATTATATAAAGTAAATCAATAGTAACTATAGATAGATATCAAAACACTTAGTTTCTAATAAAAATACCTAGTTCCTAAAACATTTCTTATCGCTAAAATATATATATATATATATATATATATATATATATATATATATATATATATATATATATATATATATATATATATATATATATATATATATATTACTTTTGTCTATGATTTGTGATTTAATATTAAAATGGCTGAATTTGACACAATCACTTTGAGTAAAACCAGGAATAAAATTGCAATAGATTAAATAGCTTTGACAACATACATTAAAAATAAAAATAAAAATAAAATAAAATAAAATAAATTCTTGAATTCAATAAGATTAATCTTTTGAATTCAATTCCTCGATCAATTTCTTGAATTCTTGATATACTTGGAGGAAGAAATTATAAAAAGCATGCTTAAATAAAACAAATTGAAGAAAGTTAAGTAAAAAATGCTCAATAGATCCTAAAAATAAGTAATTGTACATCAATAAAAAATTTCTTAATAAAATTAGGAAAGAAATGCTCACAAGATTCTAAAAACTAATAAATAGTTATCATTATAGTTATTAATTATAAAATCTATATGTAAAAAAATTAAAAATTAAAAATTATAATTAATGTAATTGGGAAATTGAAAATATACTTAAAAAATACAAGATACAAAAAAAAAAAAAAAAACATATATATATATATATCAATTTCCATTTTCATGAATTATAGTTTTTTCTCCATATTTTCAACTTCAAATATGAATAACATATTTTAATATATATATTCATATTTAATATAAACAATGTTAGTTAATCATATTTCTTCATTTTTGGTGATGGTATTTTTTTGATGAAATTTTTATGTCTATTGATTTTTAGTTTAATTGAACTATATTTAAGCTAAGTCCTTGTTTCTATGGGTGATATAGAATTTTCTATTTGATCTTGATAGTTTTTATGTAGTTTTTTAGTTTTTTTTTTTTTTTTTTTTTTTTCAATTTGGTAGTGCCTCGCTATTTTCTAATTATAATTTGAAAGCAGGTTACAAAATATAAAATTCAGTCTGTGGCCTCAACCTGCCCGTAGGAAACCAGGTCTGTTGGCCACCTTAAAGCGTTAAATGCCAACCAAAATTGAAGCAATTTCATGCGACCATGTGCTTCATTTACTAACTGACTATTTACATGACTATCTACAAGTTTATAGATTAAGGTATGTTCTTGAAAAAACCAAAAATGCATATGATAAACATGAGTAAACTCTAAAATTGGTAGCCATCAGAAGAGTCAATCGGTGCTGGATCTTTGGCTGTGGATCCAGGCATATCCACTTGCTGCAGCTGTTGGATTTGTTTCTCAATTCTGCCAACACGATCATCGATTCTACTAATACGATCAGTAGCCTGATACTGGGTGATTTTGATATGATTCAACTGATCTTGAATATCCTGTAGCAAATCCACTACTGGTGGTTCAATCTTCTCTTGATGCGGCGGAAAACTCTGCATAGCTTTGGCTAGGAGGCACTTTACAATCCAGTAAGTATGAACTGTTTGATGAAACAGTGATAAACGGCCACGGGTATTGCCAGGATCTATAATAAAATCCATGTTTTCTACTTCAGCAGCATTATCTTCTTCATCAGTTTGAATTTCCTTCTCCCATCCTCGAATTTCTTGGCGGACAGTGGATGAATTACCAATAACATAATTTGCAGAGAGGTTTTGTAAAACCTCCTGTCGCATCTTCCTACTTCGTTTATTGAGGCTAACTTCAGGCTGAACCTGCTTCTATTTGCCTTATCAGGATGGTTACGAGTCTGTCTCTTAACCATGATGGAGACTGGCCTATGAATGGACACAGACAAGAAATAATAAACCATTAAATTTTGAACACCATCAGTCAAATTATCAGATGGGTGTAGCAGAGTGCCGGTGAGCGCAGAATCCATGTGCATGCCTCGAAGACAGGTAAAATGCAGACAATAAGCCCAATCCCAACGACTGTCAGCCCAGAAATAAACGGAGAACTCAATATCCCAACTAACAGACAAGGATTTACTAACAGAATGATTCCACAGGATGATTGTAGCCACTGAGAACTGATCATACAAAGTCGCCCCCCTACTAGCACTAACAGTAAGAAAGAAGCAGACATTCTAGAGATAAAAATAGGCATAATTTTTAACTATAAAAAGAATCAAACTATCCCTACTACATCGAGGCAAAATAGAAGCCAGAATTCCAACCCACACAGACCCCAGAGAAACAGAGCACTGCAAAATCCACCATACCCAGCAACTTCCATATACATCAAACCTTCCAAGTGCAACCCACCCAACAGCGAAATGCAGAAAATGGGTAACTGCCGGTGAATACAGAAACTGGGCAGCAGTAAGAACGAAACAACCATACCAGCAATACAGATTAGCTTCAGAATTTATAGTCTTAACACCCAGATTAACAGAGTACTTAAACACCCACCAAACCCAGCAGCTCCCATACTAAAACCTTGTCATTGCAACCCACCCGACAGCAGAATGCAAAACATGGGATGCCTTGGCCATACCCATGAGCGGAACAGAAGAATTATAGGAAAGGTGACAGGGGTCACAGAAACAAGGGTCGACAGGGCGTAAAAGGGGAACAACAAACCCAATATCTACCTGCTGAAACCAAATAAACGAAACTTTCATGGAGCAATACATAGCCCAGACTACCGCAATGATCATAGATAGAAGAATGGTGAATACATACCCCAGCAAAACAGCTTGTCTGATGCAGGGTATGGCCGCCGTCGTCCGCCTGCGCTTCCTCGAAGTATCCACTGCAAACGAACTATGCATGGCATAATGAAAATGCCAGGTCAAGTAGCCTACTATCACTTGGACATTCCCTTTCTGGCCTGACATCATAGGTTGTCTTCCCATCATCCCCATTAATCGTGTATCTACCACATTTTGCCATGAGCACTGTAATGACTGCCGCATCATGGTTAATAAAGGCATAAAGGACAGAGACCTCCCACCTGGAAAGCAAGGTGCTTACTCCCTCGAAAGGTGCGCACCCCGATCGGGGACTCGTTGCTCTGCATTATCATGGAGATCATTTTGTAAAATAAGTTGCAGGGAATGTAACTCAATGTCCCAGATTGCATCAGTTGGTCTAGCCTCCATAGATCGATCAGGGTTTTTACAGCCCCAATTGGCCAAATAATCTGCCGCCTCATTTCCTTTTCTCCGAATATGATTAGGAATCAAATACTGGATGTTTTTAAGTAGCATACTTATTTCCTGAATGAGGGCTATTGTGCGCCAACTTTTAGTGATTTTCTCCCAAGGTGACCCTTGCTGTAACTTAGTGAGAACACCTGTAACCATTGCAGAATCTCCCTCCACAATAAGCCGTTGGTAATTTTCTCTGATGGCAATAAGAAGGCCTTGTTTTACCGCCATTAATTCAGCTTCATTATTTGTGGCAAAGCCCAAATCTGAGGCATAAAACCGACAGACTCCCCCCTAAGAATTTCGAAAAATCCCACCAGTACCTGCTTGACCTGGGTTTCCTTTTGATGCATCGTCATAATTGAGTTTAAGAAAACCCTATTGAGGGGGCTGCCATTTTTCCTCGATTGTTTGATGTGGTTGTTTATACTTCCAGATATTTTTGTATAGCATTTGAGGTTTTAAATTTAGAGAGTCCAACATTTGAGTTTCCAAACCTTCAGAATGCCAATCTTCCTCAAACCAACTTTCCACTAGAATAGTTTCACGAATATTGTCAATTAAGCACTGCCAGATCTTATTCATGGGTTGTTCTTCATCTCTAAAAACCCTTTGATTCCATTCTTTCCATATATTCCAAAGTAGAAACCCAAGTGAGAGTTTCCAGGCTCTATTCAGCACTTGGCATTTAAATCCTCCCTTTCTCCAACCGCAGATAGTTTTTGTGATACTCTGGTTATTTTTATCTGTTTGTTGGAATAGTTGCTCCAAAAATATCCAGAGCGTCTGTACCATTGAATAGGTATTGAGAAGATGTTCTATTGTTTCGATCTCTGCATGACAGAGGTAGCAGCGGGATGGACCAGACATGCCCCGCTTATGCAAATTTTCCCATGTCAAAATTTTATGATGGCTTACCAGCCATAGGAAATATTCCACCTTTGGCCAATGTTTCAATACCCAAATTTTCTTCCATAGGGTCTGAGCATTATGCTGAGCATTTTGGGATTGAATATGATAACCTTGTTTTATAGTGAACATTCCTTTTGTCTGATAGCCCCATCGGAGAATATCTGAACCAGTTGCATGACTGAGTTTTCTGGATTTGAGTTCTTTTGCCAAGTTTTCCCATTGTTGCGTGTCCGGAGCTTCTGGCCAATGAACTTTATCTTTCCATTTCCTCCACTGATCATTCTGTTGCTGACACCAATATTTATGAATCAGCCTGTTGTTCGGTGTATTGGTGAAAAGAAAATTTTCCCCCAAATCAAGTCTCCTAAACAGTTTCTCTCTTTGCTGCCAAGAATCTTCCAAAAAGAGAGTCGTACGACCTTCACGGACTTCCCAAAAGCTGTGTGAACGAATTAGGTGCATGTTCATTGCTACTAGATTCCAAATTGATGAACCTCTTGGTGTTATATCCACTTTCAATTTACCACAGACTGTATGTGGCATATCATATTTAGTGACCCATATATTCTTCCATAGGTCATGCCCACCCTAAATCCATCGCCACCAAAGTTTAGCTCCCAGTACATTATTCAAAATAAAAGGGTCGTGAAGTCCCAGTCCTCCTGCAGATTTCCGTTTGACTAGTTTATCCCAAGTGATGAGAGCCCACTTCCTATTGGCTTACGCACCCTACCATAAAAATTTCTTAAACATACTCACCAGTTGATTACAAATTCCTTTAGGACAAGCTCTACTTGAAAATTGGTAAAGAGGAAGAGATTGAAGCACTGATTTCAACATAATGAGTCTACCCAGGGCGTTAAGAACTCGGAAGGCCCAATTATGAATTCTTTTCTCCACACAGAGGATGAGATCTTTCCAATCTGCATTCCTGACTGGCCCAAAATTTAAGATCATGCCCAAATATTTCATTGGAAAGGAACCAAGTTTAAACCCCAAAGTTCTAGCTAGAAAATTCTGAGTTGGAAGACTAGAATTAAAGAATTACACATTAGATTTTTATTTATTGATTTGAGTACCTGAAGCTGCCATGAAGAGTTCTAAGATCTGGAGAATAGCTTTGCATTCTTTAAACGACACCTGACAAAACAATAGGATATCATCCACGAACTGCTGATGAGACAAAGGAAGGTGTGGTCCCCACAGTTTTAAGCCCTGCAACTTTCCTTCTGCAAGATGAGCCTTAATTAGTCTGCCTAAACCCTCCGCAACTATAATGAAAAGAAACGGAGATAAAGGGTCTCCTTGACGGAGGCCATGAGAACTATTAAACGGAGGAGCAAGGCTGCCATTTAGTAAAATCGAGAAATGTGGAGAGGAAATAAAAGAACGCAGCCATTGAAGCCATCGATCATCAAACCCAAATGCTCGCAGTACCTCAATCAGATACTGCCAATTGATTCGGTCATAGGCTTTAGACAATTCTAATTTGATTAACATTCCTTTCCGTTTTTTAGTTTTTAAGGAGTGTATTGCTTCCTGGGCTGTTACTATCCCATCCAAGATTTGTCTACCTTTAACAAAACCTGTCTGTTCTGGAGAAATCAATCTGGGCAACAAAGGTTTAAGTCGATTGACCATTATGGAGGAGAGAATTTTATAACTGACATTACAAAGAGCAATGGGTCTAAAGCCAACAGGAGTGTTAGAATTTTCTTGCTTATTAGAATGGTAATAAATTTATTTATTTTATAATAAAAAAATCTAATTATTATTTTGATTAGAAAACAAATATATTTCCTTGTTGGATATAAAATGTCAACTACCTATTTACCAAGGTTGTGATTTGTTTGATATATTCCTAGGTTAATATGAATACTATTGGATCTTGGCTTTTCAAGCATTAAAGTATTAGGGTGCCTAGAGAGCTCCATTATTCTTACTTATCAGAAGATTATGATTTCTTTCAAAATGTATGACCTATATATTATTATTGCTTGAAACGTTAGAATCATCCCAAATTTCTATTTAGAAGTGGGTTTAAACGTATTTTATTTATTTATAAGGTTCACCACTCCAAGTCATCATGTTTGATTGTTCCTCTAAACAATAGTTAATGAGTTTGACCAAGCTACTTGCAAATTTTCCAAAAAAATATTCACCGTACTTTGTAAAATATTCAAAATTACATAAATAAGAATTGTACATTATTGCACCAATTTAATCTTTTTGAAATAATCTAAAACATGTATTTCTATAATGTTATGTGGTTGAGCCATGTTTTATAATCCACCTATAACTAAAAATTTCCATAGACATAACAAAAAAGGTATTGTAACAAAAAGGTATCTTGTGTGATGATGATACACACTAGCTTCAAAACTTGTCGACAAAATATGTTCAGTTGTGATTATTATCGAAATTTTTTCTATTCGAATTTTTTATATTCACGATTAAAAATTAGCAAAAACACATATAAAATATTATTTAAACGATCGTAAAAATAAATATCAAACATCACTGAATGATTGTTTTAAAATAAAATTTGTCATCAAATACCATACAATCCACTCTACCAAATCTAGTGCATTATCTAATATGATCTTTGTTTTTAAAGAACTGGATCACTTCCATTTTAAACTTCTTTTATTCAATGTTTCATACTAATTAAATGTCATTTAATATTAGCATAGACTTTTTATTGTTCTTTTATTGTTGTCCAGATGGATATTGATATTAATAAAAATTTTAAAATAATAAATTTATGGGATATAGATTAATTGATTTGTATGGAGTTTAATTCTTATATTGAATTAATTTAAGTTTCAAATAAAACTAAAGGAAATAATCATAATCATTATCACATAAATTAAAAACTATGTAAACCTTTCACACAACTCAAATACATAAAAAAAACAAAAAAAAACAAAACAAAACAAAACAAAAAACTCATAAATTATATTCTTTAAATTTTAGGATGTTTAATTTCTAGTATCACATTTCTTGAAAATCTTGATTATAAAAACCTTGCTATGTAATCTTTCATCTGACTTGTGCATGCACATATGAAAAAACAAAGAAAAATACATTGATTACATTAAAAAAAAAAATCCCATTTTTGTTTTGAATCACATTGAGTTTTTATCTTTTGTCAACCTAAATGATACTTAAGTAAGAACATTAAAGGATTAGCAATTTGCATGCCAGTTAACTAGTGTAATATAATAAATCAACAAAGCACATTTATGACCTATTGAAGCCAAATAAAATATGAACCAGTTTTCTTTACCTTTCTTAGTAACTCCAAAATCCCACTTAAATTTCTTAAGTTGCAATAAAGAGATGGAAAACTCCGAGACTGAATTATCGTTTATGTGAAGTATAGATCTGAAAGCATCATAATTTGCACCGGTTCTTCAATGCTGGAGACTATTCTCTTCCAAAATCTATGCTTTCTCAATGGGTGCACGCTAAGTTTAAGGCAGAAAGAGGTATACAAACACAGTGAGGACACGGATCTAGGATGTAAACAATAAAAAAAATATCGTACAAAGAATATAAAAAGAGATAAGAAGCTTTTGGATAATGTCTTTTTCCAGCTATTAAGATAAGAAGCTTTTGGAAAGAACATAAAAAGAGATAAAAAGCGTGGATAATGTCTTGTTTCAGCTAATAAAAGAGACAAGAAGTTTTTGGATAATGTTTTGTTCCAGTGACTTGAAGCAAAATATAGAACTTCAAAGTGGGATCCAGGTAATACCTAGTGAGAGTTTCAACAGACATTAATCACAAACACACCAAAAAAAAAAAAAAAGTTATTAAATTCATTTCCTTGTTATAAGATCAATTTCCTGAATTCTGAACATTTTTGAAGGCGGAAATTATAAAAAGTATACATTAATAAAACAAATTCAACAAAATTATGAAAAAAATACTCATAAAATCCTAAAAATTAGTAACTATATATCGAAAAAACTAAATAAAAATTAGAAAATAAATACTCACAAGATTCATATTTAAAATTAAAAAAGACAAAAAAATATATATGCCAAATTAAAAAGTAATAAAACTTAAAATATATATTGAGGGAAAATATATATATATATATATATATATATAAATTTGTAATCCTAAAACAATTTAGATTTTTTTTTTTTTTTTTGTTATTTTAAATTGAAAAAACTATAATTCATTAAAATTAAAATAATAGAAAAAAAGAAAAAATATATATATCAAAAAGTAAAATACAAAGGAAATAAAACTAAAAACAAAAAATTAGTAAGTAAGATAAATGGAAATTACTAAACAATTCATAATAAAACCCCAACCAATCAATTTATAAATAAATCAATTTAAATAATTAGAAAAAATTAATAAAAAAAAAATTCTCAAAGTTAAACTATTGATTGAGGACATTAACTTTTGGTCAAAGACAAACTAACAGACCGTGAAAGGCAAAACTGAATGCCTAATACCATACCATGTTGGGTTAGGTATAATAAAACTAAAAACAAAAAAAATAGTAACTAGAAATTGAAGTTACTAAACAACCCATAATAAGACCTCAACCAATCATCTTACAAATAAATAAATTCTAATACGTAGTCAAAACAATATTGAATGAGTAATACCATGCCTTCGCCAAGTATAATAATAAAATAATACTTATTTTAAAGAAAAAAACAATTAATATGAATCATAAATAAAATACTTTAGTGTTTACATTAAATAACATAATTTTACATCGTCAACTTCCTTGGTCTTATTTTGATGGAGTCTCAAATGAACAAGGCGTTTGTGGTGGAAGATTAATTCTTCAACTCAACAATCATCATTTTTTGAATAAAAAATTAACCTCAATAAAAAGTATTAACAACTTCACATAGCCTTTTTTTTTTTTTTTTCTTTTATGTTAAACATTGGAAAAAAATTATTACTCTCTCTAAAAGTGTTTGGATATTCTTTAAATGTCATCAATTAGTTCAATGATGTTGTTAGAAATGTCACAACCATACTTTGCTCCCCATTGTTGAAGATCAAGTAAGCATCTCAAGAAGACATTTCAAAATTATTTACATCAGCCTTCCATATATATGAAGTTTTTATTATGGAATATATACACTCTTTCAACATTTTTATGGTCTCGAACTTCGGTAGGAATTTTTGACGGATTACACCTCTAGGTGACAACAATACAAAAGGAATGGGCAGTTAGCATATATGTGAATCCAGGGTTTCATTTTGTTTGATCTCGGTTTTTGTTTTCTAGATGGGTTGGCTTTATATTAGGTTAACAGGTTGAATGCTTCAATGCTTCAAACATGTGATATAAATTTTTAAAAGTTTTATTTTTATTTATTTATTTATTTATTTTTTATTTTAGAAAAGAGAAAAAAAAAGTTTACATTAATTTTATATATAAAGATCAATTAATGGAAACTAAAAAGTTATAAATTTTTTTAATTACTCTCTTTAATATGATAAAAATTTATAATTTTTTAATACTTAATATGGTATTAATAAGTTAGATTTAAAATAATATTTATTTCACAAAGAAGTGTTTTCCAATCTAATATGGTAGAGATGTTGTAATGTAATGTAATGTAATGTTCTAGAAACAAAAAAATAAAATTATTAATTAAAATAAAATTGAGGGAAAATACTTTGGTAATTTTTGTATTATGTAAACATTTTGACTTTAGGTGAAAACCCATGGTTTTTCCATCTTATTTTTCTTTAATCTAGCCTATTTAAAGTCATAAAACTCCAATGAATTTTCTACACATAAAATTATAAATTATAATTCTAACTAGCATTTGCACCTTAGGGTGCAAAGGGCACACTGAAAGCTTTCGTGTTCAGAGCCAGTAGGTATGCTCTAGCCACTCTTTCCTCCAACTACAAAATCAGTCTTCGCGGCCATTTCAAACCCCAACAGAAAACACTAGGCCAAGATACACAGAGCCTCTCCACTGCTAAATCTTCCTCTAAAGAAACCTATTTCTACTTTTGTTGCAGCGAGGGACTCCACCAAATCACTAACAACACCAGAAACAAAGGCGGCTTCCAAGCACAAAACCAGAAAGCAAAATGGAATGGTGTGTGTGCTTAGCTGGTGGAGACAACAAAATGGAACGGCTTGCATGCTTACTTGGCGAAGACAGAAAAATTGAATGTCGTGTGTGCTTACTTGGCAAATACAACAAAATGGAACGGCTTGCGTGCTTACCTGGCAAACGATGGCGAATGAAGGTGAAGTACCCTCCCTTTACACATGTTCAGATTCTGTCAGGAACGACGAATCTGAATAGTGTCCTAAACATCAACCCCACAAAAGAACGCCTTCGACGTAATTATAGTTGATAATTAAATCAACCTATATACATCTTAACTTTGGAACTACCAAGCCCCAAGAGGGATCAGATATTTTTTCACTCTCAAAGATGTTTGCATCTCAAGAAATTTGATCCCTCTCAACATTTGGTAGATTTGGAATTAAGATGGATCTAGGTTGGTTTTGTTTCACAGAGAAGCATTCTAGAGCCGAGTATGGGAGTAATGTTGTAATAGTATAAATGTTTGTTTGGTAGATCTCGAATTAAGATGGATCTAGGTTGGTTTTGTTTCAAAGGGAGGAGTTCTAGAGCCGAGTATGGGAGCAATGTTGTAATGGCGTAAATGTTTGTTTGTAAATATT
This sequence comes from Pinus albicaulis, assembly GCA_034641835.2. Lineage (NCBI taxonomy): Eukaryota > Viridiplantae > Streptophyta > Pinopsida > Pinales > Pinaceae > Pinus > Pinus albicaulis. Next base: position 1,102,194,343 of record CM076577.1, read on the forward strand.
ACATGACGATTGAATTACAAAATAATAAAAGGTTAAAAGTAATATAGAGCCTAAGTAGTAATATAAATAGTAGCTATAAATTTAGATCCATTTTGCCATATAAATTAAAATAATGATTCCATAATCAAATTTAAATTTAATTAATATGGACATAAAAGCTTAATACTTACAATATAACAAGATTAAGAACCATGGATATTCACCCCCACTTTAAGATGAATATTATGAAATTGTAAATAGCTTTGTTACAATAACTTGGCTTATCAATACCACATGCCCAAAAACCATAACTTTCACAATTGAAATATTTTATAAATATTTATTTTAATTTAATTTTCTGTAGGTGCAAAATTTTCCTCAAGTTTTATACTAAAAAATAAGATTGCATGTTGAGAGATTTGATCCTTCCATGTGCTTAGTAGATCAAGAATTAAGATGGATTCTTGCTAGTTGTTGATATTACAACCCGGTATAATTGAGATGCTAATTCCTCCCTTACTCAACATAAAGCTGACATGTGACTTTTAAAAATAATACATTAATAACCAAACAATATTTTAATGTAAGTTATAAATAAAATATTTCAATATACATATACGTAACACAATTTTATATTTTTATATAAATAAGGAGATAAAGTAATTGATTTTTTTTTTATTTTTTTTTTTTGCACTTTCATGATTAAGAGATGTATATTTTTTTAGTGTTTAAGAAAATTCAATGCAAGTCTTAGATAAAATATTTGAATATATATATTAATCGCACCTAGAGGAAGTTTAGTTTGGAGGTGTTATAATGGCCTCTTGAGTGACGAATTAGATAAAAAAAATAGTAATAATAAAACAAAATATAGACTCAATTAAAAAGGTAATCAAAAAATAAAAATAGTAGTGAAACCTGTAATTAAAAATATTAACAACAAACAAAAAAATATAAATAATAATATGAGTTGGCACATGGCACACGTGCGCACATATATAAAACCAATATAGATGGATCAAATCTTTTGAGGTGAAAAATTTTTATCAAATTTTGCACTCTAAAAGAGCTTTTCACCTCAAGAGATTTGATCTCTCCAAATTCTTGATAGATTTGAGGTTAAGATGAATCTATGTTGGCCACATGTAAATTTAATGCATGTAAAACGATATTTCATAATTTATAAAATTAATTACTTGCCTTCCCTAATGGGAGTGTCCAAACATCTGTCAAGTGGGATTGAGGGGGGTGCCCACCACCCCACTAACTCTCAAAATAACTAACAGGTGAGTGGCATGGCTTGCCCCCCTCCTCCCCATGCACAAATATGTGAAGCCTCATATCTTTTACAATAGCTGAAAACTTTTCAATTTACTCATGTTTTGTTCAATGCAGAGTGTTGGATCTTTATGAACTAGGATGATGTGGGTGGGATTCTCCTCCCCCTTTCGATAGCTGGTAGTTTTGTGTTGCTTTGACAACAAGTCCATGATTCAGAATGGAAAATGGGAGTTTCATGTTTTAAACTAGCATGCTGATGGATATACTGAGAGTGTGACTCACTATATTAGCTCCCTGTTCTTTGGTCGATTGTGGGATGTGGATCTTGAGGAAGTTGGTGGACTTAGCAAGATAGAAGATGGTTATGATATTGATTATGTGGCTAGATGGCACAATTGCACAAAGCATAATTCAGGCTTCGAGTCTTTGATTGCCTCAACCTTGGCTCTTCCTCAGAGTTTTAAATTGGTATAACATCTTTCTTTGACCCTTCTATGTTTTTCCCTCAGCTTTTGTTTTCTCCTGGTATGTTGTGGGTTTTGGTGAAAGGTCTATAAAAGGGTTTGTCAGTGTTCCTTTGATCTTGATAGTGGGGGCCTTGCTTCCTATGGAGTTGGTCTCTAATCAAGGAATTTTCACTCCTTGAATTAGCCATTGGTTGTTCCTTCTCGTTGATTTATTAGATGGGTGTGCTTTGTTCAACTCTTCACATGGTTATAAACCCTTGATTTTGTGTGGTCTTCTCAACAACTTAGATGGTTTTTTATCAGTGGCATTTTCTAGGGAATTAGTCTCTCCAAGAGTTCTTATTTTGTAGTTCCATTGTGAGGTTTTCATAGTGTTTTGGGTCCTAGAGTCAATTGGCTTCTAATTCTTGGCTCTATGTTGTTTTGTTGCACATTGTGTGATCTAAATATGGGTAAACATGTTAATGCTATGCATTCTCCCTCATCATTATTAAAATTGTGTTTCTTACGTGCATAGGAATATTACTGAGCTTTCAGATTATCACAAGAATTTCTTTTTGTTCTCTCTCAATGTGTAATTCCATGAAACAATTATAGACATGAAACCATTAAGAACATGAAAGGAAAATACATCATACAACAGGACACAAGCCATTTGATGAAGGAGTTCACCTTTCCTGGGCTACATCTCCTTGAATCATCTCTAAGGCATGATTCATTGTTATTATGCTCCAAATTCAAATTGAAGAGTACATCATTGTGTTGAACTGAAATGGTAAGTTTCTCCAAAAAAGAAACAACTCCTACAAAGTCCCTTTACCATACACTTACTGACCTATAGTCAATCCTAAAACTATCAGTAACACATGGGCATCTTATCAAGATCCCTTACTCAAATATGACACAGCATCAAATTTGTACTTCAATAACTATAAATACATCAACAGTTTTTTTCTCTAAAACACATAAAGAGAAAAATATGCGAAAAATGCTACAACACTGTTGCAAAGGTTACTGCTGCAAACATATGGAGGCTGGAAGATCCCTGCAAGATCATCTCCATCTCAAATTCCTCCAGGAACTGGCTCAATATCTGAATGATCCATACACCCCTCCTGGTTCAACCTGAAATTTGAACTTGAAGATGTGCTTTAAACATAAAACAGAAGTTACCAATGGATTCAGAGCATCCATAAACCCTTGAGTAGCCTCTTCTAGTTCTCTAATTGGTCTAAAGGTCCTCTACGCATGACCTCCTCTCTTGGTGGCCCTAACATATTTTATCTTCAAGTGGAGAAAACACCATCAATAAGTGTTCCTTTTCCTCTGAAACATGTTCCAATGAGTCCAAAATGCTCAAAAATGGCTACCTAACCTCTTCGTGTACACAATTTGGTCGAAAACTCCCCAAGTTATGACATCTAACAGTTTCTCCTAGAAAATCTCCACCAAATCTGGCAGACTGGAGTTAACTAGAGTTAATTTAGCAACCCCACCGAAATTGGTGCTCCGCCAAAAACTCTGCCAACCTAACCACATATTATTTAGCGGATAACCCTAGATTAATTAGCGGCTAAATTGGCTTAGTGCCGCACTAAGCGTGTTTAGCATCGTAGCTCCCGCCTCTGGTTATGTGGTGTCGACGTATGGTGAGGGGTTGGCCCCATTCCTTTCTCGTTGATTTCGAATTGAAACTTCAAATGTAAGTGGTGCCCATAGTCTATTAAGACTCATGGTGGTGTGTTGGTAAGACGCTGGAATTGTTTAGAGGAGGTCGCGGGTTCGACCCCAACCTCCGCCCTTCCACGATATATATATATATAATTTTTTTGCCAATACATAAAAAAAAAAAATTGACCACCACTTAGTAATTACTCAACCTTTGGGAGGGGCACGCGGCAGCCTCCAGGCTAGCCACATGTCAGCATCCCATTGGCTCATCCAAAGGAAATCAAAAATCACCAACAAGCCATAAATTCAACCAATCACAAGCAGACAAGTGGCACCACCTCATTGGCCCGGAGGGCCTTTGAACGATATTTGACCATGCACAGTCAGTTGCCACATTAGCAGTACAGACTACTGACTGGGCACCTGTTTGTCCCCTTTTTTTTGAATTTTTGCATGTTCTGCACGGTGGTCAGTGGGCTCTAACTCCTTCATATGAAGTCGATTTTAAACGAAACTAAGTGCACCAGAATCAGGGCGATGAGTCGATCGCGATCATTTAGGTTCCACACAGTTCTGAACACTTTCATTTTTGAGCTAATTTTTTGCCCCTGATCCAGATTCTGATTACAGCTTCCCACTGACATGATTTTGGACCCACAAAATATGGTTATATTTGAGAGCTCAATACTCTTTTGTCTCCCAAGTTCTATCATATTTATTCTACTTGGAGAAATCATCATGACAACCACTTCGGTCACTAACATGCCTTACCTTGCCAATGGCTTGGCTCTTCAACCATTGTCTCCCTTTTTTGCAGACCCAAATCCAACACTTGCTCTCTGATATAACTCATTTTTTTGTACCAATGTGATCCCTCTATGCTTGGAAAGCTGCCTTTCCTTCTCACTGAGAATCGTGTTCCTCCTTAGCATACACATGCATTCGATGCAAGCTTCTCTTTTGGAAACCACTTTTTCAATAAACTCATCTGAGTGAACTACAAAAATGAATTCAAATATCAGTACTAACAAGAAAATAAATGACCATTCTTTACCTCCACGGTTCCAAATTCCACATCTGGAAGAATGCATTCGCCATACCCTTCTCTTCTTGGCATCAACACATAAACGGTCTGCAATGGCTGCAAACTTTTTTTGGCTCAAGTTTCTTGGAATTCTTGTCACAAACACAACTATTAGTCTGACAAACACGTTATGCAAGAAACATAACTTGACAACATATCCTCTTGCGTCTCAAAAAGCAACAAATTTCACATCATGTGAACATCGCCATGTACTCTCACATCTTGGTGTAAACATCGACACAAGTCAACAAAACATGCCTCTTCAAATAGTTGACTCACAAGTCAAGCATAAGCATGCATAATAATTTGAAGGTTCTTTTCCCAAAATAAAATAATTTAACATTTCATGATAACACTTCCTCAAAATCTCCCTTTCACATTTGGAGACAAAATCAACTCTTCCAAGTAGATATGACACGCATGTACACACAATCAACCAACACAAGTCGACACTCATGCATGCTCAAACACAATGAAATTATCAAAATTCCACTGTTCATACACACATCTCTCATGCATGTATATGATTCCTCAACTTTTTCACATAAGTACAATCATAGTACAAGAACCACATTCATATGTACATGTACTTAAAGAGTGTAAATAAATCAATTTTTCTGCAATAAAGTGAGTCAACATACTCAACCTTCAATCACCTTCTTGGCGTAAGCATGCAACATACAATGTAAAAGAACAAACCATTTCAGTGGCTTTTATCCAGAGAACCAAACAAGTACAAGCTCTGGATGCAAAGTCCAACACCTTGCTTCTTCATGTCCTCTTTTGTGACAGTAGGTACATGATACTCAATCGTTGTCATCGGAAGACCATTCTTCTGGTGCAACATAACCCAAGCCTTCATGCTTAGGCCTTTCTTTCGCCTCTATTGGGTTCTTGATGCCTTGCTAATTTGCACCAAGACCTAAGACTTCTTGGTATCCCATCTTTTTCAAGATCTTTGACCAATACCTTTGTCGTGTCTTTTAAAGGCTGCAAAAGAATTTTCATCAATATATGCATATAAATAATAATCATATTCATGCTCACCATTTGTCCCATCTCTTGATTGAGACACAAAGATGATTTCATACTCCTTTCGAATTCTCAAAGTGTTCTCTTGGACTATTTTGTCTTCTTATTTCATCTCCTCAACATAAGATGTTGATTGAACCTCTTCCACATCATGTGGAAAAAAAGCAAAAATATTTCCATCTTCCATCTTGGAAGGATTTCTACATAAAAAAATTGCATCAAATTTATAGAAAACAAATAATTTTGAGGTGAAGATGGTGGTGAAAGACCATTCTTTTTACCTTCTTCCCTTGTGAGACTTGTAGGATCTTCTCCTTGAGATATGCTCTTTGAAGCCTCAATAATTTCTGAAGGTGAAACTTGAGGTGGAGCTTGTAGCAACCCTAGCCTCCTTCTCACTTTTCCTACTTGAAAAGCTATACCAACAAGTTTTCCTTCTCCTTTTCGGAAGCATTTTCACCTTACAAATAGACAACCTCTTTGAACAAAGAAACACAAGAAACAATGAACCTAAAGCTCTCATACCAACTTGATCGGAATATGGGTAAACTTGTTAATGTTATGAAAGCTCCCTCATCGGTATTAAAATTGTGTTTATTATGTGCATAGGAATCTTACCGAGCTTTCAGATTATCACAAGAATTTATTTTTGTTGACTTTCAATGAGTAATTCAATGAAACAATTGTAGACATGAAATCATTAAGAAAATGAAAGGAAAATACATCATACAGCAGGAAACAAGCCATTTGATGAAGGAGTTCGCTCCGCCTGGGCTACATCTCCTTGAATCAGCTCTAAGGCGCGATTCATTGTTATTATGCTCTAAATTCAAAATGAAGAGTACATCAATGTGCTGAACTGAAATGGTAAGTTTCTCCTAAAAAGAAACAACTCCTGCAAAGTCCCTTTACCATACACTTACTGACCTATATTCAAGACTGAAATTATCCGCAAAACATGGGCATCTTACAAAGATCCCTTACTCAAATATGATAGAGCATCGAATTTGCACTTCGATAATTGTAAGTACATCAACAATTTTTTTCTCTAAAACACATAAAGAGAAAAAGATGAGAAAAATGCTACAACACTACTACAAAGGTTGCTGTTGTAAACATATGGAGGCTGGAAGATCCCTGCAAGATCATCTCCATCTCAAAGTGATCAGGTGATCATGTCCAAAGTTGAAAAACATTCTCAAAAATGGAATTACTCAGAATTGGTTGCAACCTGAACGACCGGATAGGCCTCATCGCTTCGATTCTGGCGCCGTGAACGAGACTCAAATCCGACATCGTATGTGAAAGTTATGTAGGTTTGAAGTTTTCAGTATCCTTCAAAAATCCAGTTGACCAAAGTTGACTTTAACTATGGAAATATTAAAAAAGAATATTCCATCTAGGGCGAATGAGGCTTCAACATTTGGCATTCTGTGATTGGTTTATGGTTTGACTTGTATGGAGACGGACCAATAATAGGTTGCCACGTGGCAGGCCCGAAGGCCACCATGTGGCCCCAGGTCAGACAAAAATGGTACGTTAAAATTTTTTTATGGACTCTGCCAGATTCGAACGTGGGTCTAGCCCCCGCAAGCACAAGCGCCCGACCAACCGGACTATGACATAGTTCTTAAAATATTACGGAGTCGAGTTTTATTTGTAGTTACAAATTATATTGGGCGGAAAAAATTTAAGGGCTAGCCCGATAGCACCCAACCGTCGCAACCGAGAGTTGTAACCGTGGCTCAAGCTATAAATGCCAGCGGTTAAAGACTTAACTGCCCATCATACCATAACATGTGATAGCGCGAGTTTCTATTTAATGTTACGGTTTTCAAAAACATTTTTTCTGCAGTTTGTTCCGACCATTCCGGCGGGGGTGGGTCATGTGACCACCCCGCCCAACAATAAATGCAACCATAACAGTAATTGCCATCAAATCCGTCGGCGGGTTCAACAACACATGTGAATGCCCACTCAGAATTTAACTTAACTATCAGTGGTTCCGCCAGACCTGGGGCGTGTTCCACCAAAATTGGAGATTTCCCCATTTTTAGTCGGCTTAACTGCAGTTCTCCAAAATTTAGTGGGGTTTTCAATTGACATTGGGAAGAATTTTGTTTACATCATAACTTCTTCAATATTGAACCAATTTGGATAAAATTTTGGTCAATTTTGGGTATTATGAGCATTCTAGAGAGTTTGGGACGGGTTGCAAAGCTAACAGAGGTGTTATTCAACCATTTTTTCTTCAGGGAAGCTTGGAGAGCCATCAGGGCCATGAGGGAAATGGAGCTGCATTGGGCTATACTTCACTGTTTGAGGTGAAATAAAAGCCATTATTAGCTTATTTCTATCTTCTGAATTCAATTTCACAGTTGGTTTTTCCTGTTTAGGCACTTTTCTCACTGTAATACCAATTTGAGCAACTTAATAGAGCAAGGACATGCCCATTTGGAGCCTTGGACCCGGCAGATGTAGCCCTGGAGGGGTGAAATGCCTCATCATGTTGTTGTGTTATCTTATGGTGAAGTTTTTCTGTTTTTTATTTCTGATTTAAGATGTTAAACAATAATTTTAATTAACATTCCCTCACACATAAACTCAAAAACAGTTACCAAAAACACTTTGTTTAAATTACAAGACATGATAAACACTTTGCACACTTAATTAAATGAAAATGGATACTTTGCACAGCATTACAAATACTTCCATTTTCAGATTAGATGGTATCAGAGCTCAGTATTTGAGCCTTACGAACTATAGTTTTACTCATCATTTGTTTTGTGCAAAGATATAGTTGATTGTTTGCAAGTTTTGATGCTTACTAGGCTTAAACTCAAGAGAGGTGAAGGACACTTGGTTAGTGCACAAAGGAATCCACAACCAAGAAGGGCCAGAGAGCCACCTCTAAGAGCCATTGAAGAAGCCTCAAGCATGTCTTCAAGAGAAAGAGAAGCTCCTAAAGATATTGATCCCAAATAAGAGGAACGGGTATTCCGAAAAGCTTTCCTAGACATGACAGAGATGGTAAGGATACTCTACCAGGAAAGGAATGATAGGCTTGCAGAAGAAGGGTCTAAACACCAGAAATAAGGAGAGGGTTATTCAGGAGGAAAGAAAAGTGATGACAAGTCAAATAAAGGACACAGAGGAAATGGTGATCCACCATCCCCATCTTCATCCTCTTCCTCTACATCATAATCCTCAACTTCGGTGAATCAATCTCACAAGTCTAAAACTACTAGTAAAAGTCCATTTTTAAAGCTTGATGTTAAATTTGAGTTGCCTATGTTTAATGGTGAGGTCAATGCAAAGAAACTTGACAATTGGATAAGATGTCAGTTGGAAGTTTATTTAAGGATACAAAACCTTCATGAAGACTACACCAAGATTTAGTTAGCCTCTTTAAGAATGGAAGGAGCAGCATTGGTATGGTGGGAAGAGAAGACCAAGGATGAAATTAAAAAACATGGTAAGATCACTTTATCATGGGCTAAATTTATTTTCACAATTAAACAACAATTTTATCCATTAGCTCATTTACAAAAGGCTATCATGAATTGGCAAAGTTTTAGAAAACTTAAGGGACAAAGTGTTCAAGATTACACTCAAGAGTTTAGATGAAGGGCTTTATTATGTGGAATTGATTTGCATAGCCAAGAGACTTTTCTGAAATATATAGGTGGTTTACACAATTATCTTATACATATTATCCTTATGTTCAATCCTACTAGTCTAGACAAAGTTTGTGTACAAGCTACGCATTTAGAGGCTAGAGGGAAACAATCTTTTGATGGGAATATGGATAGTGAATTTAAAGGCAAAGGGAGGAAAAGAAATGCAAAATCTAGAAAATAAAAAGGAAATTTCTTTTGTAAAAACTGTTCCAAAACAGGCCACGATGAAGACCATTGCTGGAAACTTCATTCGAAGCTGAAACCAGAAAAATTTAAAACCAAAGATAAGGCCAAATAAAATGGCAAAACAGTTGCAACTGTTGAACAAGACTTAGGGTCTGAATCAGGTGATGAAACTAAAAGCATAGCGATGATACTAAAGAACATAAAGAGGAAAGAGGTTGTAAAGGAAACAATTCCCAATTCTATCGCTTTAAACTGTCACATAGAAGCTCAAAATGAAGAGAGGAGGATAGAGCTGTTTCATGTGAGGATAATAGCCAAACACACAAAGATAGACACAGTATTTGATAGTGGGTCTCAAGCAAACCTCATCTCAGAATACTTAGTCAAGAAGCTGAAACTTGAGACCATTCCACATCCAAAGCCATATCCACTTGGATGGATTTGCAAGGATGCTAATTTACAAGTCTCAAGAAAGTGCATGTTGCGCTTCGCCATAACAGCTCATTATATTGACTTGGTTGAACTACATGTGGTACCGCTTGGTGTGGTGTTGGGTAGTCCATATTTATATGACAGAAAAGCGATCTTCCATTGCCATGAGAACAAGTATCATCTGTTCAAGGATGGTAAGGAGTTTATTGTGAGAGCACATCGGAAGAAGCTAGAATCATCTTTAGTGAATACAGGGAAATTGAAAAGGCTTAAGTCAAAATCTGACTTTGTTGATGATTAAGCAAAAATATTTTGTACATAATCCTTTTCATGTTATTGCTGATGTAAATGATGATATGTTTCAGTCTGAAAGCAGGTCGTCTTTGGAACAAGATGACAAGATGCTGCAGAAAGTGCCTTTGGTGTCAATCGGTGCAGAGAACAAAGTGTTGGTTCAAAGTGGTGCAAGAATCCAAGAGAGGATAAAGCATGCAAGCAAATAGGGCACAAAGTTCAGCATGGGTCATTGCTGGTTTCAGAATGGCAGGTTGATATGGCGAGAAAACTTGGTCGGGATTCGACGTAAGTACATGGCTCATTTGGCAAAAATTCGCCATGAGGACAGTTGGAAAGGTGAATCTTATTTTCAGTTCCTTTGAAGTTTGACCATTATAGAAACAGTATGTATTCTGCAAATTTCAATTGTTGTTCAGCAAGTTTCAAAAATTTGCATCATGACACAATCAAAGTTAGCAATGGTCGGTCAACAGATTCAAGGAAGAATTTGTCTTATTATGAGAAGCTCAATTTGATGAAGTCAGGAAGATTTCAGTGGTTCAAGGTAGGAAGAGTGGAGAATCAGTCTCCTCATCTTTAGTTTCTGTAAATCAGAGAGCTTTTTGGGTCCAAAATCTTCCCATTTGGGAGGTGTGATCAGGTGATCATGTCCAAAGTTGAAAAAATGCTCAAAAATGGAATTTCACAGAATTGGTTTCAACCTAAACGATCAGATAGGCCTTGTCGCTGCGATTCTGGTGCCGTGAACAGTACTCAAATCTGACATTGTATGTGAAAGTTATACAGGTTTGAAGTTTTCAGTATCCTTCAAAAATCTAGTTGACCAAAGTTGACTTTGACTTTGGAAATATTAAAAAACAAGAATATTCCAAAGTATATTCTGACAATATTCCTTCGAATATTTCTCAAAATATTCCATGGAATATTCCATCTGTGGCGAATCAGGCTTCGACATTTGACATTCTGTGATTGGTTTATGGTTTGACTTGTATGGAGGCGAACCAATAATAGGCTAGCACGTGGCATGCCTAGAGGTCGCCACATGGCCCTAGGTCGGACAGAAATGGTATGTTAAAACAATTTTATGGACTCTGCCAGATTCGAACGCGGGTCTAGCCCCCGCAAGCACAAGCGCCCGACCAGCCGGGCTATGACATAGTTCTTAACATATTACGGAGTTGAGTTTTATTTGTAGTTACAAATTATATTGGGCGAAAAAAAGTTAAGGGCTAGCCCGACAGCACCCAACTGTCGCAACCGAGAGCTGTAACCGTGGCTTGAGCTATTAACGTCGGCGGTTAAAGACTTAACTACCCATCATACCATAACATGTGACAGCGCGAGTTTCTATTTAATGTTACGGTTTTCAAAACCGTTTTTGCCGCGGTTTGTTCCGACCATTCTGGAGGGGGTTGGTCATGTGACCACCCTACCCAACAATAAATGCAATCATAACAATAATTGTCATCAAAACCACCGGTGGGTTGGACAACACATGTGAACGCCCACTCAGCATTTAACTTAACTGTCAGTGGTTTCGATAGACCTGGGGCACGTTCCACCAAAACTGGAGATTTCCCCATTTTTAGTCAGCTTAACTGCAGTTCTCCCAGATTTAGTGGGGTTTTCAACTGACATTGGGCAGAATTTTGTTTTCATCATAACTTCTTCAATATTGAACCAATTTGGACGAAATTTTGGTCAATCTTGGGTATTCTGAGCATTCTAGAGAGTTTGGGATAGGTTGCGGAGCTAACAGAGGTGTTCTTCAGCCATTTTTTCTTCAGGGAAGCTTGGAGAGCCATCAGGGCCATGAGGGAAATGGAGCTGCATTGGGCTATACTTCAATGTTTGAGGTGAAATAAAAGCCATTCTTAGCTTATTTCTGTCTTCTGAATTCAATTGGTTTTACATGTTTAGGCATTTTTCTCACTGTAATACCAATTTGAGCAACTTAATAGAGCAAGGACATGCCCATTAGGAGCCTTGGACTCAGCAAATGTAGCCCAACAGGAGTGAACTGCCTCATCATGTTGTTGTGTTATCTTATGGTGAAGTTTTGCTGCTATGTATTTCTGATTTAAGATGTTAAACAGTAATTTTAATTAACATTCCCTCACACATAAACTCAGAAAAAGTTACTAAAAACACTTTGTTTAAATTGCAAGACATGATAAACACTTTTCACACTTAATTAAATGAAAATGGATACTTTGTACAACATTACAAATACTTCCATTTTTAGATCACAAAGTCCTCCAAGAACTGGCTCCATATATGAATGATCCATACACCCTCCTGGTTCAACCTGCAATTTGAACTTTAATATGTGCTCTAAATAGAAAACATAAGTTACCAATGGATTTAGAGCATCCATAAACCCTTAAGTAGCCTCTTTTGGTTCTCCAATTTTTCTACAAGTCCTCTAGGCATGACCTCCTCTCCTGGTGGCCCTGGAAACTTTTATCTTTAAGTGGAAAAAACACCATAAAGAAGTGCTCCTCTTCCTCTGACACATGTTCCAATGAGTCTAGAATGCTCAAAAATGGCTACCTAGCCTCTTCATGTACTCAATTTGGTCGAAAACTGCCCAAGTTAGGACATCTAACAGTTTCTCCTAGAAAACCTCCACCAAATCTGGCAGACGAGGGTTAACTAGAGTTAATTTAGCAACCCCGCTGAAATTGGTGCTCTGCCAACCTAACCGCGGATTTATTAGAGGATGAACTCTGATTAATTAGCGACTAAGTGGGCTCAGTGCCGCACTAAGTGCATTTAGCGCCATAGCTCCCGCCTCTGGTTATGTGGTGTGGACGTATGGTGAGGGTTTGGCCCCATTCTTTTCCCGTTGGATTCGAATTGAAACTTCAAATGTAATTGGTGCCCATAGTTTATGAAGACTCATGGTGCGGGTACATTGGTAAGACGTTTGAATTGTTTGGGGGAGGTCGTGGGTTAGACCCCGACCTCCGCCCTTCCATGATATATATATATATATATATATATATATATATATATATATATATATATATATATATAATTTTGCTGCCAATACATAAAAATAAAAATTAAAAATTAAAAAAAATTAAAAATATATATATATCGACCACCACTTAGCAATTACTTGGCCTTTGGGAGAGGCATGTGGCGACCTCCTAGCCACGTGTCAACATCCCATTGGATCATCCAAAGCCAATCAAAACTCACCAACAAGCCCTGAATTCAACAAATCATAAGCAGGAAAGTGGCACCACCTCATTGGCCCAGAGGGCCTTTGACAAATCTTTGAACATGCACAGTCAACTGCCACATCAGTAGTACGGACTCCTGATTGGGCACATGTTTGTCTCCCCCCCTTTTTTTTGCCTGTTATGCACGACGGTCAACGGGCTCTAACTCCTTCATACAAAGTCGGTTTTCGACGAAATGAAGTGTGCCAGAATTAGGGCAACGATCCGGTCACGGTCGTTAAGGTTCCACATATTTCTGAATACTTTCATTTTTGAGCTAATTTTTTGCCCCTGATCTAGATTCCGATCACTATGGTCCTCATGCCATGTTAACATATGCGCGGTTATCGCGGGGCTAGTGGTTGTGGCCAAGAAAGCTAATAGTGTGCATTCTATAGCTCTTCACTAATAGTTAAAGGCACTGCTAGAAAGAGTTTTAAAGGAGAAGCAGGAGGACAGGAACGACGCCATTTATTTTTTGAATGATATTTAGTGAAATGACTGGAAAATACAACATAGCATTAACATAATGGAAGCTCATTTAGCTCAGATCAAAAGTCATAGGGCATTTTTTAAGGATTAAAATATTATGCTTATGTATAATACTGTAGGTGATATTATGATTTGAAAAGTCATACATATAGAATGTAGGCTAATATTCAGTAAAAAACCATGTAATTTACTATCAAAACTGGTAAATATTTGGTGATTTTTATCCATTTAATCATATGTATGTAAAAAAGGCGATTTTTTCCCAAATTAGCAAAAAAAATTCAGAAAATGTTCAAAAAATAGCGAATTTGCGAAATTTTGCCCCGAAAATTTTCCATGGTCCAATTTGAGTTTAAACCCTTAGTGCCACATGGTTCAAGTGCGAAGAATTTGGCTTCGTTACATCATGAGATACTTGAATTGGCTTTCATGTTCCCGCTTTTTTATAACAGTGTCCTTTTGGTTTTATGGTATATTTCGATATGTGTAGTCCCTTGCTATCTGCAACCTCTTCGCATTTTTGTAATACTGGCCAAGAAACCTAGTTTCCCATGTGGCAGAATAAGGTTAGTATATTTTTTTCAACAATGATGTAATTCATAACTTACAACCTAAAGATCAAGATAAATACTCCCTATCCTATCCTCTTGATCAAAGTTGGTTTGTTCCCCATTGAAAGTACAATTAAGTTTAGATATCTGATGTATAAGAAGAAGCTTTACAGCATGGAATCCAAAAGGCTCCCAAAAATTGCTTCTAAATTTATTCAAAACCCCCACCTTCGCCTCAAGCGTGGGTGGCATAAGGATGCCCAGTCTCGGCTCAACCATTGGGGAATTAAGGAGGAGCTCAGTATGGGAAGCAAAGATAGTGTCAAAAATACTATTACCTCCAAGTTTAAGGATAAGTTGTGGGAGGATCAGGAGCTGAAGGGTAAAATGAAGCTAAGATACTATAAGGAGGTGATCAACCCCAGCCTTGATAATCATAATTATCCCTCTGTTTTGACCAGCACTAAGAAAAAAATGAACATTGCTAAGATAAAACTAATTCTCATGAGCTTTGGAAATAATGCTTTGGGAGTGCTTAATCGTATAAAGGGGCTTCTAGAGGTCTGGGTATTTTCTAGTCAAATAAGAACTTCTCTCTTATGGAAGAAATAAAGACGAAAGCCTGGGTGTTGGCTCTATTGGAGGTAAGATAAATGGGGGAACGAATCCCTTTCATAAATATATATGCTCCTGTGTTATACAGTGAAAAGTCAGAATTTTGGGACTCTTTGGAAGTTCATAAAGATAGGAATATCAATCCAAATAGCATGATGGGTGTTACACAGCAATTTGTCACCGTCCCTAACATTCCCCATTCCGCACATTGGAGGGCTCCTTCCGTGACCTGTGAGCAGAGACAAGACTTGAAAATACTTTCATTGCATCCCTCTGAAGATGAGCTTTCATTGCCCTGAAGACATCTCCCTGCCAAAAACCCTAAAAATAGCTCTTTTTCCATTGGTGCAGTTCCACAGTTCAGCCCTCGCGCCAAGGGGGAAAATCCTCCAAAGAGGGCGCGCCAATTGGCGCTCTGTCATAGAGCCGCACCCACGCCAACCATATTAAGAGGTGGTTTTTAAAAATAAATGGCGGAAGTTTCGTCCTAACAAATTCCTGGACTGATGTCTATCTTGAGTTGGGAGGTTTGGCTACGGATTTCCATAGCGAGGAAGTGGTTTGCCACCTCTCATGGAAGCTTCCTTGATGATAGGGCCAATCCCATCATTATAGGGATCCCAACTCCCCTTCCTCCATCTATAAAAGCTTTCCCATCTCCTTTGCAAGCTAGTTCCCGAGAGCTTTCACATCCTTATGTTGCAAGAGCCTTCTTGATTCCCTTAAGGCCAAATCCAAGCAAGGAGACTGTTGTCAAGTATCTAGAGAGAGAGGCTTGTCCCATCCTTGACAGGCTTTATCGAGACATGTTTTGCTAACAACCCGCCAAAGGAGAGTGTTGCGTCGAAGCTATGGTTGTATCCTTCTTTTGACTCATCAATGATAAGCGACTATTGGTTATGGCTCCACTCTTGTTCTTGATTATGTTCATGAGTTATGTCCTCTTCGACTGACATATAGTTGTATATACTGGATTTTATGCTTGCGTTTGTGTTGTTTCTTGCATGTGCAGGTGTCCGATCACGGAGATCGTGAGGATTGCATCTCGCCAGTAAGCAAAGGAATGGGAGTACCATCTCTTCTACAAACGACGTTGGATTCCGTGGCCTTCCCCGTGCCTTCCGTTTATTTGCAATTAGGAACATGCACTGTAGCGTGTTTGATTGTTGCTAGACCCGATCTGGGCTAGTAGGGATCGCCTCTGTCCGCAGAGGGGATTAACCTCTTCAACAATGGGAGGAGACTTTAACACCATTCTAAACACTGCAGAAAAAAGAGAAGGAATTATGGTGAGGGATATGTTTAGAGACAGAATGGAGGATACAGTAGATAGTTGGTATATGATGGATATTAAACCAAATTTCATAAAATACACGTAGTCTAATAGATGAACAAGAGACTAATATATAGCAGCCCCCTTGGACTGCTTCCTGATCCGCAGTTGTTAGTTATTTAAAGGTATTAACGGTTGTTCGTTAATAGAAGCTCAAGGAGACTTAGACCATCACCCTATTATGATTAAAATGGAGAACGTGAAAAATCTCAAGCCTCTAACATTCAAGTTCAGTGCAGATTGTGGACTCTCAGAAGAGGTTGGGAAACTGGTGAAGAGGGCTTGGAAAACTATTGTTCAAGGCTCTTTGAATTTTGTCTCGGAATCCAAGCTAAAGAGGATAAAAAAATAACTAAGGAAATGGTTGAAATAAAATTACCAACCTTCGGGTAAAAAAATATGATACAAAGTCCAAGAACTAGACGAGCACTACAAGCTGATGGAGGGAGTACCTATAGAGGATAAACACATACGACAAGAAAAGGATATTTCCAGAAAAATATATTCTTTAAGCAGACAAGAAGAAAATATGTGAAGATTAAAATCCCGCAGTTTATGATTAAAATTAGGGGACTCCAATACTTCCTTCTTTCATAAATAGGCTAAATCTCAGGAGAC
The DNA here is from genome assembly GCA_034641835.2 of Pinus albicaulis. Taxonomy (NCBI): domain Eukaryota; kingdom Viridiplantae; phylum Streptophyta; class Pinopsida; order Pinales; family Pinaceae; genus Pinus; species Pinus albicaulis. The sequence continues at coordinate 1,102,211,291 of CM076577.1, forward strand.
TCGAAATATAATTAGTGAAATTACGCTTGAAGGGAGGCTGAAGGTCTTCTCCTTTGCGGAAATCAAGGATGAGGCCTTCTTCTTCTTCAAAGCCCTCCTTAGTAAATACCATATCCCTCTTCATCATGCAAAGGAATTTCTTCAGCAAATGCTACAGGTGATCTCCCCTGCTGCTAATTAGTTTAGTTTAGACAAAATAAAGGAAGAAGAAGTTTGAAAAGCGTTCTTTTCCTCAGAGCCTGAGAAAACACCTAGACCTGATGGTTTCTCCATTTGCTTTTACCAGTTATACTGGAATACTATAAAAAAAAGTCTCATCATAATGTTGAACCATAAAAGAGTAAAAAGGAAGCTCGGAGGGAGCGCAAACTCTTCATTTCTTGCTTTAATCCCCAAGTAAGACAACCCACCAAATTTTTCTAGATTTCGTCCCATTTCGCTATCAATTATTCTTATAAAATCTTGACCAAAATAATTGCCAACGTGATTAAACCCTTGTTACCTTCCTTCATCTATAAGAATTAGGGAGAGTTCATGTAGCAACAAAATATTCTTGATAACATCATTTTGGTTTAGGAAGCTATTCATTTGAGTAAAGAAGCGGGAGAAGTTGGAATGGTTATTAAACTGGATATGGAAAATGTGTTTAAACGGTAAATCACTCCTTTCTTTTCCTTGTTTTGGAAAAATTAGGATTCAACAATGATTTTGTTTTATGGATTAATACTTGCATTGGTTCCTCTTGGATTTCCCCTTTGATCAATGGTAGACCAACCTCTTTTTTTGCTGCCTCTAGAGGCCTTCAGTAAGGTTTCCCTTGTCACCTCTATTATATATAATAATGGCTGAAGCATTAAGTCGAAATCTTGAGGTTGAAATATTGGAAGGGTCTCTCCCTAGTTTAAGAATTGCCATAAATTTTTGAGAAATAAATCACTCCCAGTTTGCTGATGATACCCTCTTGCTTAGAGGTGCCTCCTTAGCAATAAACTCAAGATTAAAAAAAGTCTTGGATTGTTATCTTCTTTTATATGGAGGATTGATTAACAAATATAAATGTCAATTGATTGGTTGGAACTGTCAAAGGGCGACTTTGATTGCAATTGCTCGATTACTAGGATTTTATGTGGATATTAATCAAAATTCCTTCTCTTATCTTGGAATTCCAATCTGATTTAAGCAGGATTCAGGGGAGGATTGGGAATCAATTTTGCATAAAATTAAGATAATAACACAATCATGGGGAGTAAGGTGGCTAAATCTCACGGGGAGAGTTACTCTCATCAAATCGGCTCTCTCCTCCTTACCTGTGTATCTAGGAGTAGGTATTTTAGCTCCAAATAATATAACTCACGAAATAAAAAGTTTAATCTGGAAGTTCCTTTGGAAAGGAGGAAAAAATAACGATAACAAGTTTCACCTTGTTAATTGAAAATTGATAAGACAACCAAAGAACCTAGGAGGATACATAAATACATGAATTTGCTTCTTGGTGCAAAACTAGGATAGAGGCTTCTTTCGAAATCCAATGAGTGATCGAAAAAGGCTTTTACAAGGAAGAATTTCTACAAAAATTGTCTTCTTAGACCTAAAGGAGAAACTTGGGAGGGGAAAGGAACAAAAATTTGGAGGTTATGTAAAGTGGCAGCCTCGTTTATGCTAGAACACCTAGTTTGGAAACTAGGCAACGGTAAGTGTATCCACCTATGGAAGGATCACTCTCCCATGTCAGATATATTAGCTACCAAACAAGGGTTTGTGGAATTATCTAAATGGATGGAAGAGCATGGTTACATTAATCTTGCTGACATTTCGAGTTGGGATGATCAAGGAATCTATAGTGGGTGGAAGTCTTTGGATTTTCCCAATCATTTATTGAATCATTGGCAATCCATGATTCTTCATTTGAAGGGCTTTGCACCAATTTTCACCAGTAAATTGGAAAATCATATATGGCTGGGAGGGAAGTGTAAAATCTGTTTAGTTAAGGAGGAATATGCTCTTCTCATTAATAATTTAACCTCCCCTCCTCCTTCTAAAATCTAGGAAAAGATTTGGAATAGGGATGGGTTTCCTAAGGTCAACAAATTCTGCGGGGAAATGGTTCATGAGAAAATCCTAACAGGTGAAAATATAAGAAAAAGGAATATTCAAGGCCCCTCTCACTGTGTGCTCTGTGGCAGAGAGGAGGAATATATTAAGCATTTTTAGCCACTGCCCCTTCTCAAAGGAATTATGGAAGTTTTCTCTTATGCCATTGTTTCAAATTCTTTCTATTCCTGACGATTGGAATGAGTGATTGTCCTTTGGAGATTTCAATATCCTATTCCTAATAAATCAAATTCCTTATTTATGCGTTGTTGGATGGTGGTTCCTAAATATCTTTGTTGGTCAATTTGGATTTGCTGAAATCAAGTGATCTTCCAAGGAAAACGATGCTCTTTAGAATCTAATGCAATCAAAGGAATGATGCTTCTTCTTGAGGTGATTTCCTCCAGGGATATGAGGGCTCATAATTGAATGATTTGAGTATTATTGAAAAAGAGTGGCTCATAATTCCCAATTCCAAAAGCCATGTGTCTAGTTCAAAATCTCATAAAGTTCCTCCTTATTGTATCATATTGGTTGGGGATCCCTAGGAAGAATGGAAAATAAATATAGGAAAATTTCAACTATATTTTGATGGTGCTTCGAAACTTAACCCTAGGGATGTAGGAGCAAAAGGGGTGCTTTACAACCTCAAAGAAAAAACTAAAATAATGTACGCCTGGGGACTAGTGAAAGCCTGAAACAATCAAGCCAAAGCACTCTCACTTTGGCAAGGCCTGAAGATTGGCATATCTAAAGGAATTAGGAAAGTGATCATTGTCGGTGACTCAATGGTGGTAATTCAAAAATGCACAATACTGTCTAGGAATGTACACCTTATTGACTCAGGTACCTCTCCCTTGGTCATAAGGATAATGTATCTTCTCAAAAAATTAGAGGAATACAAAATTTTCATTCCAAAAGAGCAAACAACCATATGGCTTATCTCCAAGCCAACAAGGGAGTGGAATTAGAACAAAGAATATTATACATTGATCAATATAGTGTCATATTTCACATACCTTAAATGAGATAGTAATCAAATCCTTAATGGATTACAGGTGGAGCATAGGAATAAACAAAGATCAGGAGACCATTAATTATGATAATATCATGGGGATACACAAGAGCTCCTCGGGAGCAGTCGATGTTAGTTGGGAATTTAAGAAAAAATGGGCGCGAAGGAGTAATGCATCCATGTTACAAGACAGGTGGAATCGCTTCCCTTGATTAATGAATTGGAATTCAGGTGAATACAATTTTAGTACCATTATGGTTTGAGTTGAAAGGAATTTGGCGGTGATAGGGATCGTGAAAGGTGGCTTGGCTATGTTGTAGACATGAAAGGAATTAAGGCTTGACAAGATGGGAGTAACATTCGATAAGGAACAAGCAGTTATTTATAGGAGCTGGCTGATGCAACTCAATCATAGAGTCATTCTCGTGCAGGGGAGGATTGCGAAAAAAGATGGCCTTTGCGAGTAACAATGGAAGTGGGAATGGAGAAAAGGAGCTCATGCACAATGAGAGTGTGGCAAAAGATGATAGACAATTCAAGCAAGAAAATGGTTAAGGAGATAGTCAAGGAGATTCATGAACAAATGGTGTTTGTGTTTTCCCACCTCTCTGGATTAGGGAAGGATATGGAGTTGATGCACAAGGCGATGGTGTTGTGAAGACAATCCCCTCTGCAGATAGAGGCGATCTCTCTAGCCCTAGAGTGGGTCTAACAACACACAAGACCAACTAATGAAACCTTTCCTAGTTTGTATGCAAAATGGAAGAAGAAGAAGAACCTACCTCTTCCTAATGTTATCATCCAGTCCTTTGGTGAAGACCTTGATTCCACGATCCTTCAAGCTCGCTCCTCGATGCTTGTGGCATTCGAATACTTGTAGGAAATCAAGATACAACAACAAAAAACATGACAATATACATAGCATACATCAAATACAAACTACCTAACATATAAAGGAGTATTAGGCTACTTGCGTAGATATATAGACAAATGTGGAAAGTGAAACATCAGTTGTATTATTGATTATATAAAAAAGGAAGCATAGAACCATGGCCTTGATGTTGGAGACCTCCCTTTGGTGATTTCCAATTCCAAACCAAGGCACTTCAAGCAATCCTTCTCCCAAGTGGCAATTCAGGGATAATCACAGTATATGGATGCAAAGGATCAATGATCAGGCAAGACCAACCAATAGTGGAAGGATGGGATTCAATTTATAGGTAGGGAGACAGATTTAGCGATCCATAAAAGAAGGAGGAACCACTTCTCAAGGGAAAATACCATAATGATAATTTCAAGAGCTCCAAATGAGAGAGCCCGAGCATATCTACATCGAACCATATCCAACTCGTCATTTTGGAAGCTTCTAGTGCATGAAGCTTCTCCTCCATTTGATAAAACACTGCCAGAAGAGGTTCAACGCGCTTTTGCCTATCAAAAGCGTGTTGGAAGTGCTAGGTAAAAGTGTTGCAAAATTCCATCAGCACAGGCAGGCAACTAGAAAAGAGCGTTGACCCATAAATTTAGGTTTTAAGTTGAGCTTCTTTAGAAAACCTTCAAGGAAACTTTTTGTTGGTCTTTAAGGGATATCTTTATGTATTCTCCATGGTGGATATACTTCACAATTGTCATCTTATGGCATTTTAGGATCAAGGACAGGAAGTGAATGGGGTGGAAAATCATTGTGTAGCAGATGCCCCCTAAAGCATGAAGGTAGAACAGTGAGTGATGGGTGAAATGCTTTACGAACCAAGGCAAAGACTCAGAATACCGCTAGGAGACCTGCCAAATCAAACACAATATAATATGTGACATCTCTGATATAAACATGTCTAATAACATATATGTGAATAGGCATCAAATAATACATGAACCCATGGCATGGTCGCAGTCATTCGTTTGAAAGAGATCATGAAATGGATCCACGGTATGGTCGCAGCCATCCGTATAGAAAGGATCATGTGTACAATCATGAATACTCAATAACTCCACGTAGCCTGGATAGAAATAGATGTGATTCAGGGTCTTCATCTTTATCTTGATCCACTCAGTGTACGAATCTAACCATGCAAATAGATGTGCTTATGTCGAACATGGTAGAAACCACCTGATTACCGATCAATGATGTAAACAGTTAACAGGAATGAGAAAAAGCACCAATAATGACGATGGCCATCAAGGTACGGCAACACATTCTACAAGTGTGAATGAATGAGTTGAATTCGAACACTTGCAAAATCATCTGATATGTAGAAATTATGTAACTAATGCGTTATATATCCAAGATTCTCCTGATCACACACTATTTTAACTTCAGGCAAAATACAGAATCTCTTCTACTATTGATCATCATATGCGGAAATTAAATCAATTGCATGCACACATTGAAACCATAAAAATTCACACATATGAACACAGTGTTTTAACGGGAAATCCTGAAGCTAAAAACCCCAACTATCTATATATAATATATGTCATAGAGATCATGTAACAATCCTCATACAAAGCTTCTCACAAGCTCTCAGTACAATACAATCGCTACACACTAATCAGGTCCTGATCTAGCAAATCCATGCACCGATCTCTGCCACCTGCTAGCCTGCCTCTACTACGCAATCCCTGCTGAAGAATGGCTCTGAATGAACTCAAATCCACCTAGCTTGCACTGCGCAATCCTAATTGGCATCTCCATCAATGTGTGGTGCAAACTCATGCAACATTATAGTCACAATTGATAGTCAACTTGCCCTTTCACCTATCTCTCCACTGGTATCCACTGAAACTGTCCATGCACTATAGTTAACTGATGTATTCTTCAGTTGATTAATGAGTAAATATTTAGTGAATTAATTAATAATTAATTCACACCACTCTCACTAGTGTATCAATCAGTTAGACTAGATACAACTAGCTCAACTGTGTCTAACTGAGTTAAACTGAACACAACTCCACCAAACTCTGTCACATAAGTTCTAACTGAATTCTCCATGCAATGGCTCCACTTAACCCTCAGGAATAACGTAATTCCTTCTGTCAGCTCCTGTGCCACATCTGTGCACTTAACTGAAGTGCTCCAAGAGAATAAGTTAATGTTTATAGTCCAAATATTATTAAGAGCTAATAATATTTGACATATCTATTTTTAGACTAGCAATCTAAAAAAAGATTCCGCCCAATATGTATAAAAATAGAAGTCCATCTATTTTTCCAACTTGACCAACCATCCACAAATATCATTCTGCAACTCATAGAATATGATCGACATGTCTAAAAATAGACTTGCGCCAAAAATAGCCCGTAGGCCCACTTAGTGAAGGCGACTTTTTTCACTAAGCTCATCATCTTATTGCAATCTCAACACTCCCTCTCAACAAGATAGGGATTATCTGCCACCCCGATCTTGCCTCTATGGTATTCGAATTTTCTCCTGGTGAGCGCCTTCGTCAAGATATCAGCATCCTGATCCTCCGTAGGACTGTAAGAAAGTAACATGATCTTCCAGTGCACACAATCTACGATATGATGATACCAGATGTCAATGTGTTTAGATGTATCATGAAATACTGGATTAACCGAGAGTTTGATGCAACTTTGATTATCACAATATATCACAGTAGGATCTAAGTGTGAACCGAACAACCGGACCAAGATCTTCCTCATCCATATAGCCTCCCATGTAGCCAAACTTGCTACCATGTACTCGGCCTCCGCTAAACTGAGTGCCACGAATCTCTATTTCCTGGTGTACCAAGAAACTGTTGTAGACCAGATATTGAAAATCCCTCCAGATGTGCTCTTTCTGTCCGATGGGCTCCCCGCCCAATTTGCATCCGTGAAGCCATGCAACTTCACCTCATCCGACTGTCTGTACCATAATCCATATCCCGATGTGCCTCTAAGATATCTCAATACATGCTTCCCCGCCCTCCAAAAGAGCTTGGTAGGCTTAACCATAGCTTGTGAAAGCTGGTTAATAGCATAGCATATGTCCGGTCGTGTATTCACTAGATACATGAGCGAACCAACCAATTGTCGGTAAACAGTGGCATCCACTGCCTCTGCCGATGTAGCATCCTCTTTCCTCCAACCACCAGGAAGAAGAGTGTCGATAGGCTTGCAGCCTTGCATGTTGAACTTCTCCAGTATCTCCCCGGCATACTTGCCTTGAGACACAAACAGTCCATCACTGCGCTGCCAAATTTCCAATCTCAGGAAATAATGAAGGAGGCCCAAGTCCTTCATCTCAAACTCCTTTGCAAGATCAGCCTTGCATGAGAGTATCATCTGTGCATCATCCGTCAAAATAAAATCATCTACATAAAGTACAATGATCAGCAACTTACCCTCCACCACAATCTGGTATAAGTTAGGATCCGCCTCACTCTTGGTGAATCCAAGACCGGTGAAATAACTGTCTATCCGTGTGTACCAAGCACGAGGTGCTTGATTCAACCCATACATCGCTCTTTTGAGACTGCACACATGCAACTCGCTTCTAAATATCTTGAAACCTTCGGGATGCTCTATGTACACCTCTTCCTCAATGACTCTGTTGAGGAACGCAGTCTTCACATCCATCTGATGAATGTGCCAACACATCTACGCTGAGAGAGCTAGGATGCTCCATATGGAAGAATACCTTGCGACAATTGCAAAGGTTTCTTCATAGTCGATCCCCTCAATCTGTGAGAAGCCCCAGGCAACAAATCTTGCCTTGTACTTCTCGACATTCCCGCCAGCTGCTTGCTTCACTTTGTACATCCATCTCGAATCTACCACTGATTTCCCTTCCGACCTTGGGACAATCTCCCGTGCACTGTTTCTAACAATCGAATCATACTCTTCCACCATGGAATCTACCCATGCAGGGTCCTCCACAGCTTCCTCGAAAGAGGATGGTTCTGTCACGATACACTTTCTCATCAGAGCCATGTATCTAGTATACTCCAGCCGTGACTGTCGCGCTCGTGATGTAGGTGCTCCTACAATATTCTTTGCATCAAGATTCAGTCGCTCAGCTTTTATAGTGCACGTCCGCCCTCTGATGGTTGGCGCTGCATGAGTGGTTTCTTCCACTCCACGAACCTCCTCTTGTGGATGATCCACATCCCGAGGCTCATCCTTAGGAACTAATAGCTCCTCATCTGCATGCAAGTGTAGCTCCCTCTCAAGTGAACACTTTATGGCTTTCTCCTCATGAAATTTGATATCCCATTGCACAACAACATCTCCGAATGTCCGGCAAACTATAGCATGAGTTGCAGATTTGGTTACCGTAACAAACAAGACTCGTAGAGTTGTAGGCTTAATAGCAAAGTGCTTTTAATTATAAAAATACACGAGGTATTTATAATAATAAATATTTTATTGATAAGATATGACATGATTGAAAGTTTACAATGAGGTCCCGCTTTTATACCCATGCAGGTACCTTTTCACGAATGGGCATGTCTTTTAGACATGCCTTTTCATTAACCTAATGACTATTTAACATAATCCTAACTGATTAGCTAATAATTATATTTATTCTATTTTATTCTATTAATGACTATATTTAATACTTAAGTTATGAATTAGATTCATAACATTGTCTCCTTCTCGGAAAGCTTTGTCCTCAAAGCTTAACTTTCGACAATTCCTTCACTGGGGATTACCTGCTAGGCATGTCATTCATCATCGGTACCTTCCTTATAGAATTCTTTCTAATGTTGTCTTGAAATGGAACTTGAATATATATATATATATATATATATATATATATATAATTTATCTTCTCTTTTCTTTTTTTTTAAGTACCTCTTCCTTATATAAAGTGCTCCTTTCTCATATTATAATCGAGATGATAAGAAGCTGGCCTCACTTTAGTTTCCTTTCAATATTATTACACCTTAAAAAAAACAAATGGAAATCTTTATTCCTCCGCACGTACGAGCATAACCCATCCAAATGAAACATCAACATATACAACCCGTCCATTTTTTAAACCGTCACACCGTTTGTTGAACCTGTTGATTCAAACACTCAGTGTGTAGAGTAAACTTGCAGATCTTTCCTCAATTCGATTTTATATACGATCCCAGTCAATCCCAATCTCAGCTACTTTAACGTCGTCCACTTAATCGTCATGTCCTTCAAATGTTGTTAACATTAACGTCGTAACATCAACGTCTGTCAGCACCTAAACGGACGGTGACTTACTACGGGAATGGAGCGGCTTCATTGTTGATTTTTTTTTTCGTTTTTCTACGACATTGTATCGACATTGAAATTCGTTGTTCTCTCGTCCGACTATCATACCTACTACCGGCTTCCAATCTAGAAGATATGGGATCCTTTTGAATTATGTATAGTGATTTTTTTTTTTTTTAAATAAATATTTTTTTTATTTAATTAATTAATTAAATTAATGATTTCTTATTATATAAATGAATTAATTTGTAACTATATGTTATATAGTTTTAAATTTGAATGGAACGGTGTATTTCCAATGAATCGGTGGACCGAACACAACGTTTGACTGATGCATGAGCACTGCGTGCCTAAACGATAAAGTCCCCTGCGTTACATGCATATCAAATGTATCATATACGTTTGCAGCTTCTTCTCTTTTTCGTTGCTCAGCTGCTGTCTCTGCAAGTAACTCAGTACTGTCAATTTGCCGCTCCTCCAACACCGCACCCACTTCTGACTTGATATAGAAATTTCCCAATTGCATGCCGAAATCTGTAAGTGGCCCATATGAAGAAACGCCAAATCTGATATACCAATCTGGTAGACGCAGATGGATTTTGAGTACTTTAAAGGCTGTCATAATCGCTCCAGCAACTATAACTCGGGGTTCATATTGAAGAAAAAGCGTTGTGCGCAATGAGTTATTAATGAAAACTTCAGCCAATATCTTTATCCAAGGCTTGCCCACACGTGTAGTTTGTTGATTAATTATCGTAGCTACTTCGTAAAAAAACCTCGTAGGACATAAATTTATAATAAGACCAGTCTCTGTAATTGTTGCAATTATCAGGTCCTTTTTTTTTCTTTGTTTCTGTTGGCCCGGATCGCGAATTGTCGCCCTCCGGATAGCGTGGTTAAATGCTCTAATCGATTTAGTAACTGCACAGTTTCGAATGCTTATGGCGTGTTTCCTGATAGAACTACCTGCACGGCTGGCCAAGTCGTTTATCCTCTCACTGAACATGAGCTTCTGGCCTCCGTTGCCGTCGCCGTTCGGAAGAATCAGAAGACGAGAGTTGTGACGCGCTACTCCCACAGTATTCCAAAGCCGTAAGAGTTGATCTTTTGACTTCCCTAAATATCCAATAGCAAAAACAAAATTTTCTTTGGAATATTTGAGGGTCTTTATGCATCTTCGACCTAGAAAAAACACGATTTTTGAATCTTTGAACCACCCACTAAACTGTATCTCTGTCTGATGAATGCATTGTAGAATATTGAAGTCCAATATGGCTAACTCCAGAACGTTTTGGTTCATATTTGTCTTGAGCCACAAATAGTTTTGTCCATATATTTCAATAAACCTTCGAGCCTCCCATCTGGGCGCACTGCAATGCCATGGAAACTCCAATGGCTGTTCGATTCTTAAGACGCTTAGATCCATATAAGCATACCCACTTTTGACATCGATGGAGCAGAATTCAGTATGTTTATTCATAAATTCTACTATTGTCTTCGAATGTCCTCGGGCAATTTTCCAAACAAATCCTCTATCATCTGCACGAGCGAAGCTCGGTATTTCTGATTGACATTGATATTGTTAACTTTGGTTGTATTTGGTTTTAGCCGAGGCTTCTCAACTACTGCTTCATTGTCATTGTTGAAGCGCATGGATTTCTCTTCCATTGGACCTGAAGTTTCAAGTCCCTTCAACATTTTTGGTATAATGGACTTCCATTCAGAAAAGAAGATATCATACAACTCTTCAACCATGATGTACACTTCATGATCAGGGGGATTAAAGGTCATTGCATTGTCAAATGTCAATTTAACTTCATTTGCAAATTCCGCTGGACTCAAATATTGATTTTTTCTTAACTTGGACCTTACTATTCCCAAATCCTTGGGCTTCTTGATAATCTCAAAGTACTTATCAACGCCAACCCAAATATCTGAATTCCTGTTCTTGCATCGTCCAGCGCCTACAGGAGCATTTCTCATTGTTCCTCCAACAGTCCAGTATCTCTGGCATTCTTTGCAAAAATGCCTAGGCTGATTCACACTGTAATTATTGTAATAGCAGAACTTGGTGCCTGAACTACCACAGCGGGGACAACGTAACCGCCTGTCAGTCTTTTTGAGCATCTGGTCGTTATTCCCATTTCTCATAGGTTCAATTTTGAAGCACAGAAACTAATCCTTGCTCCTCCTTGGAGCAACTTGGCTAACAAGTTGCTTTAGAACCAGCAACGAGTTATCGTTAATGCTGTAAGAAATTTTGACTATAACCTCCTTATTTTCTTACTGTGTGAATTCGTATCCTTTTTTCCATTATCAGTTTTATCCATTTTAACTTCCTTTTCATCATCTAAATGAGTAGGATGAATAAATTTTTTTGTAGGCAGCAAATCGCAATTTTTTTCTGAATCTCTGGCCAATGTGTTTTCTGTAGCTTTTTTTGGTGATATAGACAACTCATGACTGAAAGGCTTGCCATCTTCAGAATCATTAATGCCATCTTTCAAAACAGAGGATGAAACACTCTGTTGTTCATTACTTTTTCCAGCTTCTTTAATAGTTTTCCGGCTAGCAGAATCATTTTTACATTTAACATCTACATCATCATTAGAATCTGTTTCATAGTTATAAAGTTTTTGGATTGCACACTTATGTCCTGTGAAATATTTGTCTCCACATTTCCAACATTTCCCTTCTTCTTTACTTTCAATTTTAGTTGGTTGTTTTCCTTTATTACGCATTGGTGGGGGAAGATATTTGGTTTACTTTTCCATGGATGTTCTACTTGATTTCCCTTTAGCATAACTAACTGCTTTCTCATTTTTACAACATTTTTCATCTTTTTGTTTGTCATGATTTTCTTCTCTGTTACGAGAAATTTTTTTAAGATCTGCAGAAATTTTTTTAAGATCTGCAGAAGTTTTTTTTAAATCGTTTGTGACTTCTGCCCAAGAATTCTCTACTTTCTGAAGCTTTTGTTGAACTTTCCTAATCAGCTCAATTCTTTTGGGATCTTCACGTAATGACACATAGTGTGGTAGTTTATGTCCATAGGATTGTAAACTACGTTCGTAGGCTTGTAAAACAATGTTATGTGCCATTGCTTCAACTTGTCCTTAATATGGCTCCGATACCACTGTAGCAGCGGAATTCGTAGATTTGGTTACTGTAGCAGCAAGACTTGTAGAGTTGTAGGCTTAATAGCAAAAGCAGTTTTTAATTATAAAAATACACGAGGTATTTATAATAATAATATTTTATTGATAAGATATGACATGATTGAATGATTACAATGAGGTCCCGCTTTTATACCTATGCAGGTACCTTTTCACGAATGGGCATGTCTTTTAGACATGCTTTTTCATTAACCTAATGACTATTTAACATAATCCTAACTGATTAGCTAATAATTATATTTATTCTATTTTATTCTATTAATGACTATATTTAATACTTAAGTTATGAATTAGATTCATAACATACACACGATAGTTGTGGGGTGTTTCTGTGTACCCCACAAATATCCCAACCTCTGCAGTCGGCTCCATATTCTTCCTGGCATCCTTCGTCACATGAATGTAAACAGGTGAGCCAAAAATCTTCAAATGATAAATATCAGGCTTCTTACCAGAAAATGACTCTTCGGGTGTACTCATGCCAATTACTCTATGAGGACAACGGTTTTTCACATAAACCACAGTGTTGCAAGCTTCAACCCACAAGTGTATGGGAAGGCCTTGATCATGCAACATTGCCCGTGCAACACCCACGATCGTTCTGTTCTTTCGCTCCACGACCCCATTCTGTTGTGGGTTATGAGGCGCTATGAGCTCTCTTCGAATTCCTTTTGCACTACAAAAGTCTTTGAATTCGCCAGAGATGAATTCACCACCATTATCGCTCCTAAGAGCCTTCACCTGCTTCCCCGACTCTTTCTCCACCAGTGCCTTGAACTCACAGAACTTAGAGAATGTCTCGCTCTTCTTCTGCATGAAGAAGATCCAGCACTTACGAGAAAAGTCATCAAAAAATATCACATAATACCTGTGCTTTGTTGTCAAAGCTACTGAGAAAGGTCCACACACGTCTGTGTGAATTCTCTCAAGGATCGTCATGGCGCGACTATCCTTCTCATGAAAGGTGGCTTTCACAAATTTTCCCAAAGTACATCCCTTAATCGATTCTCGACCGCGCAAATACCTTTGGGAAGTCTCTGTAGTCAAATCACGAAATTTCAAAGCACCATGGTGAAGATGGCCCAATCTCCGTGCCATAGTTCACCCTCACTTACCACTCCTTCTCGCTTTTCGCTTCGGCCATTGTTGCGCACGCATCTTACTCGCAATTGATAAAGGTTCTTAACTCGAACCCTATCCTTCGGTTTCACCAGCTTGCCTTACCGCGCAGAACTTTTCCCTCACTAAAGACAACATCATATCCCTACCTTCCAAAATCGCCATATAGAGATCAAATTCTTATTCAATCCCGGAACATGCATGACATCCTTCAAGATGAAAGGTTTTCCCGTACTCCTCTCAAAGGAAATGGTCCTGATACTAGTCACACTGTATCTACCATCATCGCCCATCTCGATGTGCACTCCAAGATCCTTTTCCTCCAGATCACTAAACCAATCTTTGTCTCTGGTCATATGGAAAGACGCACCAATGTCAAGAAACCACACCGATCCCATCACACTTGAAACCAAGCATGCGATCAGCGAAAAATCCAGCTCAAACTGCGAGGCTAAGGCCTCTCCAGCTGTAGATCCAGTGGCCTACTTATTTTTCTTCTTCTGTGGACAATTAGTGGCGTAATGTCTGTGTTGGTGATAGTAAAACCACTTCACCTTGGACAAGTCCTGATTCTTGCCTTTCACACTGGATTGAGAAGGATTTTTCTTTCCCTTCCCTTTCCTTGCTTTGGCAGCCAAAGAGCAATTTTCTTCATCTTCATTCTTCAAAGAAGATCCATCCCTGGTACCCCGCCTTATCTCCTCCTGCACAATATTTGACCAAAGTCGCTCCCATCCTGGCAGTTTCTCCTGACCATTGATAGAGTCCTCATAGCTATGCCAACTCTTCAGAAGCCGAAGGAGAGCCAAGATCACCAAGTCCTCTTCATCAGCAGTAACCCCCACACTTCCTAGCTCATCCTTGCAGTGGAAAAACTTTGTGAGGTATTTTCCTCTTGGGCATACTCTCACCCTTCTCCATTTTTTGTTTCCGAGTTTATCCTCGAGCGCCGACTTCCTTCGGTCACTTGCTTGGAACAAGTCTATCAAAGATTTCCACACGTAATGAGAAGCTTTACCATGAAGGCTAGACACAATGTGATCCTTCCCACCTTCCAAATGTAATCCTTCGACATTTTGTTGTCTTCTTTGCCATGCATCAAGTGCAGTGACGTTGTAGCGCAGGTTTTGGGCCTCTCGTATCTATGAACTCCTTCAACCCATTATCCTCCAAAGACCGCCTCCATCCTATCCTTCCATGCAATATAATTCGAGCTTCCCTCAAGGGCATACTCCAATCGCAATCTGTTGAAAGACATATCAACTTCGACACTAAGAAAACACTGCTACAAATTCGAATTCCACCAGCACAAAACTCAACCGCTTCAATGTTTTGCAATTGCTCCAATGATCAAGATAGCTCCGATACCATGTATAAATTCATATATCTAATGCGTTATATATCCAATATTCTCCTAATCACACACTATTTTAACTTCATGCACAATGCAAAATATCTTCTACTATTGATCATCATATGCGGAAATTAAATCAATTGCATGCACACATTGAAACCATAAAAATTCACACATATGAACACAGTTTTTTAATGGGAAATCCTGAAGCTAAAAACCCCAACTATCTGTATATAATATATTTCATATAGATCATGTAAAAATCCTCATACAAAGCTGATCATATCAAGCTCTTAGTACAATACAATCGCTACACACTAATCAGGTCCAATCTAGTGAATCCATGCACCGATCTCTGCCACCCTGCTAGCCTGCCTCTACTGTGCAATCCCTGCTGAAGAATGGCTCTAAATGAACTCGAATTGGTCCAGCCTTTCTCACGCAATCCTCATTGGCATCTCTACTCTGTGTTGGATGCAATCAATGCATCACTATAGTCACAACTGATAGTCAACTTGCCCTTTCACCTATCTCTCCACTGGTCTCCACTGAAACTGTCCATGCATTGTAGTTAACTGATGTATTCTTCAATTGATTAATGAGTTAATATTTAGTGAATTAATTATTAATTAATTCACACCACTCTCACTAGTGTATCAATCAGTTAGACTAGATACAACTAGCTCAACTGTGTCTAACTGAGTTAAACTGAACACAACTCCACCAGCTACCTCAATAACTCCACCAAACTCTGTCACATGAGTTCTAACTGAAGTCTCCATGCAATAGCTCCACCTAACCCTCAGGAATAGCGTAATTCCTTCTGTCATCTCCTGTGCCACATCTGTGCACTTAACTGAAGTGCTCCAAGAGAATAAGATAATGTTTAGAGTCCAAATATTATTAAGAGCTAATAATATTCGACATATCTATTTTTAGACTGGCAATCTAAAAATAGATTCCGCTCAATATGTCTAAAAATAGAAGTCCATCTATTTTTCCAACTTGACCAACCATCCACAAATAGCATCCTGCAACTCATAGAATATGATCGACATGTCTAAAAATAGACTTGCGCCAAAAATAGCCTACAGGCCCACTTAGTGAGGGCGACTCTTTTCACTAAGCTCATCATCTTGTTCCAATCTCAACATGATCATGAACCTGTCGTCAAACGCAAAGAACTTTCCAATGAGGCATGCAAGCTCCAAGGTACTGAAAATGAGTTACTTAATCATCTTCCTAGATAATGAGCTGAAGTCAATAGGAAATGATTCGTCGAAGGAGGGCCATAATGATTCCCACATCATCGACACAAAACAAAGGATTTCTCAAGATGATAGGAGTGATTCAGGACTGTTGCAGAGAGGTTAAAATAAGCAGAGAATGTTTGACTTTTACAAAAAGGAATTTTTTTGAACATATCGGCGACACGACTCTGGAGTGTGGCGGCATTTGACTCAAAATGGGATCAAAGGTCATGGTTACGACAGATAATGATTGAATGAGAGGCAAATGGATTTCCCAAACCCAACGAGGCAAGTGACGAATGAAGGATATCCCTAACCCGACACGAAATGTAGATGAGTGTCATGTTCAAGAGAAACATGTTGCCTTTAGTACATAACACAAAATATACTTCACTTCCATATTCCCCCATTATTTCTAACAAGTGCCTCTTCATTTTTTATAGAAAGCTTGAAGAGGATCTTAGCGTATAAGTTCACCCTTTCGATGAATCCATCCTAGTAAGTTTGACGAGCCCTAGGAAGGATTAGCTCGGCCTCGACATGATGACAAGTTCTCCGTCGTTTAAATTTTACGAGTCCGACGCAGGAGTGACTTGGTGTCTTTTTCATGTTTAGGGAGTTTGAAAAAGAGACAGAAAAGGCAACTCTATAAGGTCCCTTTTCGTAAATAGTCTCTCGAATCCGAAAAGATAGAAAACAATATATGAGAGAACCGCTTAGTCATGTTTGAATAAGGTATTCCTTTTTCGTAAATAGTCAATCTCAAGTCGAAGAAGGGGTAAACATACACTGAGATGATGTTGATTCATTTAATTTAACGAGCTCAAAAGGATAAGTGCTCGACAATCTTGTCATATTTTGGGAGTCTGAAAAGAGTTGAAAGAGGACTCCTCCGGGAGGAATGAGTGGTGTAAAGGGTAGTGACTAGTTCCGATCATGGTGGAACTACTAAAAACAAGTAAAGGTCAAGAGGATGGCTAATAAGACCACCCATCGCAACGATTCCACAGTAAAGGGTAAAACAACCAAGTGAGAGAGTATGATCGGCCAAGTAGATGGTGACGATGGAATGAAAAAACCAAGGCTTATATGGCATAAAAGACTGATACAAATCACAATCACGAGAGGTGTATATGAATGGTTTCATGTTTTACACAAGCTTGAAACATGGGTAACTATGCTTGAGAACGCTTGAAGACAGTTTCATTTTTTATACAAACTTGAATAAGAGAAAAAACTATGCATGGATTTGGTTTCATTTTTTCACAAGCTTGAAACATGTGGAAAAACTATGCTTGGAACTAGTTTCATTTTTACACAAGCTTGAAACAAAGAAAATTTATGCTTGAAATTTTGCATGCCCCCAATATCGATTCCTAGTTTGTATTCAAAATGGAAGAAGAAGAAGAAGAACCTACCTCTTCTTGATGTTATCGTCCAATCCTTTGGTGAAGACCTTTATTCCATGATCCTTCAGGCTCGCTCCTTGCTACTTGTGGCATTCGAATACTTGTAGGAAATCAAGAGACAACAACAAGAAACGTGACAAGATACATAACATACATCAAATGCAATCTACCTAACAAATCAAGGAGTATTAGGCTACTTGCGTAGATATCTAAACAAATGTGGAAAGTGAAACATCAGATGTATTATTAATTATAGAAAAAAGGAAGCATACAATCATGGCCTTGATGTTGGAGACCTCCCTTTGGTGATGTTCAAGTCCAAACCTAGGCTCTTCAAGCAATCCTTCTCCCAAGTGGCAATTCAAGCATAATCACATTATAAGGATTCAAAGGATCAATGATCAGGCAAGACCAACCAATGGTGGAAGGATGGGATTCAATTTATAAGCAGGGAGAGGGAGTTATGGATTCATAAAAGAAGGAGTAAGGCCCACTTCTCAAGGGAAAATCCCCTAATGATAAGATCAAGAGCTCCAAATGAGAGAGCTCGAACATATCTACATAGAACCATATCCAACTCGTTGTTCTAGAAGCTTCTCCTCCATCTGAGGAAACACTACCATAATAGGTTCAACGTGCTTTTGCCTATCAAAAGCGCGTTGGCAGCGCTAGGTAAAAGTGTTGCAACATGCCATCAACACAGGCAAACAACTAGCAAAAAGCGCTGACCCAAAAATTTAGGTTTTAAGTTGAGCTTCTTCAAAAAATCTTCAAGGCAACTTTTGTTGGTCTTCAAGGGATATCTTGATGTATTCTCCATGCTGGATATACTGCACAGTTGTCATCTTAAGGTGCTTCAGGATCAGGGACAGGAAGTGAACTGGGTGACAAATTACTATGTAACAGATGGAACACGTTAACACTAGAATGGTCAATCTAAAACACAAAATGGACAATATTGAAGTGAGATTTGAAATGACCACCGTTGGGGTGATGAAGGAGGTCTTTGGGTTATGTGATGGCCCTGGTCTAATGACAGAGGAAAGTGCAGTTGCTGCGAGACAAAAGTCAAACCCTGATGCTATGAGGATCACATAATTGGGCCAGCCATTTGAAGTGGCTCAGGAGGAAACATCGCCTGGAAGTTGCAGGTAGACTATCACTTTTATTTTCATTTTTTGTCGAATAGTAAAGATTTGTGGGGTTTACTGGAAAATATATAATCTGAATGATGTAAAGAAAATATATATAAATAAAAATGGTAGCTATATGGTCTCTATAATTATATATCTGCAAAGCTATGAGATAAATATTATCTCGATTGTAAGGGACCTGACCCATTTCCAATTTTATTAATGAAAAATACTACCCATTCCTTAATAAATTAAATTAAAAATTAAATAAAAACATATTATTAATTTTAATTTTTTTTTTATTTTCAAGTTACCAACAAATTTTAAAAAATTATATTATATTATTTTATTAATAATTTATAAATATAAATTAAAAAAATCATATTATTAATTTATTAATTTTTATTTTTCTGAGCTTACTTGGATAGTGCAATTCACAATTAAATTCAAACATTTTTTTATTATTTAATCCTATTTTATTATTATTTTAAAATTTATTTATGTTTTTTTCTTTAATTTAACTTTAATTAATGCTATGGGACAATATCTCTAATCTCACCGCAATAAACATATCTCTAATCTCACCACAATAAACAATTGGATAAGACAGTTGGAAGTTTATTTGAGGATACAAAACCTTCATGAAGACTACACCAAGATTCAGTTAGCCTCTTTAAGAATGGAAGGAGCAACATTGGTATGGTGGGAAGACAAGACCAAGGATGAAATTAAAAAACATGGTAAGATCACTTTATCATGGGCTGAATTTATTTCCGCAATTAAACAACAATTTTATCCATTAGCTCATTTACAAAAGGCTATCATGAATTGGCAAAGTTTTAGACAACTTAAGGGACAAAGTGTTCAAGATTACACTCAAGAGTTTAGATGAAGGGCTTTATTACTTGGAATTGATTTGCATAGCCAAGAGACTTTGCTGAAATATATAGGTGGTTTACACAATTATCTTATACATATTATCCTTATGTTCAATCCTACTAGTCTAGACAAAGTTTGTGTACAAGCTACGCATTTAGAGGCTAGAGGGAAACAATCTTTTGATGGGAATATGGATAGTGAATTTAAAGGCAAAGGGAGGAAAAGAAATGCAAAATCTAGGAAAGAAAAAGGAAATTTCTTTTGTAAAAATTGTTCCAAAACAAGCCACGATGAAGACCATTGCTGGAAACTTCATCCGGAGCTGAAACCAGAAAAATTTAAAACCAAAGATAAGGCCAAATAAAATGGCAAAACAATTGCAATTGTTGAAAAAGACTTAGGGTTTGAATCAGGTGATGAAACTAAAAGCATAACCATGATACTAAAGAACAAAAAGGGGAAAGAGGTTGTAAAGGAAACAATTCCCAATTCTAGCACTTTAAACTGTCACATAGAAGCTCAAAATGAAGAGAGGAGGATAAAGTTGTTTCATGTGAGGATAATAACGAAACACACACAGATAGACACACTATTTGATAGTGGGTCTCAAGCAAACCTCATCTTAAAAGACTTAGTCAAGAAGCTGAAACTTGAGACCATTCCACATCCAAAGCCATATCCACTTGGATGGATTTGAAAGGATGCTAATTTACAAGTCTCAAGAAAGTGCATGTTGCGCTTCGCCATAATAGCTCATTATGTTGACTTGGTTGAACTGGATGTGGTATCGCTTGACATTACAGGTGTGGTGTTGGGTAGTCCATATTTATATGACAGAAAAGCGATCTTCCATCGCCATGAGAACAAGTATCAGCTGTTCAAGGATGGTAAGGAGTTTATTGTGAGAGCACATCGGAAAAATCTAGAATCGTCTTTAGTGAATACAGGAAAATTGAAAAGGCTTAAGTCAAAATCTGACTTTGTTGATGATTAAGAAAAAAGATTTTGTACATAATCCTTTTCATGTTATTGCTGATGTAAATGATGATATTTTTCAGTCTGAAAGCAGGTCGTCTTTGGAACAAGATGACAAGATGTTGCAGAAAGTGCCTTTGGTGTCAATCGATGCAGAGAACAAAGTGTCGGTGCAAAGTGGTGCAAGAATCCAAGAGAGGATAAAGCATGCAAGCAAAGAGGGCACAAAGTTCAGCATGGGTCATTGCTGGTTTCAGAATGGCAGGTTGATATGGTGAGAAAACTTGGTTGGGATTCGACGTAAGTACATGGCTCATTTGGCAAAAATTCGCCATGAGGACAGTTGGAAAGGTGAATCTTATTTTCAGTTTCCTTTGAAGTTTGACCATTGTAGAAACAATATGTATTCTGCAAATTTCAATTGTTGTTCAGCAAGTTTCAAAAATTTATATCATGACACAGTCAAAGTTAGCAATGGTCGGTCAACAGATTCAAGGAAGAATTTGTCTTTTTATGAGAAGCTAAATTTGATGAAGTCAGGAAGATTTCAGTGGTTCAAGGAAGGAAGAGTGGAGAATCAGTCTCCTCATCTTCAGTTTCTGTAAATCAGAGAACTTTTAGGGTCCAAAAGCTTCCCATTTGGGAGGTGTGATCAGGTGATCATGTCCAAAGTTGAAAAATTCTCAAAAATGGAATTTCTCATAATTGGTTTCAACCTAAACGACCGGATAGGCCTTGTCGTTGCGATTTTGGCGCCGTGAACGGGACTCAAATCCGACATTGTATGTGAAAGTTATGCAGGTTTGACGTTTTCAGTATCCTTCAAAAACCCAGTTGACGAAAGTTGACCTTGATTTTGGAAATTTAAAAATATATATATATATATATATATATATATATATATATATATATATATATATATATATATATATATATATATATATATATATATATATATATATGTATATCTATATATATGTATATATATACATATATATATATATATAGATATACATATATATATATATATATATATATATATATATATATATATATATATATATATATATATATATATATATATATATATATATATATATTCCAAAGAATATTCTAAGAATATTCCTTGGAATATTCCTCGAAATATTCCATGGAATATTCCATCTGTGGCGAATGAGGCTTGGACATTTGACATTCTGTGATTGGTTTATGGTTTGACTTGTATGGAGATGGACCAATAATAGGCTACCACGTGGCAGGCCTGGAGGCCGCCACATGGCCCCAGGTCAAACAGAAATGGTATGTTAAAAATATTTTATGGACTCCGCTAGATTCAAATGCGAGTCTAGCCCCCACAAGCACAAGCGCCCGACAAGCCGCGCTATGACATAGTTATTAACATATTACGGAGTTGAGTTTTATTTGTAGTTACAAATTATATTGGGCGGAAAAAATTTAAGGGCTAGTCCGACAGCACCCAACCGTCGCAACCGAGAGCTGTAACCATGGCTCAAGCTATTAACGCCGACGGTTAAAGACTTAACTTCCCATCATACCATAACATGTGACAGCGCGAGTTTCTATTTAATGTTATGGTTTTCAAAACCGTTTTTGCCGCGGTTTGTTCCAATCGTTCCAGCAGGGGTGGGTCATGTGACCACCCTTCCCAACAATAAATGCAACCATAACAATAATTGTCATCAAAACCGCCGGCGGGTTGGACAACACATGTGAACGCCCACTCAGCATTTAACTTAACTGTCAGTGGTTTCAATAGACCTGGGGCGCGTTCCACCAAAACTGGAGATTTCCCCATTTTTAGTTAGCTTAACTGTAGTTCTCCCAGATTTAGTGGGGTTTTCAATTAACATTGGGAAGAATTTTGTTTTCATCATAACTTCTTCAATATTGAACCTATTTGGACGAAATTTTGGTCAATTTTGGGTATTCTGAGCATTCTAGAGAGTTTGGGATAGGTTGCAGAGCTAACAGAGGTGTTATTCAGCCATTTTTGCTTCAGGAAATATTGGAGAGCCATTAGGACCATGAGGGAAATGGAGCTGCATTGGGCTATACTTCAATGTTTGAGGTGAAGTAAAAGCCATTCTTAGCTTATTTTTGTCTTCTGAATTCAATTTCACAGTTGGTTTTTCCTGTTTATGCATTTTTCTCTTTGTAATACCAATTTGAGCAACTTAATAGAGCAAGGACATGCCCATTAGGAGCCTTGGACTCGGCAGATGTAGCCCAAGAGGGGTGAACTGCCTCATCATGTTGTTGTGTTATCTTATGGTGAAGTTTTTCTATTGTGTATTTTTGATTTAAGATGTTAAACAGTAATTTTAATCAACATTCCCTCACACATAAACTCAGAAACAGTTACTAAAAACACTTTGTTTAAATTGCAAGACATGATAAACACTTTGCACACTTAATTAAATGAAAATGGATACTTTGCACAACATTACAAATACTTCCATTTTCAGATCACAAAGTCCTCCAAGAACTGGCTCAATATATGAATGATCCATACACCCTCCTGGTTCAACCTGCAATTTGAACTTTAATATGTGCTCTAAATAGAAAACATAAGTTACCAATGGATTTAGAGCATCCATAAACCCCTGAGTAGCCTCTTCTGGTTCTCCAATTTGTCTACAAGTCCTCTAGGCATGACCTCCTCTCGTGGTGGCCCTGGCAACTTTTATCCTAAAGTGGCGAAAACACCATAAAGAAGTGCTCCTCTGCCTCTGACACCTGTTCCAATGAGTCTAGAAATGCTCAAAAATGGCTACCTAGCGTCTTCATGTACTCAATTTGGTCGAAAACTGCCCAAGTTATGACATCTAACAATTTCTCCTAGAAAACCTCCACCAAATCTGGCAAACGAGGGTTAACTGGAGTTAATTTAGCAACCCCACTGAAATTGGTGCTCTTCCAACCTAACCACGGATTTATTAGAGGATAAACTCTGATTAATTAACGACTAAGTGGGCTCAGTGATGCACTAAGCGCGTTTAGCGCCATAGCTCCTGCCTCTGGTTATGTGGTGTGGACGTATGGTGGGGGGTTGGCCCCATTCTTTTCCTCCTGGTTTCGAATTGAAACTTCAAATGTAAGTGGCGCCCATAGTTTATGAAGACTCATGGTGTGGCTATGTTAGTAAGACGTTTGAATTTTTTGGGGGAGGTCGTGGGTTAGACCCCGACCTCCGCCCTTCCACGATATATATATATATATATATATATATATATATATATATATAATTTTGCTGCCAATACATAAAAAAAATCGACCACCACTTAGCAATTGCTTGGCCTTTGGGAGAGGCACGTGACGACCTCCTAGCCACGTGTCAACATCCCATTGGCTCATCCAAAGCCAATCGAAACTCACCAACAAGCCCTGAATTCAACAAATCACAAGCAGGAAAGTGGCACCACCTCATTGGCCCGGAGGGCCTTTGACCAATCTTTGAACATGCACAGTCAGCTGCCACATCAGTAGTACGGACTCTTGAATGGGCACCTGCTTGTCCACCTTCTTCTTCTTTTTTCCTGTTATGCACGATGGTCAACGAGCTCTAACTCCTTCATACAAAGTCGGTTTTCGACGAAACGAAGTGTGTGAGAATTAGGACGATGATCTGGTCGCGATCGTTAAGGTTCCACATAGTTCTGAATAATTTCATTTTTTAGCTAATTTTTTGCCCCTGATCTAGATTCTGATCACTATGGTCCTCATGCCACATTAACATATGCACGGTTGTCGCGAGGCTAGTGGTTGTGGCCAAGAAAGCTAATCGCATGCATTCTATATCTCTTCACTAATAGTTAAAGGCACTGCTAGAAAGAGTTTTAAAGGAGAAGCAGGAGGACAGGAACGACGCCATTTATTTTTTGAATGATATTTAGTGAAATGACTGGAAAATACAACATAGCATTAACATAATGGAAGCTCATTTAGCTCACATCAAAAGTCATAGGGCATTTTTTAAGGATTAAAATATTATGCTTATGTATAATATTGTAGGTGATAGTTTGATTTGAAAAGTCATACATATAGAATGTAGGCTAATATTCAGTAAAAAACCATGTAATTTGCTATCAAAATTGGTAAATATTTGGTGATTTTTATCCATTTAATCATATGTATGTAAAAAAGGCGATTTTTTCCTAAATTAACAAATAATTTTTCGGAAAATGTTCAAAAAATTGAGAATTTGCGAAATTTTGCCTCGAAAATTTTCCATGGTCCAATTTGAGTTTAAACCCTTAGTGCCACCTGGTTCAAGTGCGAAGAATTTGGCTTTGTTACATCATTAGATACTTGAATTGGCTTTCATGTTCCCGCTTTTTTATAACAATGTCCTTTTGGTTTTGTGGTATATTTCGATATGTGTAGTCCCTTGCTATCTGCAACCTCTTCGCATTTTCGTAATAATGGCCAAGAAATCTAGTTTCCCATGTGGCAGAATAAGGTTAATATAATTTTGTCAACAATGATGTAATTCATAACTTACAACCAAAGATCAAGATAAATACTCTCTATCCTATCCTCTTGATCAAAGTTGGTTTGTCCCCCATTGAAAGTACAACTATGTTTAGATATTTGATGTCTAAGAAGAAGCTTTACAACATGGAATCCAAAAGGCTCCCAAAAATTGCTTCTAAATTTATTCAAAACCCCCACCTTCTCCTCAAGCGCGGGTGGCATAAGGATGCCCAGTCTCGGCTCAACCATTGGGGAATTAAGGAGGAGCTCATTATGGGAAGCAAAGATAGTGTCAAAAATACTATTACCTCCAAGTTTAAGGATAAGTTGTGGGAGGATCAGGAGCTGAAGGGTAAAATGAAGCTAAGATACTATAAGGAGGTGATCAACCCCACCCTTGATAATCATAATTATCTCTGTTTTGACCAGCACTAAGAAAAAAATGAACATTGCTAAGTTAAGAACTAATTCTCATGAGCTTCAGAGTGAGACCGGGCGGTGGTCTATTCCCAAGACTCCCTAGAACGATAAAATCTGTCATATTTGTGATACTAAGTAGGTGGAAGATGAAAAGCACTTAATTTTAGACTGTCCGACTCTTACTCACATCCGCTCTCAATTCCCTAACATCTGCCACACTTCCAGTCTTCTTGGCCTACTAAGCCAACCCACCTATAGCGATCTTGGAGCGCTTCTTTCCCTTCTCTTTGATCACAGAAATAATATTTTGAAGAATCAAACTTAGATTATTTTTCCTTTCTTGAGGTATGATCGACTGCTTTGGTCTTAACTGACATTAATCATCATCGTCATCATCATCATATTTTTTAAAGACAATACAATCAATTTAAAAATATATATATCATTTGATTAAAATATTTTTAAAAATATTTTATTCATTTAAATAAAAAATTGTTTGTAGATTTTAAAATTTTAATTAAAATATAAATATTCATAATAGGCTTAAATCTAACTTAAACCTGAATTTATCAAGAAATTTTAAATTTCTTAAACTTTAATTAAAATTTAATTCTTTAATTAAAATGTATTAATTATTTTAAGTATGAGGGGTTTCCCCAGTGCATTATATTAGATATCATTTTTGGGATTCAACTGTGTTAAGTAAGTCATTCATCTATGACCATTTCCATGAGAGGTAGTCGTAACTGACTAATTTCTCATGATTTTTGAAATGTCCACTTAGCACACATTGCATCGAGTGCATTATATTAGACATCATTTTTGGGATTCAACTGCATTAAGTAAGTCATTCATCTATGACCATTTCCATGAGAGGTAGTCGTAACTGACTGATTTCTCATGATTTTTGAATAGTCCACTTGGCGCTTATTACATCGGGTGATGCTCACAGGGGTGAAGAAGTGGGATTGAAACTAATGAAATATATAGCGTCAATCATCACTTTCGAGGCTTGCACTCGGTAACCAGGACTTCTCGAGACGTCACCCATCCCATAACTCCTCTGGCTCAAGATCGCTTAACTGTGGATTTATCCCCACAGTCAAGCCCACTTAGCTTGCTACTCCATTCACAAAACCTTAGCAAGTATTCTGCCTCATGAACCAGTCAATTAGAGCTCCCTTTACTCTTTATATTTTAAGTATGAGGGGTTTCTGTTGTGCATTATAGTAGATATCATTTTTGGGATTTAACTACGTTAAAGTAAGCCATTCATCTATGAAAATTTCCATGAGAGGCAGTCATAACTGACTAATTTCTCATGATTTTTGAATAGTCCACTTAGCACTCATTGCATTGGTTGATGCTCACAGGGGTGAAGAAGTAAGATTGAAACTAGTGAAATACATAGCGTCAGTCATCATTTTCTGGGGCTTGCACCCGGTAACCAGGACTTCCGATAGGTCACCCATCCCATAACACCTATGGCTCAAGCGCACTTAAATGTGGAGTTTTCCCCACAATCAAGCCCACTTAGATTGCTACCCCATTCACAAAACCTTAGCAAGTATTGTGCCTCATGAACCAGTCAAGTAGAGCTCCCTTTACTCTCTGTATTTTAATTATGAGGGGTTTTCGTAGTGCATTATATTAGATATCATTTTTGGGATTCAACTGCGTTGAGTAAGTCATTCATCTATAGCCATTTTTGGGATTCAACTTCGTTGAGTAAGTCATTCATCTATAACCATTTCCATGAGAGGTAGTCGTAACTGACTAATTTCTCATGATTTTTTAATATTCCACTTAGCACTCATTGAATCGGGTGATGCTCACAATGGTGAAGAAGTGGGATTGAAACTAGTGAAATACATAGCGTCAGTCATCACTTATGGGGCTTGCACAGTTAAGCACGCTTGAGCTAGAGGAGTTATGGGATGGGTGACCTCTCGGGAAGTCTTGGTTACCGGATGCAAGCCCTGGAAGTGATGATTGATGCTATGTATTTCAATAGTTTCAATCCTAACTATGACGAACGTCACCGTCTGATAGTCTTAGTAAGACTATTCAAAAATCATGAGAAATTAGTCAGTTACGACTACCTCTCATGGAAATGGTCATAGATGAATGACTTACTTAACGCAATTGAATCCCAAAAATGATATATAATATAATGCACTGCGCAAACCCCTCGTACTTAAAATATAAAGAGTAAAGGGAGCTCTACTTGACTGGTTCATGAAGCACAATACTCGCTAAGGCTTTGTGAATGGGGTAGCAAGCTAAGTGGGCTCGATTGTGAAGAAAACTCCATAGTTAAGCGTGCTTGATCCAGAGGAGTTTTGGGAGGGGTGACCTCCCAGGAAGTCGTGGTTACCGGGTGCAAGCCCCAGAAGTGATGATTGATGCTATGTATTTCAGTAGTTTCAATCCCACTTCTCCATCCTTGTGAGCATCACCCAATGCGATGAGTGTTAAGTGGACTATTCAAAAATCATGAGAAATTAGTCATTTACGAGTCATAGATAAATGACTTACTTAACGCAGTTGAATCCCAAAAATGAAATCTAGTATGAATTATTTAATATTAAATAATTAAAAATACATGGTTTAGAAAAATGATCTATACTCAATAAATGAAATAGATTTTGATTTATGTTGGTTTGGTTTTATATATATACATAATTTTTCTTAATACAACCATGTAATATAGATTTAATCTTTTTTTTTAATGTTATCAACCAACAAAAATAATAAATTTGGTTTTTTAAATATTATGATGTAAATATGTAATTTTTTTATTTTTTATATTTAAATATTTTTATCAGATAAATATGCATATAGCTAGTTATTTTTTGTTGTCACACAATACACTGCTTTGCAAAGCACTTCCTAATACAACCATGTAATATAAATATAATCTAATTTTTTCACGTCACCAATTAATGAAAAAAATCATATTATTTTATTTTATTAATAATTTATAAATATAAGAAAGGGAATACCTAGTTGCACATGTTGCAACTCGTTGTTTCTGCCATTTCCTTTTGTAGCTCCTTCCAATGGACCCTAAAGAGGGGGAGGCTCCCTCCCTGCCTCTCTCTGATTGCTTTATTGACACCGCATTTCAATCCATTGTGACTTCCCTCCCCAAGTGCCTGCGTCCGTCGGTGACTCTGTAAAAATTTGTCAAGAGATATGAAGAAATGAAAAATGTATCCCTGCCTGACGGGGCGCGTCACACCTCTCTTGCATATGCAGAGCATGCCCTAATTGGGAAGTTTACTGGGATGTGTCCATCTCAAAGGTCGATGGAAATATGGATAGGCAAATCTTGGAAGCCCGTGATGAAAGGGGAGATAGCTCTATATGTTGTAGGCAATGGATTTTTCATTTTCTTATTTGAAATAAAATAAGATAGAGATGTAGTTTTTCGAAATGGGCCTTGTTTTTTTAGCTCTAGAGGTATGTATATGAACAACTGGACGTTGAATTTCAATCCAGATGAGGACATTCCCACTTCTATTCCAGTGTGGGTCAACCTCCGTCGACTCCCAATTTCTTGTTCGAGTGATAATTGTCTTAGAGCTATTGGTAACGAGTTAGGAAAATATCTGGACAAATATGAACCTTAAGGCTCTCAATTTTCATGTGTTAAAATGTGCGTAGAAGTTGACTTGGAAAAAGGCTTGCCGAAAAACATTAACCTAAATTTGAGAGAATGGAAGCACATAAAAATTATGGACTATGAACAAATTCCATTCAAATGCAGACATTGTCATGACTATGGTCATTTTGCAAAAGATTGCTCCAAATCAAGGCAAAATAAAAGCATGGATATCTTATCTCCCCAGGAGGAGTAATAAAAGAAACCAAAGAAAGGAGGTCTGAAATGGAAAGGATCATTCCAAAAGCCCCAATAAATAATCAGTAATAACACAATTCCTTCCTCTTCAAATCCTTTTAATGTTCTTAGTGTTAGACATTGGATAAACTAAGTATCCCTGTGTGTTTCACGACATGGACTAACCGCCTCTCGTAGATCCTTATCTCTAGCGATGCGATCGTTGACTAAAACTTCCAGGTTTTGGTCTAACGACAATCGTGATTCCTAACAAGTGGTATCATAGTAGAGGTCACGTGTTCGATACACACCCTGCTCGCGTTGGGGGAGATTGCTAGACATTAGATAAACCAACTATCCCCATGTGTTTTGCGACATGGACTAACCGCCTCTTGTGGATCCTTGTCTTTGGCGATGCGATTGTTGACTAAAACCTACAGTATTTGGTCTAACGACAATCATGATTCCTAACAGTTAGTTCCTTAAATCCTGAGAAGGGAGATATTGTCCAGCAAGAAGAAGAAAGAATCAAGGACATGGAAATAGCAATTGATGATGGTGAAATAGTGGCAGAGTGTAGTCTAAATAAAACCAGGCTCGAAGCCTCTCCCTCTATGGTGGCCCTGAATCCTGACCCCCGCATGAGCAGCCAGATAGCACTAACGAGGATATAGCAAGAGTTATTACTTGTCACATGACTAATAACTTATACTAGGCATACGACAATAGCAGTCACGAAACATTAAACTCAAAGAAAAAATGCAAACCAAAACAAAAGGAATTACGAGAAAAAAGAAGTTGAATTGAATAAAATTTGGGAAATAAATTATTCATTACAGAAATTATCAAAGGGAAAGTGAAAAAAATGAGGAAAGGATGGTGGATCCACTCAAACCACTTCTAATAAATGAAAGTAATATCCTGGAATATCAGTGGGCTAGGGAACCATGCTAAATAACTAGTGGCGAGAGACATAATAAAACAAGAGTCCTCGATCGTTGGTTTTCTTCAAGAAATAAAGCTAGAGGAATCAGAGGTATTCAAATTTACAAAGATTTTTTGGAAATAATGCTCTGGGACTGCTTAATTGTATAAAGGGGCTTCTAGAGGTCTGGGTATTTTCTAGTCAAATAAGAACTTCTCTCTTATGGAAGAAATAAAGACGAAATCCTAGGTGTTCGCTCTATTGGAGGTAAGATAAATGGGAGAACAAATCCCTTTCATAAATATATATGCTCCTGTGTTATACAGTGAAAAATCAAAAATTTTGGACTCTTTGGAAGTTCATAAAGATAGGAATCTCAATCCAAATAGCATGATGGGAGGAGACTTTGACACCATTCTAAACACTGCAGAAAAAAGAGAAGGAATTATGGTGAGGGATATGTTTAGAGACAGAATGGAGGATATAGTAGATAGTTGGTATATGATGGATATTAAACCAAAT
The DNA here is from genome assembly GCA_034641835.2 of Pinus albicaulis. Classification (NCBI taxonomy): domain Eukaryota; kingdom Viridiplantae; phylum Streptophyta; class Pinopsida; order Pinales; family Pinaceae; genus Pinus; species Pinus albicaulis. The sequence goes on from CM076577.1 coordinate 1,102,242,086, forward strand.
TTCAGAAGATACACGTGGTCTAATAGATGAACAAGAGACCAATATATAGCAGCCCGTTGGGACTGCTTCCTGATCCACAGGTCTTAGTTATTTAAAGGTATTAACGGTTCTTTGTTAATAGAAGCTCAAGGAGACTTAGACCATCACCCTATTATGATTAAAATGGAGAATGTGAAAAATATCAAGCCTCTAACATTCAAGTTCAGTGCAGATTGTGGACTCTCAGAAGACGTTGGGGAGCTGGTGAAGAGGGCTTGGAAAACTATTGTTCAGGGCTCTTTGAATTTTGTCTCGGAATGCAAGTTAAAGAGCGTAAAAAAGGAACTAAGGAAATGGTTGAAATAAAATTACCAACCTTCGAGTAAAAAAATATGAGTCAAAGTCCAAGAAGTAGACGAGCACTACAAGTTGATGGAGGGAGTACCTAAAGAGAATAAACACATACGACAAGAAAAGGATCTTTCCGAAAAAAATATATTCTTTAAGCAGACAAGAAGAAAATATGTGGAGATTAAAATCCCGCAGTTTATGATTAAAATTAGGGGATTCCAATACTTCCTTCTTTCATAAACAGGCTAAATCTCGGGAGACTCAAAATATAATTAGTGAAATTACGCTTGAAGGGAGGCTGAAGGTCTTCTCCTTTGTGGAAATCAAGGATGAGGCTTTCTTCTTCTTCAAAGTCGTCCTTAGTAAATACCATATCCCTCTTCATCGTGCAAAGGAATTTCTTTAGCAAATGCTACAGGTGATCTCCCCTGCTGCTAATTAGTTTAGTTTAGACAAAATAAAGGAAGAAGAAGTTTGAAAAGCGGTTTGGTCCTTAGAGCCTGAGAAAACACCTAGACCTGATGGTTTCTCCATTTTCTTTTACCGGTTATACTGGAATACTATAAAAAAAAGTCTGATCATAATGTTGAACCATAAAAGAGAAAAAAGGAAGCTCGGAGGGAGCCCAAACTCTTCATTTCTTGCTTTAATCCCCAAGTAAGCCAACCCATCAAATTTTTCTAGATTTCGTCCCATTTTGCTATCAATTATTCTTATAAAATCTTGACCAAAATAATTGCCAACATGATTAAACCCTTGTTACCTTCCTTCATCTATAAGAATCAGGAAGAGTTTATGCAGCAACAAAATATTCTTGATAACATCATTTTGGTTTAGGAAGCTATTCATTTGAGTAAAGAAGCGGGAGAAGTTAGAATGGTTATTAAACTGGATATGGAAAATGTGTTTAAACGGGTAAATCACTCCTTTCTTTTCCTTGTTTTGGAAAAATTAGGATTCAACAATGATTTTGTTTTATGGATTAATGCTTGCATTGGTTCCCCTTGGATTTCCCCTTTGATCAATGGTAGACCAACCTCTTTTTTTGCTGCCTCTAGAGGCCTTCAATAAGGTTTCCCTTGTCGCCTCTATTATATATAATAATGGTTGAAGCATTAAGTCGAAATCTTGAGGTTGAAATATTGGAAGGGTCTCTCCCTAGTTTAAGAATTGCCATAAATTTTTGAGAAATAAATCACTCCCAGTTTGCTGATGATACCCTCTTGCTTAGAGGTGCCTCCTTAGCAGTAAACTCAAGATTAAAAAAAGTCTTGGATTGTTATCTTCATTTATATAGAGGATTGATTAATAAATATAAATGTCAATTGATTAGTTGGCACTGTCCAAGGGTGACTTTGATTGCAATTGCTCGATTACTGGGATTTTATATGGATATTAATCGAAATTCCTTCTCTTATCTTGGAATTCCAATGTCATTTAAGCAGGATTCAGGGGAGGATTGGGAATCGGTTTTGCATAAAATTAAGAGAATAACACAATCATGGGGAGTAAGGTGGTTAAATCTCACAAGGAGAGTTACTCTCATCAAATCGGTTCTCTCCTCCCTACCTGTGTATCTGGGACTAGGTATTTTAGCTCCAAATAATATAACTCACAGAATAAGAAGTTTAATCTGGAAGTTCCTTTGGAAAGGAGGAAAAAACAATGAACACAAGTTTCACCTTGTCAATTGAAAATTGATAAGACAACCAAAGAACCTAGGAGGATACATAAATACATGAATTTGCCTCTTGGTGCAAAACTAGTATACAGGCTTCTTTCGAACTCCAATGAGTGATGCAAAAAGGCTTTTACAAGGAAGCATTTCTACAAAAATCGTCTTCTTAGACCTGAAGGAGAAACTTGGGAGGGGAAAGGAACACAAATTTGGAGGTTATGTAAAGTGGCGGGCTCGTTTATGCTGGAACACCTAGTTTGGAAACCAGGCAACGGTAAGCGTATCCACCTATGGAAGGATCACTCTCCCATGTCAGATCTATTAGCTACCAAACAAGGGTTTGTGGAATTATCTAAATGGATGGAAGAGCATGGTTACATTAATCTTACTGAAATTTTGAGTTGGGATGATCAAGGAATCTATAGTGGGTGGATGTCTTTGGATTTTCCCAATCATTTATTGAATCATTGGCAATCCATGATTCTTCATTTGAAGGGGTTTGCACCAATTTTCACCAGTAAATTGGACAATCATATATGGCTGGGAGGGAAGTGTAAAATCTATTTAGTTAAGGAGGGATATGCTCTTCTCATTAATAATTTAACCTCCCCTCCTCCTTCTAAAATATAGGAAAAGATTTGGAATAGGGATGGGTTTCCTAAGGTCAACAAATTCTGCAGGGAAATGGTTCATGAGAAAATTCTAACAGGTGAAAATATAAGAAAAAGGAATATTCAAGGCCCCTCCCGCTGTGTGCTCTGTGGCAGAGAGGAGGAATATATTAAGCATTTTTAGCCACTGCCCCTTCTCAAAGGAATTATGGAAGTTTTCTCTTATGCCATTGTTTCAAATTCTTTCTATTCCTGACGACTGGAATGAGATGATTGTCCTTTGGAGATTTCAATATCCTATTCCTAATAAATCAAATTCCTTGTTTAGGCGTTCTTGGATGGTGGTTCCTAAATATCTTTGTTGGTCGATTTGGCTTTGCAGAAATCAAGTGATCTTCCAAGGAAAACGATGCTCTTTAGAATCTAATGCAATCAAAGGAATGATGCTTCTTCTTGAGGTGATTTCCTCCAAGGATATGAGGGCTCATAATTGAGTGATTTGAGTATTATTGAAAAAGAGTGGCTCATAATTCCCAATTCCAAAAGCCATGTGTCTAGTTCAAAATCTCATAAAGTTCCTCCTTATTGTATCATATTGGTTGGGGATCCATATGAAGAATGGAAAAGAAATATAGGAAAATTTCAACTATATTTTGATGGTGCTTCGAAAGGGAACCCTAGGGATGCAGGAGCGGGAGGGGTGCTTTATAACCTCGAAGAAAAAACTAAAATAATGTACGCCTGGGGACTAGTGAAAGCCTCGAACAATCAAGCCAAAGCACTCTCACTTTGGCAAGGCCTGAAGATTAGCACATCTAAATGCATTAGGAAAGTGATCATTGTCACTGACTTAATGTTGGTAATTCAAAAATGCACAATATTGTCTAGGAATGTACACCTTATTGACTCAGATACCTCTCCCTTGGTCATAAGGATAATGTATCTTCTCAAAAAATTAGAGGAATACAAAATTTTCATGCCAAAAGAGCAAACAACCATATGGCTTATCTCCAAGCCAACAAGGAAGTGGAATTAGAACAAGGAATATTATACATTGATCAATATAGTGTCATATGTCATGTACCTTAAATGAGATAGTAATCAAATCCTTAATGGATTACAGGTGGAGCATAGGAATAAACAAAGATCAAGAGACCATTAATTATGATAATATCATGGGGATACACAAGAGCTCCTCAGGAGCAGTCGATGGTAGTTGGGCATTTAAGAACAAATGGGCGCGAAGGAGTAATGCATCCATGTTACAAGACAGGTGGACTCGCTTCCCTTGGTTAATGAATGGGAATTCAAGTGAATACAGTTTTATTACCATTATGGTTTGAGTTGAAAGGAATTTGGTGGTGATAGGGATCATGAAATGTGGCTTGGCTATGTTGTAGACAGGAAAGGAATTAAAGCTTGACAAGATGGGAGTAACATTCGATAAGGAACAAGCAGTTATTTATAGGAGCTGGCTGATGTAGCTCAATCATAGAGTCATTCTCGTGCAGGGAAGGATTACGAAAAAAGATGGCCTTTGCGAGTAACAAGGGAAGTGGGAATGGAGAAAAGGAGCTCGTGCACAATGAGAGTGTGGCAAAGATGATAGACAATTCAAGCAAGAAAATGGTTAAGGAGATAGTCAAGGAGATTCATGAATAAATGGTGTTTGTGTTTTCCCACCTCTCTGGATTAGGGAAGGATATGGAGTTGATGCACAAGGCAATGGTGTTGTGAAGACAATCCCCTCTGCGGACAGAGGCGATCTCTCTAGCCCTAGAGTGGGTCTAACAATGCACAAGACCAACTAATGAAACCTTTCCTAGTTTGTATTCAAAATGGAAGAAGAAGAAGAAGAAGAACCTACCTCTTCCTAATGTTATCATCTAGTCCTTTGGAGAAGACCTTGATTCCACGATCCTTCAGGCTTGCTCCTCGATGTTTGTGGCATTCGAATACTTGTAGGAAATCAAGAGACAACAACAAGAAACATGACAAGATACATAACATACATCAAATACAAACTACCTAACATATAAAGGAGTATTGGGCTACTTGCGTAGATATATAGACAAATGTGGAAAGTGAAACATCAGTTGTATTATTTATTATATAAAAAAGGAAGCATAGAACCGTGGCCTTGATGTTGGAGACCTCCCTTTGGCAATTTCCAAGTCCAAACCAAGGCTCTTCAAGCAATCCTTCTCCAAAGTGGAAATTCAGGCATAATCACAGTATAGGGATGCAAAGGATCAATGATCAGGCAAGACCAACCAATAGTGGAAGGATGGGATTCAATTTATAGGTAGGGAGACAGATCTAGGGATTCATAAAAGAAGGAGGAAGGCCCACTTCTCAAGGGAAAAATACCATAATGATAAGATCAAGAGCTCCAAATGAGAGAGCCCGAGCATATCTACATCGAACCATATCCAACTCGTCATTTTGGAAGCTTCTAGTGCATGAAGCTTCTCCTCCATTTGAGAAAACACTGCCAGAAGAGGTTCAACGCGCTTTTTCCTATCAAAAGCATGCTGGAAGTGCTAGGTAAAAGTGTTGCAACATTCCATCAGCACGGGCAGGCAACTAGCAAAGAGCGTTGACCCATAAATTTAGGTTTTAAGTTGAGCTTCTTTAGAAAAACTTCAAGGAAACTTTTTGTTGGTCTTTAAGGGATATCTTGATGTATTCTCCATGGTGGATATACTTCACAATTGTCATCTTATGGCATTTTAGGATCAGGGACGGGAAGTGAATGGGGTGGAAAATTATTGTGTAGCAGATGCCCCCTAAAACATGAAGGTAGAACAGTGAGTGATGGGTAAAATGCTTTACGAACCAAGGCAAAGACTCGGAATACCGCTAGGAGACCTGCCAAATCAAACACAATATAATATGTGACATCTCTGATATAAACATGTCTAATAACATATCTGTGAATAGGCATCAAATAATACATGAACCCATGGCATGGTCGAAGTCATCCGTCTGAAAGAGATCATGAAATGGATCCACGGTATGGTTGCAGCGATCCGTATAGAAAGGATCATGTGTACAATCATGAATACTCAATAACTCCACGTAGCCTGGATAGAAATAGATGTGATTCAGGGTCTTCATCTTTATCTTGATCCACCCAGTGTACGAATCTAACCATGCGAATAGATGTGCTGATGTCGAACATGGTAGAAACCACCTGATTACCGATCAATGGAGTGTAAAAACTCTGGTAAACTTTATAAGTAATATATTATTATTGATAAGAGATGAGATATGATTACAATGGGGAATCACCAAGGCTTTAAATATAGCCTTATGGTGTCCCTTGGTGAAGAGGCATGATCTTTGATCATGCCCTTTCACTTAATAAAACCTAATATAACTATATCTAAATAATAATTATAAAAATATACATAAAATTTCCCCTCTCTTAAAGATGCTTTGTCCTCAAAGCATACGTAACAATGGACAATGTTGACGAATGCCTGGGTTTCTTGAGCGGTGGGCTCTTGCTTCCCACATTTTAAAAATATCGTGAAGCATCTTCTCGAGCTCCATCTGTTGGTGATGTGACAAGATTTGATATTGACAGGGTCGAGTCCTTTCTTGACTTCTATTGAATGTTCATGTTCCTTATTAGGAGGTATTTTTATTGGCAGGTCTTGGAAGACTTTTTCGTGTTTCCTAACTATTCCTTGTTCTTCTGGTAATTTTTCATGATTTCTCTTTAGATTTAGAGGTAAGTTACCAACAATTATCGTTCGATGCAACTTCTCCTCATCATCAAACGCTTCCTTCTTAACAACCATATCTGCGTCAACATCGAAGGCCTCAACAGCTTCTGGCACTGTATGAGTGGCTTCGAATGTGTTTATCTCTTCACATTTTTCTTTTAATTCCGAGGATGAAACATTTGGTTGTTTATAAGCATCTATATTTTCATGGTTTCTTTCATTTTCAATGACTATGTATGTTGTTGCATCTGTGATAGCAGTCACGTTGAATACCAACATTATTTCTTTTTCTGCCATCGGATTTTCATTTATATCAACGTTCTCAATAACTTCTATTGTTGCATTACTGGCTTTATTAGTGGATTGAGTTGTATTTTCTTCTCTTGGTTTCTCAACTCTATAATTTTTATGGTTGATCTCAAAGTCTCTACTTCTAGGTGGTTCAACATTATAGCCTCCATGTGAGCTGATTTCCAATTCAACCTCATTTAATTGCTCTTTTTCAAACATGTTATATTCATGATGATGATCTGAATTAGCTGAATTTTTTAGTTGATTATGTTCGACATTTGGGAATATTGGAGGTTGTGTCTGACTTAACTTATCTATCTTATCATTTAGCTTATTGAAGAGTTCTGTGGTCTCATGATGATTTAGCCACATTTGTCTTTCTATTCGATTTGTCGTGTCATGAACCTTTTTGATGTCGTCGGAGTGTCCTGCAACTGTACCTTCAAGATCGACTAATCTTTTTCTGAATTCTTCGAAATTATTATTGATTTGTTTCTCGAGATCCACTAATTTATTCTGGAATTCGGCCATTGACATCAATGAAGACATTGAACGTGTATGAGGTGGGGAATATTTTTCTGCCAGTTTTCCCCTTTTTTTTAAAAATTAATTAATTAATTAATAATTAATTAATTAATTAAATTAATTTTTTTTGAAATAATAATAATAATATATATATATATATATATATATATATATGGGGAAGAAATTTTGTTAACTTTGAAAAGTCACGTTGTTTTGAAAAGGGTGAATGGGTTTTAATACCATGGGCTCCAAAACCACGAGTAATTACTCTTCCTTATTCTTTTTACTTTGTCTTCACATGTACGTATATGTACTTCTTTATATATCTATCTCTTTTTACTTTTTCTTTTTTTCTTTGGAACTATTTTCTTTTAAATTTTTTTTTTTTTCCTTTTAATTTTTTCCCCCTTTATGTTAACTTTCGTTCTTTCTTTTATTTTAAAAAAACAAATGTTGCTACACACAAACACTTGGTTTTTAAAAAAAAATCTGCAATTTTGGAATTTTCTTGTAATTCCTTAATTCTGGGTGATCACACAGATTCTGAAGAGCGATGGCTCTGATACCAATGGAGTGTAAAAACTCTGGTAAACTTTATAAGTAATATATTATTATTGATAAGAGATGAGATATGATTACAATGGGGAATCACCAAGGCTTTAAATATAGCCTTATGGTGTCCCTTGGCGAAGAGGCATGATCTTTGATCATGCCCTTTCACTTAATAAAACCTAAGACAACTATATCTAACTAATAATTAATAAAATATACATAACAATCAATGATGTAAACAGTTAACAGGAACGAGAAAAACCACCAATAATGAAGATGGCCATCATGGTACGACAACACATTCTACAAGTGTGAATAAATGAGTTGAAGTCGAACACTTTCAAAATCATCTGATCGAAAGCCAGTGATGTGAACCTGTCGTCGAACGCAAAGAACTTTCCAATGAGGCATGCAAGCTCCAAGGTACTGAAAATGAGTTACTTAATCATCTTCCTGGATAATGAGCTGAAGTCAATAGGAAGTGATTCATCGAAGGAGAGCCATAATGATTCCCACATCATCGACACGAAACAAAGGATTTCTCGAGATGATAGGAGTGATTCAAGACTATTGTAGAGAGGGTCAAATAAGCAGAGGATGTTTGACTTTTACAAAAAAGGAATTTTTTTGAACATATCGGGGACACGACTCCGAAGTGTGGCGGCATTTGACTCAAAATGGGATCAAAGGTCATGGTGACGATAGGTAATGATTGAATGAGATGCAAATGGATTTCCCAAACCCAACGAGGCAAGTGATGAATGAAGGATATCCCTAACCCAACATGAAATGTAGATGAGTGTCATGTTCAAGAGCAACATGTTGCCTTTAGTACATAACACAAAATACAGTTCACTTCCATCTTCCCCCATTATTTCTAACGAGTACCTCTTCATTTTTTATAGAAAGCTTGAAGAGGATCTTAGAGTATAAGTTCACCCTTTTGATAAATCCATCCTAGTAAGTTTGACGAGCTCTAGGAAGGATTAGCTTGGCCTCGACATGTTGATAAGTCCTCTGTCGTTTAAATTTTACGAGTCCGACGCAGGAGTGACTTGGTGTCTTTTTCATGTTTAGGGAGTTTGAAAAAGAGACATAAAAGACAACTCTATAAGGTCCCTTTTCGTAAATAGTCTCTTAAATCCGAAAAGGTAGAAAACAATATCTGAGAGAACCACTTAGTCATGTTTGAATAAGGTATTCCTTTTTCGTAAATAGTCAATCTCAAGCCGAAGAAGGGGTAAACATATACTGAGATGACGTTGATTCATTTAATTTAACGAGCTCAAAAGGATAAGTGTTCGACAATCTTGTCATATTTTGGGAGTCTGAAAAGAGTTGAAAGAGGACTCCTCCGGGAGGAATGAGTGGTGTAAAGGGTAGCGACTAGTTTCGATCATGGTGGAACTACTCAAAACAAGTAAAGGTCAAGAGGATGGATAATAAGACCGCCCATCGCAACGATTCCATAGTAAAGGGTAAAACAACCAAGTGAGAGAGTATGATCGGCCAAGTAGATGGTGACGATGGAATGAAAAAACCAAGGCTTATCTGGCATGAAAGGTTGATAAAAATCACAATCACGAGAGGTGTATATGAATGGTTTCATGTTTTACATGAGCTTGAACCATGGGTAACTATGCTTGAGAACGCTTGAAGACAGTTTCATTTTTTATACAAACTTGAATCAGAGAAAAAACTATGCATGGATTCGGTTTCATTTTTTCACAAGCTTGAAACACGTGGAAAAACTATGCTTGGAACTAGTTTCATTTTTACACGAGCTTGAAACAAAGAAAAGCTATGCTTGAAATTTTGCATGCCCCCAATATCGATTCCTAGTTTGTATTCAAAATGGAAGAAGAAGAAGAAGAACCTACCTCTTCTTGATGTTATCGTCCAGTCCTTTGGTGAAGACCTTGATTCCATGATCCTTCAGGCTCGCTCCGCGCTACTTGTGGCATTCGAATACTTGTAGGAAATCAAGAGACAACAACAAGAAACGTGACAAGATACATAACATACATCAAATACAATCTACCTAACAAATCAAGGAGTATTAGGCTACTTGTGTAGATATCTAGACAAATGTGGAAAGTGAAACATCAGATGTATTATTAATTATAGAAAAAAGGAAGCATACAATCATGGCCTTGATGTTGGAGACCTCCCTTTGGTGATGTCCAATTCCAATCCTAGACTCTTCAAGCAATCCTTCTCCCAAGTGACAATTCAGGCATAATCACATTATAAAGATTCAAAGGATCAATGATTAGGCAAGACCAACCAATGGTGGAAGGATGGGATTCAATTTATAAGCAGGGAGAGGGAGTTATGGATTCATAAAAGAAGGAGGAAGGCCCACTTCTCAAGGGAAAATCCCCTAATGATAAGATCAAGAGCTCCAAATGAGAGAGCTCAAACATATCTACATAGAACCATATCCAACTCGTCGTTCTGGAAGCTTCTCCTCCATCTGAGGAAACACTGCCATAATAGGTTCAACGTGCTTTTGCCTATCAAAAGCGCGTTGGCAACGCTAGGTAAAAGTGTTGCAACATGCCATCAACACAGGCAAACAACTAGCAAAAAACGCTGACCCAAAAATTTAGGTTTTAAGTTGAGCTTCTTCAAAAAATCTTCAAGGCAACTTTTGTTGGTCTTCAAGGGATATCTTTATGTATTCTCCATGCTGGATATACTGCACAGTTGTCATCTTAAGGCGCTTCAGGATCAAGGACAGAAAGTGAACAGGGTGACAAATCACTGTGTAACAGATGGAACGCGTTAACACAAGAATGGTCAATCTGAAACACAAAATGGACAATATTGAAGTGAGAGTTGAAATGACCATCGTTGGGGTGATGAAGGAGGTATTTGGGTTATGTGATGGCCCCGCTCTAATGACAGAGGAAAGTGCAGTTTCCGCGAGACGAAAGTCAGACCCTGATGCTATGCGGATCACAGAATTGGGCCAACCATTTGAAGTGGCTCAGGAGGAAACATAGCCTGGAAGTTGCAGGTAGACTATCACTTTTATTTTCATGTTTTGTCGGATAGTAAAGATTTGTGGGGTTTACTGGAAGATATATAATCTGAATGATGTAAAGAAAATATATATAAATAAAAATGGTAGCAATATGGTCTCTATAATTATGTATCTGCAAAGCTATGAGATAAATATTATATCAATTGTAAAGGACCTGACCCATTTCCAATTTTATTAATGAAAAATACTACCCATTCCTTAATAAATTAAAATAAAAATTAAATAAAAACATATTATTATTATTATTTTTATTTTTATTTTCAAATAACCAACAAATTAAAAAAATTATATTATATTATTTTATTAATAATTTATAAATATAAATTAAAAAAAATCATATTATTAATTTATTAATTTATATTTTTCCAAGCTTACTTGGATAGTGCAATTCACAATTAAATTCAAACATTTTATTATTATTTAATCCTATTTTATTATTATTTTAAATTATTATTATTTTTTTCTTTAATTAATGCTATCGGACAATATCTCTAATCTCACCGCAATAAACATATATTCTTGTAACCAAAAATAATTAATTTTAATTAATTTTATCAACCAACCAAACTTACGTTATAATATAAAAATGTTAATATAACTGGTAAGTAAGTGACAAAGACAATAATGTGACTAGTAAGTGATTAATAAAAATATCCGAAATCGAATCAAAATAACAACCATGAAAGTAATGGTTTTCGATATATATAAAACATGTTAGATAATGATGTGTATAAATAAATAAAAAATAGAAATAAAGTGTTATCTTTTAATTATTATTTTATTATTGAGGAAATGAGTCTAATGGTATAAAAAGTTGTTTTTGTCATAATAATGGAACATGTGATATCTCACTTTCAAAAACTAAAGAGTTCAATAGAGTTTAGAATTTTACTATAACAATGAATCTTATTTTTCTTGTGACTTAATTTTGCTTCTGGTAAAGAAAACAAAAAAAACATAATGAACATTTAACTTGATGGAGAGTTTACTTGTGTAGTGTTAGGTGCTTTTGTGTTCTCTTCCAAGTTGGAAATTACACATCAATGACTTTCTCTGCTAGCATGGAGACTTTGCATTGAGTTTCCTCCATTGCAGATGCACATCATCGATATTTAGAAGGATTTGCTATCGGGGCTTCCAACCGTTCAACAAACACCTTTTTTTGTAAGCAAGAGCATTTAATTTCATTAGATCTAGATTGATACATACATGTTGGTTTGGACTGGTATGCAACTAGGAAACTAAGCTAGTTGGCAGAACCAAAATTCCTTAAGCATCCAAAAATTGACATTGTTTTTAGAGTTCAAATTATACTAATTGTACTATCAGGCTTGTGGTATGCTTAAACTCTCACAACCTTAAAATTAGAGAACCAAAAGGAAAAGTAAACAAGTGAGTAAACACAAATTATCAACTAATCTTGGGAGAGTTTGATTCAATAACAACAATGGGTTCTTTCCTAATCCCTGGTGAGTAACCTGTATTTGGAGGAAAAACCATGTGAGCTTCCATTCATTGCAAGCGATGATGTAGTCCCTTGGTTGTGAGTTGTAATTCATCTAGCACCAACATGATTTCTTCTCTACCTTCATTTCTATCCAGTAGAAATTTCCTGAGAAACATCTTCATGTGCCAATAAATATTAATGGTGTACATTTATTGATTAAAACTCCCCCTTGTGTGTCTGAAATATTGGATCCAATAAGTGAATTCCCCTGCAATTTCCATGTTCGACAGGCATTCACGCTCCATTGCGATTCCCCTTTTATTATTAGGAATCTCCTCTTGAATTTATGGTGGAGTAGGGGTTCCAAAACACCTTGTGGAGGCCTTTGCACATTGTTAACCACGAGAACCCATCTCATAATAATAAGTCACTCTTTTTGTGGACCTAGTGCTCTGTCTAGGCATGTCAGTCGGTGGACGAATACTAAGGTCAAAATTCAAACAATGAAGGGTGTAGCCAGGAAGGAGGTAACAAAAAAAAATGGCTTTAAATGCCACCCATAAAATAAAGGAGTGAATGCAATGCCATATGAGGGAGGTTAAAGAGGAGGAAACAAACAATCAAAAGGATGCCAAGAAACACAACATATAGAGAAGCCTCGGGACCTGCTTCTACTACAAAGCACTCGTAGAACCCTGGAGGAATGCCAAAGGAACATAAAATATGATGAAGAGTAAATTGTGGGAGAGAGCATAGGAGGAGCCAAATAACTCTCAACCACGAGTGGTGAAATAGGAAAGAAAACAACAAATCCAAAGTGGGGCATAGCTCCAAATAGAACTGATGTACCAACATTGAATTGTGACTTTGCACAGGGAATTCAAACCATAAATCATCACCTACTTGCATTGAAATCCCCACATGAGAGCTCGAGGCTATGAATGACATTGACTGCGTATCATATTGAAGCCCAAATCAAAATTTAACTTTGGGTTGTGTTGGATTTGGCTGGTACACAGACCAAACTCTCTTCACCTTATAGAATGACAAATCCTCCTGGTGGACTATATTATTGATAATTCCAAGAGCAAGGCTTGGATATTTCCACTTGCGAATCCGCCCTTTGTAATGAATGCCAAATTTCCCATCATTAGAAACCACCTGTAAGTATCCTTTATCATCCGCATAAAATAGTTTGAAGTCATGCACAAGGTACATGAAATGGCACTTGTTTAATCGTCACAGGGGGAGGACTGTGCCATGCCCCCCTCATTTATATTTGGCGGGGTGGTGGCCATGTCCCCCCCGACCTATTCCTTCCCTTACACCCCATATGGGGATGTTTCACAATCAACCTACCGATAATGGTTTTGAGTTACCAATACAAGTCTATAACTTCCATGTATCTAGTCTATCGGGTGCATGTGTTTCCAAAATCTGGTATACATTTGCCAACCTCTTCCTAAACTTCAACATTCAATAGAAGCCTACATTCCACCCTTACTTCCTCCTTGGGGATGTTAGCTACAAAGGGCACTGCTGAGCACCCCATTGCTAATAAAACTCTTGGAGGAGGAGGACACTATGAGCCTCATTGTCCCTTGTGACTAGAAGGGATTTGAACACACAACATAATGGAACAAGGGAGAAGAAATGATTTAGGAAAACTAAGAACAACGATAGCCCGGAGCAACGACACTTGCTTGTAGGCTATGGAGGTTTTGAAAGATACAAAGGGCCACAAGGGAGGTGCTAATAAAAACTTCAATTGCGTGGCTAAATAGAAGCATACTTGAACAAGAAGAGAGACTTTGAAATTTCCCAAAGCGATGCGACAAAGTGATGGACATAAGTACCTACTCCCTATGGAGGAGTCTGTAAGCACAAACCCAAGGGAATCTAGATATAGAACAATAACTCAGCTTGAAGCAAAGACTTTAAATACCATCTAGAGAGCAACAAACCATCTAATAACGAAAAAATATAACCATGACTCTTCTTGAGCCTAACTTTATAATAGTTCATAAAAATCACTGAGACTTTGAAACTTCCCAAAGCGATGAGAGGAAGTTATGAATAGAAGTATCTTCCCTAGGTGGAGGAGTTTATGAGCATTGACCCAATGGATGCTAGATACAAAATGAGTACTCAACTTTAAGAAAGACTTTAAATACCATGTAGAGGGAGATACATCGTATAATAATAAGAAGTATAAAACCATGATTCTTCCCGAGCCTAATCTTATAACAATTCAAGAAAATCACCGCTTCTTTGCCATCTAAGCATACTAATGACCATACAAATAAGCAATGACAAACATGAAAGGTATAATAATGCCAATTTTGTTTAACCTTCCTTACTTGTTCTTTCTCTAGATTAACATATACTCGAACATTCTCCACCTTCTTCACCATGAGAGCTAGGCCACTGTTGCTAGAGCTTGCACAATAATTAAACACGAAGGAGGTTGTTAAATAACCAAACCAGACAAAGTCAACTGTAATCTTTTGTGAAGAGTGTGGAGTATTAAACCTCCTCTCATGGTGGGAGACTCTTTCCATAACTTTATACATTGATAATCTTATAGCAATTCAAGAAAACCATTGCTTCTTTGCCATCTAAGCATACTAATGACCATACAAATAAGCAATGACAAACATGAAAGGGGTAATAATGGCGATTTTGTTTAACCTTTCTGACTTGCTATTACTCTATTTTAACATCTACTTGAATATTCTTCACCTTCTTCACCACGAGAGGTACGCCACTTTTTCTAGAGCTTGCACAATAATGATTAAACACGGAGGAAGTTGTTAAACAACCAAACTAGACAAAGTTAAGTGTAATCTTTTGCGAAATGTGTGGAGTATTAAACCTCCTCTCATTATGGAAGACCCTCTCTATAACTTTATACACTGATAATGCCATTTGACACCCCATACGTTGTTACATAAAAAAAAAGACATGAGATAGGCTTTGATCCACTTATAAATACATGGATCAAAAGACTATTTAATATAATCTATCTAGCTACAATCACATATTTAACTGCCATCTCAAATTGTCCCATAACTTTAAATTAGACTTTCATGAAAATTGTATGTTGCCCAACAATTAAAAAAACTCCTCATTTTCCAATATTGAATTCAACCCCTTTGCATTTACCTTACAATATATAAATAAATACTAAATTTAACCCTTACAATATATAAATAAATACTAAATTTAATTAAAATAAAAATAAAAATAAACAATAATAAATTTAAAATAAAATAAAATAAAATAAAATATGTAAGATATTTTCAATTCTTATATTTAAAATGGATGAATGGGATCCACCAAAGCTGCTCAATATAAAGCTAACTTCCCTTCCAAACACTCTGGATAAGCGGAAGCGGCGATTATTGTTAGTGATAGTCAAAGCCTTGGCGACCCACCACGTATACGCGGCTTTAATGAATTAAAATAATGAGAGTGATATCGGCAGATAAAAACAAATGAAGTAAACAGAGGTCGAACTCGGGGTCCGAACCCGGGACCTGACGGGGTTATACTCAGAGAAATAAGACTGCCGTGTATGCCGCGTCAAATCGGATTATTACTACTTCCGAGGACGCGGACAAGGAGAAAGAAAGGAGTTTGGAGGTCCCGGGATCAAATTCTCTCCGCGCATCGTAAACGAATTTCCCCTGCTTCTGCACAGATCCAGGTTCGAATCCTCGTGGTTACGAAGAGGATTCGGACGGACTGAAATGCGAGCAGAAGCACCGGAGCATCATCACACATATGGGAGGGACGGTAGTAGATAGCGTCCGTCGGTGGTATCAGCGTCGCTGGAGTCATTCTTCAAGCGCTTCTTCAAGCGCTAGCGAATCAGGAAAAGAGAAACAAACAGCTGATTCCGTCTCTTCTTCTTCGGTCTCTCCATTACCTGTGGAAACCAGGCCGGCGGAGGGCCGTGGCTTGAAGCCTGTGCGCGTTCAGTTGAGAAGCAAAATGACCGGGCCCGATCGCTCCAGGAAAGTCGGTCTCCTTTCCTTTTAGCTTTCTTATTTATTTTCGCAGCAATTTTTGTTTATACATGCGCGTAGCTTTTCTGCACATTGATCATTTTCATTTTTTATCATTTCAGCATTGGTTGAACGAATTGTTAAATATTAATATTTTAAAGAAAGCACCTTTTTTATTTGCAAATTTTGTTCATACATGCCCGTAGCTTCTCTGCACATTGATCATTTTCATTTTTTATCATTTCAGCATTGGTTGAACGAATTGTTAAATATTAATATTTTAAAGAAAACATCTTTTTTATTTGCAGTTATAGATTTGTTCAGTTTTACTGTGAGATTCAATCCTTGAGCAGCTGGTCGGTGTAATTAATTTCAGAAACTCTTTTTTCTTGGATGTAAATATATAAGTTTTTGGCGTCTTCGCACATGCTTTCAGATTATGAGAAGTGTTGATGGACCTTTGTGCTTTCAGATTAAGAAAAGTGTTGATGGACCTTTGTGCTGATCTTTAGAGTATGTGTGACTATCTATGCATGTTATCCGGTTCGCGAGCGACTCTGAGCACTGCCCCTTAAATGATGATATGCTTTTTTCTGATTTACCTTCTGTCCAGTCATACATTTGTCAAACAATTCAAGGAAAAATAGATTCGGCTAAAATCTGCTCTTTTTGTACAAATGGTTGACAGCCTGCTATAAAGATGGCCAAAGAAGTTAATTAAATCTGTTTTCGAAAGAGAGGGCCGTACCAATAACATATAGTGCGAAACCTTTTACGTTTTAAATGATCTGCTCTAGCAATCAGTGCTACGTCGTTTTTATCTTGATTGTTTATAAGAAGGAATTACAAGGGGAATTTTCAATGTTTATTGTATGTATTCTTTGTTCCTCAGATATCTTTAAGAAACAGATTACAATTTCCACCATTTTTAGGGTTTGCAGCACTTGTATCTTTCCGATTTCCCCATCCAAAATATCTATTTCAGTTACATGTGTGACCCCCAAATAGCCTTTTCTTTTGTTTCAGTCTCTTCTACTCCAACGTATTCTTCTCTTTTGTGGAAGTGCTTAAAAGCAATCCATCCGTGCCACAGGGACGGGAATCCAACTTCATTGCTGACAAAGTCACGTTTTGTCACATGCTTTGGACTCAGGCGACGATTCAACAAACCTATAGGGTGGAGTCTTTTGTTCAACTTGGCAATAATTTGGGAGTTGGCTGAGTTGAAAATGCACAAAGTACTCCAAATATTGTATGCCCTAGCTCGTCTTTGTTTTCCGTCGCAAGAAATTGCATTGTTAGTTTACCTGTGTAGCTCAGATAGTGTTCCAGCTATGGCATCTCCTCCTTGAGCAAAGCATTCCGTACATCATTCCTTACAGCAACAGTGTGCCCTCCTTTTGGCATTTCATGCAACAATATTCAGGGTGCACTAGCATTCATTGAGAGAGAGAGAGATAGGAAGTGCATGCTTGTTCCATATTCAGTATTTCCAGTTTAAGATGCTTTTCAAATTAGCATATCAGTACTAAATTAGGTTTGTGCTTTATTTAATTTCACACACTCAAAGATAGAGGTTGCAGTTCCCTAAGTTGGTATGGATGCTCTTGCATGAGAATTTTCTAGCATGGTGGAGGGTGCATATTTCTAGAATTGCATACCTTAATTTGGTTCAGTTATCCATGCAAATAAGTGCAATAGGGTAAGGAGTTCTTACTGCCAGTAGGGGCATTGTTGTGCATGCATCTAGATTCACTGCCCCTGTCCTTCCTAGTTTGCAAAGGAGAAGAATGGCTCATCATTTTGTGGTTCGAGAGTTTAAGTTTTGAGCTGTTGATTGAGCTTTCTGTTTTCTAACTTCTGTGCACCAGCAGTGGGCCATCCTTTAGCAGTTTGTGCGAATTATTGGTGGCACACTAGTAATTGAGGGCCATCTTCAGTCCATTTCCAGTTTTAGATGCTTTTAAAAATTTACAGTTCAGTTCTAATTTTGTTTTGTGCTTTATTTAGTTTTTGAATGCACAAAGATAGAGGGCACAATTCCCTAACTTTGTACGGGCACACTTGTATGAGGATTTTCCAGCATTGTGAAAGGTACATATCTCTAGGAGGGTATACCTTATTTTGGCTCAGCTGTCCATACAGAGGTGCACCAGGGTTAGGATTTCTTACTTATAGTAGATGTGTTGTTGTGCATGCATCTAGATTGATTGTAGCTGTCTTTCCTAGTCTATAAGGGAGAAGGACATCTTTTGGTGATTTGAGAGTTGAGTTTTGAGTTGTCACTTTAACTTTATGTTTTCAGAATCAATAGAAAATTAGTGATGCCATTTTGATTGTTCTGAAAATCGTGTTTGCTGTTTTATTTTATCAGCAGTATGTGTTTGTAGGTGAACCGTTAAAGACCCCTGGCTCAAATTTGATTGGTGTTTTAAGAGTTAATGATCAATAGTTTTTAGGTTAGTGAAACAGTGCAGAATCTGCTCACCATGGTTTGAGTTTTGCTGTGGTATTAGAGCATATTTGCTGAAACATTCCAGTAATTTGTGTATGGATTGTAGGGCTGCCTACCTGTGATAGGGAGTTGTCCAGAGGTTTGAAGTATGAGAATTCTCAAGATCCATGTTTGAGAATAGCATTATGGATGTGATAGGTTGCTTTTAGGTGGTTGGTCTGTTTCATCTAGCAGCAATTTCTGAGGAAAGGAGTATGTCTACATTCGGTGTCAGATACAAAGAGGAATTGGGAGGTCCCTCTAACATTGTCTTGTGGAAGTGTCAGATATATATGTTGTTGGAGGAGCATGATTTGTGTAGAGCTGATCGATCTTGTATTTTTTGCTAGAACATAAAAAGAAATGGCCAAGATGAACTTAGTCATCCTAGACTCTATGAATGACCACTTGAACCTTGATATCATCAAAAAGGCTGCGGTTAAGGATATGTTTGATGCTCTAGTTACTCTATATCTAAGTGAGAACAACAATTGGAAGATCTTGTTGCAAAATAAACTCAGTGCCAGGCACATGAGCAAGATAGATAACATAGTCACATGCTTGATGAAGATCTCTAAACTCCTCGATCAAACTGTAGCTATTGGAGAAGAGTTTAAGAGTGAAGGGTTAGTACCAGTGTAGCACTGACGAGTTTTATAGCAAGACGGTTCACTCGCATAGAACTCCCGGTTTCTACCCGTACCCACCAAAATCCTCATAAAACTCGACTACCCACATTGAACCCATGAAGAACCGTATTTGACCCGCATAGAACCCGTGGAGACCCTCAATTTTTTGATTTTTGCTTTTTTGGAGATCACATGGAGGGAAAATTTTGCCGAGTCTTATACGAGCCTTAAATGGGTCGCCGAGTCAATAGCCAAACGAGTCTTATACGAGTACGAGTCGTGCAACATTGGTTAGTACCCATAGTATTAAATATGTTCTCTTCTTGACAACCTTTTGTTTATGGGTTTTTTGCTCGAGAATAGTTTCCCACCTTTGAGAAGCAATGGGAGGACTTTATCTAGGAGGAGATAAGCTCGATGAGTGTTGTAGTTATAGATGAGGAGGAGCATAATCTTGCTCTCATTAACAAGATGAAGAAGGGAAAAAAGAGTGGACCTGAGAAAGGTCAAAGAGGGAAGAAAGATGATTCAAGTTCATCTAATTAGTTAAAGAAGGATTTGAGCCACATCAGGTGTTTCAAAAGTCAAAAGTTTGGTCACTATGCTTCTTAGTGTCATGAGAAGAGGGGAAGGGCAAGCAATAGTAGAAAAAATAGTTTGCAGCGAGTGTTGAAGCATCAACTAGAGTGGATGAGTTATTGTCCAAGCTTGAAAGTAATTTTTCCATGGTCTAATAATTCATCAAACATATTGTCTAGTATTGGATGGTATGTGGAGAGTAGAGCCTCCAAACATATGGCCTCTAACAAGAAAGCCTTCAACAATCTTTAGCAGCAAGAGGCAGGTATGCAAGTGGAACTTGGTGATGATGGCATGTATCCAATAACATGAGTGAGATCTATCTCCTTCTAGATTCCATCAGGTGATATCCTTGAGCTCACTGGTATTTTTATGTTCTTGCCCTAATTAAGAATATTCAAGAAGTTTCAGTGGCGACAGACTAAGGGTTTATTGTTGAATTTGACAATTAGCAAGTTCTCATCTGGAAGAGATGCTTGGATCTTGGTTAGGTTTTGGCGAAAGATAATTGAAAGGATGGTTTGTAGGTACAAGTTGTAGATTATATTTCATTTGTTGATGATTCCTCTAGGAAGTTTTCTATTTACTTCATGAAGACCAAGGATGAGGTCATTGGAAAGTTTTAGAGTTTTAAGATTCATCTACAAAATTAGATATGAAATTTGATTAAGGTGTTAATGTTTGACAATGGAGGGGAGTAAATCCCAAAGACTTCGACATTTTTTGCATGCAAGTAGTAATCAAGAAGGTGTTGAGAGTGCATCACAACCCTTAGTAGAATGTGGTTGCATAGAGAAAGAATAGGTCCATCATAGAGACAACCAAATTTATGATTCGTGATGTAGATATGCCCACGTGTCTTTGGGAAAATGTATTTCTTACAATTGTCGATGTTCTAAACAAGTTTCCTCATTGAGTTCTAAAGGAAAAGACACCATCGGGGGCTTTTATTGGTGAAAAGTTTTAGGTAGCATATCTTCATCTTTTTGGTTGTCTCATCTATATTCATATTCTTGGTGAGAAAAGGACAAAGTTGGAATGTTCTGGTTTGAATGGCATTGTTGTGGGTTACAATGAGACCTCTAAAGCTTATAGAGTCCACATTCCATCTCAAGGAAAGGTGTTTGTGAGTAGATATGTCAAGTTTGCTGAGAATGTAGGGTCCTCCAAGTCTCAAGAACCTCTAGTAGACACTAAGGAGGTTAGATGAGCAAGCTACCCCAAAGGCTGAGCCACAAACTTTGGAAGAATCAGATTTAGATTAACAAGCCTTTGAAGGTAGAGGGGATGCCTTTTTACCATCTAATCTAGTTAGAAACCGTAAGTAGGTCCTAAGTGGCTAACCCATACATTCTAGTACTCATAGGAGCAAGTTGGGGCTCCTAAGACTTCATTTTGTGTAAGCCAGCCTCCCAAGAAATTTTTGAATTATGTGGTATTGATGTTTTCCATCATTGATGTAGAGCCCTTTAGTTTTGACTCAGGTAGCAGATCAACAACTTTGGTAGGATGCCAAGATGGAGGAGTACGACTCCATCATGAAGAATGATGTGTAGGACATTGTGCCTAAACTAGATGAGAAGTAAGTGATTGACTATAGGTGGTTGCATAAGGTTAGGCATGCAACATATGGCAACATAGAGAAATTCAAAGCGTGGTTTGTGGCTGGAGGGTTCTCCCAGTAAGAAGGAATTGTCCATGAGGAGACAATAGCTAGGCCAATTCATTATGTATTTAGCATCAATCCTTGGTTGGCATTTATATCAAATGAATGGACAACATTTCTTATTGGTCTGTTGAGGAGGTGTACATAAATCAACCAAGAGGCTTTGTGTTGCATGGGTACGAGACCTAGGTTTGTAGGTTAAAGTGTTGAAATTCTATGGCAAGTGCAGTGGAATACAATTTTCAGCCTGATAATTACTTCCTAATGATTTTCAAACAATATTTTTTATGCCATTGCTATCATTGAATAGTCATACTCATAAAATATCATCAATAAATGCAACGGAAATGGTAAAGATCATAGAAAGACAACCATACATGGGAAACTTGACCTTAAAAGAATGCCCAACAATCTTTTCTTGAGGAGAAATTGTCTTTTCAACAAGGTTTACAAATAAGAAATGTCTTGAAAATTGTGCCAATATCTAAGTCAAAATACCAGTCAAACCTGGTCAATTAGTCAAAATACTCAGAAGTAAATGCTGGTAAAATGGCCTGGTCAAAATTACCTTGCGGTCAACTCTTTACCTTGGTCAAACCTGCTATCTGTAGTCAACAATTCGCATGTGCAACTGTGGTCAACTTGTATGTGCAATCAAACTTTGTGGTCAACTTCAATCAAAATTCGGTCATACAACGGTCAACTCGTCACACGTGCGGCCTCCAAGATGCTGGTCAATTGTTTGGTCAAACTCAACCTTCTTCCTCACACGTGCCACCTGCAGAGCGAATGATAGAATGATGAAGAAAAGATAAAGATGATCTCCAACAACATATTTCTCTTTGGCCAAATTTTCTCCTCCACTATAAAAGATTGAATGAGCTTGCTTTGTTGATGATATGACTCTCAATTGCTTGTCTATTTATATAGAGCTCTTATGTTGAGTGGTAACCCATCAAGGTGGCTTCTCATCACAAGAAACTCCTTCACTAATGGAGCCTACCTCACACCTCAACTTTAGACTAGAATTGTTTACTCTAGTGTTGATAATATCGGTATCGGCAAAATATTGCCAAGGGTCCAGAAAAGATCTTATCGACAATATCGGCGAAAATATCAGCAAATATCGGCAAGCATAAAAAATGCGTAATATATTAATTAATTTATTAATTTTTTTGTTTAATTTTTTTTTTAGATTTTTAAACATATAAAGCAATAACAACATGAAATAAACACAATGGCACATAAATATGAAGAAAGCACTGATATATATATGATGTAGTGGATGTAAAATAAAAATGATACATCAAAGGCGATACCAAATCCTGTTGATCCCTGATAATTGTCCAATCAAGGACTCAAATGTGGAGAACCAATACAAAATAACATCACACATATAAAAGTATCAAATCATCATGAGTTATATGTAGCAAAACAAATAAAAATAGCAGCTATCTATCTGAAATCAGTACCCTCTCCCCCTTTTATGGGAAAACATGAGGGGCTGTTTTTCAGGCCTGCCTCTAGCAGTAGAAGGCCCTGACCCTGCACCTAATGTCAAATACTGACTGCTGGGTATGGAGCTCTACTCTCCTATATCTATAGCAAATGGTGCAGACGCTGATGCTCCCATAGTGTCCTCCTCGTCGTCCTCCTCCTCTTCCTCCTCTTGCTCCGAGTGCTGCTCCTCCTCTGAGTCCTCCTCTTGCTGCCCCTGTTCTAATGGTTCCTTTAGATCTAACCATGCGAGTGACTCCTCCAAGACGGGATGCTCAGTCTCCACCCTTCACTGAGACAATACATCAATATTGTCTAAGGAAATGGCATCTAGATCCATTGGTGCTTGTATTTGTTTCACTCGAAGTCAGATATTATAATGCACATACACTCAATCATTGAGACGTGCGAACTCCAACTTGTAAGAGTGTAAAAAAAACTAACGAGTCTTCCCTCTTGACACTTGAGAGTCATAAATTAAAATTATAATAAATGTAATTGCTCAACTGAAGGATGAAGGTCAAAGTTATACCTGTTGCGCTTTTTTGAGTGTATTTTCTCAAATACACTCCAATTGTGCTCACACCCTGAAGAACTACATGTTTGACTCAGGATTCTTATGGCCAATTTCTGCAAATTTGGTGCCCTTGCACCAATAGGTTCGCCACCAAATAACAAAATAAAGAAATAAAAATTCAAAAAAATAAAACATAATTAAACTTTCAAATGCGAGTTACATAATTTAATTTTAAAAATCTAGAATTATAAATAAGTAATTTCTAAATTGAAAATTCTAATGAGTGATGGCTTGTCACTTATGTGGCATGAAGAGGGTCCTTTCCCTAATAACATCATCAAAGCCAAATATGCCAACACAATCGTGATAAAACTGTATCTCGCGGTTGATTTTGCTACGAAGCTCAAGATCGGGTACCATCCTCTAAATACAAGAATGGAGCCCTTCCATCACCACACCATCAAAATCAAAGGCGCATTTGTATGAAAATGCAGGGTTGAGGAAGAGTGCTGCTGCATGAATGGGTCGTTGAAGCATCTCTGTCCACCGATTGTCAATCGCATCCCATAACATCATATGTTTATCATGCCCAGTAGAACCCTTGTTTGCATAATAAGAATGAATGGCCTCCTTGGCCCTATCCATGGCCTTATACACATAAGCCATTGCAGGCTTCAACCCATCTACCAATCTTAGAACCTTTACTATAGGTTCACTAACTGAGCACACTTCTTCTACTCCCTGCCAAAATGTCTTAGTGTACATCATTTTTGCAAATGGCTCTCCCGTCCTGTCTCCTGCTGACAATCACGCCACTCATCAGAAACAAACATTTGCTTCAACTCAAACTGGCATCGAAGCAAAGACTAAAGAGTAATAAAGTTGGTGGTAAAACGTCTGATTGCAGGATGTCGCAACTCCTTGTTTATGGTGAATCTCCTCACGAGGCTAAGAACAAAAGCATGGTTATATATAAACTTGGGGACACTCCTAGCCATATCAATCACCTCTTTCATGAAGGAGAGTTTTCCCATATCCTCAAGTAGCAAATCGATACAATGTGCTGCACATGGAGTCCAGAACAATGTGCGGTGCCTCTCCATAAGCATCTTGCTGACAACCACATAATTAGCTGCATTTTCTGTTATGACTTGCACCACATTTTGCACGCCAATCTCCCAGATGAAGCCATCTAATAGCTCACATATCATTGCTGCATCTTTTATGTGTGTTGATGCATCCACTGATTTAATAAACATGGTACCTTTAGGACAATGTACCAAAAATTTAGAAGGTTTCTACCCTTCCTATCTGTCCAACCATCAGATATCACTGTGCATCTAGACACTTCCAATGTCTTTAGCAACTCTGTCAATCTAGAGTTGATGTCTTGCTTTTTTGCTTTAAGGATTGGCTCCTGCAACTCCTCATATGTAGCACTTTTGTAACCTGGGCACACAACAACAATAACATCACACATTGGCTGCCAAAATGGATTGGTTTTGGTGATGCTGATAGGCAAGTCACTCCAAAAAAGACACTTCTCCATAACTCTATCTGCTTCTAGCTTCTCCTTTTTTTTAACAACTAATGTTATGGAAGGTTGTGTTCCATGTCCTGTTCGTGGAACAAAAAATGATGACCTCCCACTCCCAACAACATTTGCACTAGCTATTGCAGGTGATGCTGTGGAGCCCCTCCCACTACCCTCAGCCTCAAAATCAGAAGAAGATATGCCAAAAGATCTACCTGCACGTTCAACTTTGTTTCTTTCTGCCTCTTCCTTCTTTCTGTCTTTTTCATCAATAGCTTCAAGAGTTTGTTGTATAAGCTCCGGACTATAAACTATACAAAGGGCAACATCATGTCCAAAGAGTCTAGCCAAATGGTATTTAAATTTCGTAACCCCTATTGTCATTTTTGTCCCACACAATTTACATGATAAATATGCCCGATTTGTCCCACCATCAGGCTTCCCATATTCCCAAAATGGGTCCAAGGCTTTTGGCATATTTGACTTTTGTAGTGAACTAATTCAACCCTAGGGCACAAAAAAACAAAAAATTGGCATTAAACACCCATACATAAAAATTTAAAAATAATAAGTAATAAGCATGTCATTTAAAAAAAAAATTGCTACAAGAATACAAATACATTATTTGGCATTTGCAACGTGAATAAAAAATTGACAATAAGAAGGTGCATAAGAATGTTTAAAAAAAATGAAGCTTGCTGTCCAAATATGGACAAAACCCTTGCATTGGCTCATAGGCATGAAAATCATAGTAAATAGAAAAAAACAAAGTAGCACAATGTTGGTAGGCAAAGAGGCAAGCATGCATAGTCCTAATTCTATAAAAATATTCATTAAAATATGGGTTTGGAAGAACATACTTGTTAATGGAAGAGATGGATTTTGTCTCACTGTTCTTCAATCTTTGATGATGAAAAACTTCTTAAGTGCTGGTGATAATGGTTGTTCGATCACCAATTCCTCTTTGACAACCTCCACAATGCTTTAGCCTTCCTTCTCAACCACTCACAAACATAAATGAAAAAAAAAATCATTTTCCCCTTTTCTAGCCGCAACCAAGAGAAGCCTAGCGATATTTTCTGAAATATCGCCGATATTTCAGTAATATCGTGATATTTTTAGGGAGAGAAAATATCGCGATATTTTCTCGGCGATATTTCGTTTCCCCGAAAATATTGGCGATATTGTCATCACTAGTTTACTCCACTGTTGGGTGAAAACCCCAATCAATAAACAATTAAAACCTATTCTATAAAAAATAGATCACTCCATCCCGGAGCACAATGTGAGCATTGTGGGACTTTCACCCCTAGCTAAATCAGCATGGCCCCATGGGTGAATGTATTAATCTCCGCTAGTCAAATCAGCATGACCCCATGGGAGAAAGTCCCCTGTTGGGCTATTCATCCCTATCCAATTCAGCATGGCCCCATTGGTGAATGTATCATTCCCCCACTAGTCAAATCAGCATGACCCCGTGGGAGAATGTCTGCCTGATGCTGCAAAAACATCAACATAAAGAAGGCCATTTATGGGTCAAAATAGGTGCCATGTCCATTGTATTTTGGGTTCAATGAGTGCATTTTATGTTTGGGTTTCACTAAAGCAGATGCAGATTCTCATTTTACTATTTGGTTGATGGTTCTAATATGCTTGCTTTAGTCCTATATGTAGAGGATCTTAAAGGAAGTTTAGAGAGGCATGTAGCATGCAGAAAGACAGAACTAGCGAGAAAATATGACATGATGGACATAAGCTTTGTTAACAGTTAAAACTGAATGGGCTCTAAGGTAATTGGAAAATGCATACTATCACTTTGTACTATCTCCTTCCCTTTTGGGTTTGTTCTTGCTAAATGAAGTGTGAGCCGCAGTGATAAAAAATATTACTAAACTACAATAAATACCCTGCGTATTGAAAAATCAGATTTACAATCTACAATTATGTTGGAAATATTAAAGCGTAAAGCGTGGGTGAATCAATATTTAGTCAATTAACCAGTTTTTAATCATCAACAAATCACAGCATTAATCATCCAAGATTAAACACATAACCATAGAAGATTTATAACTAGAAGAAGATCACTTTCAATTTTTCTTAATATATACAGTACAATCAAGTTTATCAGCGCCAACTGAAACTTTCGTAGGCACCAACCTACGAGAGACACCAATACCTCAATTGAGCACCAACGCAGTGAATTCGTGGGCACCAACCCAAAAGAGACACCAATCCCCTAGTTGATTACCAACTGAACGCAATTCATGGGCACCAACTCGACTCCAAGTTATACTTTGGATTTTTCATCAATTTCTCCTTCCTTAGATGACCGTCACTTCACCATGCAATCAAAAAATTTTCATTCTCAACTCTGATTACAGCCACCTAGCCTGCACATGACTATTCTTCTTCTTCAGATGGTCTCAGCTCTTCCTGGCCTATACCTTGTAGGTCATAGGTCTGCAACTGTCACTGGAATTTTTCTATGTGTCACTACCACTGTCACTTAGCTTGCTGCAAATTGGTCTTTGCAATTTGGATTGCTACTGTTATAGGTCTCTTGCATTGTCAAGATCCTTCACCTGTCAAACAAATTTGCTGTTAATCTATCATCTTTATCAGATCTGAGTTTTGTCTTTAAAATATTCCAAAATGAGCCTTCAATCTAGGCCTAAGAGAAGGTTGAGTTTTGCTCCAAGAGTACTAGGTTCAATCTTCATAATTATTATTGTACTTGAGTCTTGTATCATTGTATTTTTCATGTAAAAGAAAAAATCAAAGAAAACCAAAATTATTATTTTCCTAGTCAAAGCATGTTCTTCATGCTCTTAGAGTCATTTGGGTCAAGAAGAAAAATGTAATTGAGTCAAAGTCCATTTGGACTCTTTGTAAGAAAAAGAAAGAAATTTTTGTTGAGTCAAAAGAGTAAAATTGTCCCCACAAAGACCAAGTCAGCCTTCCTAGAGTTCATGTTGGCCTCCTTAAAGGACGTGTCCTTTCGCTTGTGGAAACAAGTATATATTTGCATCCATCTTGCATCATATCAACAATAGTCTTCTGAAATAAAATAGTCCGAAGTTCTGAGGCAATATAGTCCGAGTTCTGAAGCAGAAGAAGTCTAAGTTCTAATGTATATCTATCTGACTTTTGTGGCACACAATCTGAGGCACACAGGTGCGAGAAATTGATGGCACACAGGTCTGAAACTCTGAGGCACCCAACCTCAAATTATGGGGATTGTATATCTGAAAATCTGAGGTTTTGTTGATGAAAAAGGGACGATGTTATAAACTCTGTACTAGGCCGAAATAATGGACAGAGTTCAGGCTTCTGTTGAAGATATATTTTTGGCTCCCTATGGACAGTTTGAGAACTTAAGTGATCAATATGATGGCATCTAATGGGTAGAATGGAGGGCTGACTTGGGGTGTTTGTGGAGGACTGTCTTGGTCTTGAGTCTTGGATGTCTCACTTTGATCTGATTCTATAAGAACAGAAGATTTTTCTGGGTTTTCCACCTTGTGGGGTTTTTGCCCTAGCTTGGAGCCTATACCTTGTGTCTCTTGTTCTATGTGATTTTCATATTTTTGCATTTTGGTAGTTGCTTGATGAAAAGATGAATATAAATGTAATAATAATTAGCCAACAGTAATTTCACAAGTAATTATCAAGTTAGAGAAATTGTCACTTTTCCTCGCCTATTGATTTCTCAACATGGTATCAGAGCTACGGTGATGGAAAGGCAGTTTGAAGATCACTTTTGTTGGCGTTTGAAGAAGATCATTATCACCTCTAAGATTCAAAGTCTGAAACATCCATTGTCAGATCAGTCCAACGTATGCTTTCTGGAATCAGATCTAAAGAAAAACAGATGATCTCTGAAACTTTGACATACGAAGATACTGCAGTAACCCTAGAAAGAATTGCAGATCCAAGCCTGTGATAGCACTTGGAGATCCGAACCATAGATCTACTAAAATCTAAGGTTATGCTCACATTTGTTTCTTGAAGAAGCTCTAGACAGATTACATGACAACTCGCATTTGTTTATCTACAACACACTTCTCAACTGTGACTCGCATACATGTCTTTGAGGATCGAATATGATACTATGGCTTGCACCCAAGTTTTATGACTCGTATTAAAGTTCTTTATGGCTTGTGTGATAGCGCATGTGGCACTTCGTTGTGATAGCTCACTTTGTATCTCTGTGATGGATCATGGCATGCATTTTATAGTTCACATCTTCTCTGTGGGGACTCACACTTTTCTGTAGTTGCTAGCATCTATACTTCTTACTCTATGGCTCGCTTTATGATGTATGGACAATGATCTTAATAGTGATCTATCTATATCCAGTGAGACAGTAATATATATTACAGTGACTTGGAGACATACCTGTTATTTGCATGACGGTGACCTTAAATAATAATTATGGCAATGATCTATTTGTTGAATAATGATCCTTGATATGATAATAGAATTAGCATATGAATGATCTAGCCGGTGGTAGTGAGCGTTGTTATAGCAGTAAATGTAACATAACAGTCACCTTTAATACCTTATTGCATAACAATAACTTTAATGAGTGATAGGGACAAATGATCTTAGTATGGTGTGCTTGCTAATCTGAAGCAACAATTATCTCAGAGTAAATCATAGACTGATTGTAATCCGAAAAGGTATAGTAGTACTAAAATCTGAAGTTACAGTGGTTATTATGGTCCAAAGGAATTGAGGTAATTGAATAAGATCCAATAAAATTGAGATTCCATCTAGTCCACTTGTCTACAAAACTTGAAGAATCCAAGAGAAAAATTTCTGTGGTGGAGGTGTTGAAGCATCTTTTGTTAATAGTTGGTACATGACAACCAAAGAAAGATTACTGGACTAGACCTTTGCGAGCAGGGACAAGGTAAAGTCAAAAGGAGGTACGAATTATTGTGCATTGATAAGTCTTCTAGATCATAGTTATTGATCCTATGCTCTTTTGAAATTTTAGTGCCAGAAAAGATATTTTGAAGTCTGTCATAGTATTTGAAGTATTCTCCTGCATATTAGGATTAGGTTCTATAGTCAAAGAATGAAATCTTTGGTATAAAAAGATTGTTAATAAAGTTTCTAGGGTTTGCATAGAATTTGCAATTTCTATGTAACAGATCTTGAAGACCTAAAAGTATCTAGGGTTTTGCAACTGTCAAAGAATGAAATCTTTGGTATAAAAAGATTGTTAATAAAGTTTCTAGGGTTTGTATAGAAGTTGCAATTTCTACTTAACAGATCTTGAAGACCTTAAAGTATCTAGGGTTTTGCAACAAACTCTCTAGTGTGGTTGTAAAACAATGCGGCTTGTAAGTAACAAGTCTTGATATCTAGGGTTTGTAAACCCTAGCAAAGTATGGAATAAAGGAGAAGCCCTAACTGATTATTTCCGCTGTGAAAGGAAAAGGAGCCTAGTTCTTATTATATCGTGATAATGTGATGACGAAGTTTGATGAAAAGGGGTCCAAGCTTAGGAAGGCGTCAACCTTCCTCCAAATATAAGTATTTAACATCTTCTTGATTATTACTAATGCTACTGTCTTTATATTTTGTCTCCTTGTTCTTTCAAAAGTCTTCTAACCAAGGTTACAGGTCAAGACAAGTTCTATCTAAAGTTTGACTAAGTAGATGGAAGACTTGAAGGAATGAGGCATAGCATGAAGACTGTGAAGGAAGTAGCAGTTTGATGTCTACATCAAAGAAGACTATTAGATGGCAAAAAGTTTACTAACCTCAGATGGAAAGAGGGAGCTATAAAGACCTTGATGGATACAATATTGAAGCTTGCTGATTGGTTCGTTCACATTGATTGATGATTGAAAGCTGAGGAGCATGAAGCAAAACTTTGTTGCAATATGTGATAGAGTGTGCAAAGGAATGGTGACCTCAGATTGAGGAAGTAGCAGAAGAATTCCACACCTTGACTAGAAGCTACTGTGATCTGGCAACTATGATAATGATGGAATATGGTTTGGCTCTCGAGTAGGACATATTGCAGAAATATGCAGAGGATGGAAAGATAGTAGTTGAGATAACTTTTTGGATGATATTGATGTACCTACATCTGCTTCGTTTGATCATGGAACACATGAATTGTGTGGATAGCACCATAGATAGCTTGGAAGAGCATAAGGGAAAAATTGATATTTGAAAAGCTAATATGACTTATTGAAGAATATGAGGCAGAACTCTATTATGAAGAAAGAAGGCATGTGCTAGCAGTTGTGAGGAAGTTTGGCTCC
Organism: Pinus albicaulis; assembly: GCA_034641835.2. NCBI lineage: Eukaryota > Viridiplantae > Streptophyta > Pinopsida > Pinales > Pinaceae > Pinus > Pinus albicaulis. The sequence continues at coordinate 1,102,273,513 of CM076577.1, forward strand.
TTGAAGATGATAGATAAACCAATTGATGACAAAGTTGCATGAAGATTGACAATATCTTGAAAGGCCAAAGTTTGATATGATGTGATGTTGCTAGGAGCTGAGAAACCCTGTCACAAAGCTAGAACGTGAAAGAATTTGGAAGATCGAAGCTCAGATATGATGTAATGTGAGAAAGGAGCCCTGTAGCTACAACTATGTCACCATAGAAGAATGAGTAGTTGATGTATTGATGAAGTGTAAGACAAGCTAAGGCTTGTGGTTATGCCTCCCTGGTTGAGAGGGAGTAAGGATCTCCTCCCTAGTTGAGAGGGAGTGATGATGGACACCATATTATCCATGTTTCATGCACTAGGCTAGGACTAACAACTGTAAGTCTAGTGAAGGCACTAGTATGGAGAATGAAGGATAGAATAAGCATCTGGAACCGATACTTCTTGAGGATTGGGAATCCAAGATAGAAGTAGTCTCGTGGACAGACATTCTTTGAGGATTGAACATGGTATTCAAGATAAGAGTGGTCGAAGAGGACCAATATTCTTTGAGGATTGGGAATCCAAGATAAGAATAGTCCTATAAGGACATACCTAGTGAACATTCGGATGGAGTATGTGCCTTGAGAGGTGATTGTGGTGGTGTCCAAATGTATGCCGCCTAAAATTGTGCTCTAATCTAGTGGAGAGTTAGAAGGCCTTGCTATATTGCAATTTTACAATGTTGGTTATGATGTTGATGCTCGAAGATGGCTTATCAATCCAACTCTTCTTATGAGAATATTTCAATTTGACAGTATCCTTGTACCGGTTATGTAAATAGTAATTATGAATACCTCACTAGTTAAGAGGGAGTGTTGGAAAATGTATCTAGGTTTGGTCTTCACAATTATTATTGTACATGTATCATTGTATTTTTCATGTAAGAGCAAAAAGCAAAGAAAAAGAAAATTATTATTTTGATTATTATTTTTTTAGTCAAAGCATGTTCTTCATGCTGTTAGAGTCATTTGAGTCAAGAAGAAAAATGTAATTGAGTCGAAGTCCATTTGGACTCTTTGTAAGAAAAAGAAAGAAAGTTCTGTTGAGTCAAAAGAATAAAATTGTCCCCACAAATTCCAAGTTGGCCCTCCTAGAGTTTATGTCAGCCTCCTTAAAGGACGTGTCCTTTCGTTTGTGGAAACAAGTATATATTGGCATCCATCTTGCATCATTTCGGCAATCAAGTACAGTGGTATTCTGAAGTGAAATAGTCCGAAGTTCTGAGGCAATGTAGTCTGAATTCTGAAGTAGAAGAAGTCTAAGTTCTAATGCATATTTATACGATTTCTGTGGCGCACAATCTGAGGCACACAGGTCTGAGAATTTGATGGCACACAGGTTTGAATCTCTGAGGCACCCAGACCCGATTTCTGGGGATTGTATATATGAAATTCTGAGGTTTTGTTGATGAAAAGGGACTATGTTATATTCTCTGCATTAGGTCGAAATAATGGGCAGAGTTTAGGCTTTTGTTGATATATTTTTGGCTCCTTGTGGACAGTTTGATAACTTAGTGAACAATGTCATGGCATCCAATGGGCAAAATGGAGGGCTGACTTGGGGCGTTTGTGGAGGACTGTCTTGGTCTTGAGTTTTGGATATCTCACTTTGATCTGATTCCTATAAGAAGAGAAGATTTTTCAGGGTTTTCCCCTTGTGGGGTTTTTGCCCTAGTTTGGAGCCTATTCCTTGTGTTTTTTTTTCATGGTGATATTCATATTTTTTTGCATTTTGGTAGTTGCTTGATGAAAAGAAGAATATAAATGTAATAATAATTAGCCAACAATAATTTCACAAGTAATTATCAAGTAAGAGAAATCGTCACTTTTACTTGCCTATTGATTTCTGAACACTTTGAAGGCCGAATCAGGGCAGAGACTGAGGTACAGAGGTTCGAACTAGTCTTTGAGAAGGCTGAATTAGGGCCGAGTATGAGGCTGCTACAGGAGTCCAAACCAGGTCCTGAGAAGGCTAAATTAGGGCTGAGTTTGAAGCTTCAACAGATCCGAATTTTGAGGCAAAAACAGAGCCAAAACTGAAGCAATCGCAGGGCTGAAACTGAGGTAATCACAGCGCTGAAACTGAGATCCGAATTAGGGCAGAGACAGATGCTACAACAGGTCCATGATTTTGGTCTTAAGTCATGGCTGAATTCTGTCCCACAGATGCTCTGACGCTGCCTCAAGATGTGCTCCAAAGACTTTCCAAAATAACTTCAGAAAGTGCCCTTCAATCTTGCTTCACAATTCCTTGCTGCCCTGGTTTATGAGGTATGAACCTCTTTCAAATGCTTCCTCAATAGGTTAGAATTCTTCCTTGAGCTCCACCGAGATGCTTGTCCAAAATGAGGGAGAGGAGCACTTATTTATAGCCTTCAACTCCTTCGAAGCAGGATTGACTTGTTCCTCAAGAGGGCCGACTTGACATTGGCTGAGCTGACCTGAGTTCTGGCAGGGAAATCAATATATGCATTTCAAAAATTAATATCTCCTCAACCATAAAGAGTTAGGAGGTGTGCCACCTATTGCTGGAAAGGTCTCGACGAGCATTACAAGATGGTGTAATCCATTCTTGTGTTTGCCTTGATTCTATCCACCAAAATCTTGATTTATTTCAGGGGCTGCTTTTGGTTTTCATTTGAACATTAAGGGCGTCAAGTCCTTTTGTACGACCTCAGCTGGCTGCTGGACTAAGGGCTTCTTAATTACAAACCTTTGACTTGGCTTGACATCAATGAGGGACCTCTGAACAATTTCGGCCATGCTTGACCATTGCTTTGACTTCAATGAAAACACCTCAACAATCTCCCGCTTTGTCATTGATGGCAGTACACCTGTCATAATTCCGCTTGTCAATAATGCTCCCCCTGTCATCATGCTTCTTCTATTTCTCTCCCCCTTTGACATCAATGGCCAAAGGTAACTTTCCCTAATTGTTTTTTCACAGTACTCCTTGGCATGTGCTCCCCATATCTGCATTGTCTCCTTTATTTCTGTCACTGAGGACTTCTCCTGCTGCCCTTGAGCTTGTGTTTCTAATTTTCATCCAGATCCATGCTAGGGTTGTTAACATTTTTCTTTATCTTCCTCCTGATAGCTGCTAGTGAATATCCTTTCACATGACTTTTTCAACACTTTTTGGTTAATGAACTTATATGTCACTTTCAACAAAAACACAGCATTGCCATCTATTTCTAATGGATTGACTTATAGAGTTTTCTACTTTCTCTATAAGAACAGGAATTTTTGGTTGTATACTCCCTTTGAACATGAATAAACATGAGGAGCTATATGGCTTATCAATTGTATTTGTGTTTGACTGTATAGTTTCCAGCTGTGTAAATATGATCTCTCAGCATATTGATTTTTATTTTGACTTGGAATTTTTTTGCTTTCAAATGCAGGTATTTTTCACCCTTTCCACTTTATTCAGTATAGGCATTCTTGTTAGAAGGAACAAATACAATTACAAGTAAACATTAAATGATTTCAGTTTGCATCAGTTTAGGAATAGGACGCTTCAGATGTTCTAGAGGATTCTGTCACATCACCATTCCTTCCTATAGGTGCACTATTATCAATCCATTACTATAGAATGTTTAAGGTTCCCTGTAGGCCTCCCTTGTTTCAATGGTTTCGCATTTGGTTTAATGCCCATAGTCCCACATGTTATTTGATAAATAAACTTTAATGCAAATTAGACTAAAACATTATAGGACAATTTTACTCTTTTCACTTTTTCAGTTGATAGAAAACAGAGAGACAAGCCTTCACAAATTTCCCAATTATTTTTGGTCTAATAGTGGCCCTGGAAAAACCCCACAATGGGGAAAACCAGTACTAAGGAGGATTTTACTAGCTTATCTCTGGAATTTAAATACAACATTAAAACATCACACAAGGGTACGTATCTCTCCCTTGATATTTGAGCTAGACTTCATAGAAACTCGTGCCACTGCTCTAGCTTCCCAAATTTGGAAATTTGTGCCACTAAAAGACCTGTCAGAACTCAAATTTTGAGACTCTTAGTCACTCAAAGGAATTTGGGCCCCTAAATGATAAAATTTTCTCTTGAAATGTGTGTTGGAAACTTCTGCAAACACCTCAGATTTAGTGGTAGTGCCTCTGCTTAGAACTGACCTCCTGGAATTTCGGGCCTCCGCTCCTAGAATTCCGGGTCTGGTTTTTACCTTGATTTCTGTGCAGATGTCTGACCTTGTAACAAGGGCTTATCTGTATGTTAACCAACGCTCAAATATCCCATATGTTCTTCTCAAAATGTATGCAGTCCCTCTCGTCAAACTGCGTGCTACTCCCAGGCTTAGAAACTCGGGTTTGCTGCTGTAGATATCTCCTCTCAGCTATATGGCTGTCTCAGCTTCCTCCTCTTGCTCCTTGCTCTTTTCTCCAACAAATGATCATGAAGAATGAGAACTTTTAGCCTTTTCCTCCCTTTTTAGCTTCATTAAGTTAGGAGAACCCTAACCCTTTTGATCAAGGGTTGAGATTAGATCTCATCCCTCTAGATCAATGGTGGAGATCATTCCCTCACTTGACTGTCTTTTTATGTGGTCCCCCTCATTAATGATTCCCTAGTCACTTTATAACTTTATATTTGTACCTTGTACTTTTTATCCACAAAGTCAACTTAAAATTATAAAGTGACTTTAATATTAGAATGTACATAGTACATAAAGTGACTTTATAACATGACCTTAATATAACTCATAAAGTCACTTGTTAAAAAGGTGTTATAAAGTGTTTTCCTAGGAAAAAATGCAAATGCTCTAGGAAACACCTCTTTGGTACCCTTTTATTCAACATTTACCATAATCTTCACCATGTAACGCTCTATTTATTCTTTTTATCCATATTTCATTATCTACAGGATAAGGAGTACCACATATCATCCATAACATTTACGCGGTACTAGTCTAGGTCTGGAGAGTTTCTCGCAGCAACACTCCGTCTGTCATGTACTTGATTATAGTATTTAGTCCAGTCACATCCTCAAATTGAATGACATAACCAACATTATCTCCCAATTCAATTTCCATCTCTTCACCGACTTGCTTGGCAACATTCATAGCTACAACACGTCTTGGTTGATTGCATCCAATCATACCATATGTACCTTACACACCACAAAACAAGAACTTGTTACACTAGTTGCAAGAAAATTCCAATAATGTTGATGAGCACATACAATTATTTTGTCAATCCAAAGCCTGCACCTTTACTGTGATGGGATATTCCAATGATCCATTTCTTAATATGTTTTATAATCCAGATGAGCTGGTATAGAAGAATGTCATAAAATTCAATACCAAATCAAGGACTTAATACAACAACATCATATGAGGCTTGAGCCAATCGTCTATGAAGCTCTGTACAAAGACCAATTGTAATGCAAATTACAATAGGGTGCATATGAATACTTTGATAAATTCGAGTAGGAAACAAAAAAAATTATGCTAATAGGAAGATAGGTATTAAGAGGTTGCTTGTTCTTGATAATTTCTTCATCCATAGTCATCAATTTTCCCCTTTTGTAGGTTAATCTCATGATAAAATCTAAGGGTTCACTCTTTTATGTGCTTAGAGTCGTATGCTTATGTGCTTTTGTTGATACCGTGTAAGACATTACCATGTGAATGCACCTTGCGTCCTGTGTTACAGAACATAAATCCCTACAGGGAGATAATTTTCCCTTGAAATGGTGCAGCCCGCTGCACAGTCATCTTTTGTTAATTTGGGCACTAGGTGCAAACACCATGTTGTACTGCTCAGATGATGATGCCAATATTTTTATTGGATTCCTCTTTCGGAGAGGTGCAAGATCGATCTAAAGATCATCTTGATCGGATGAGCAGAACATGTATTTTGAATTTATTCCCTTTATGTGCAAGGTCGGCCAGATTTGTAATGTTGGCTTGGAGCCCCATCAGATGTGTCACACACCCCCACAGATGGATATATATTGTTGACTTGGAGGTCATTTCATCACTCACATTTTGGAGGCATTCTCTTCTCTCACTCATGGTGTTGCGGGTAGGGCTTCTCATGGTGCTGCGGTTAGGGCTTCTCTTGATACAACATTCTTGATGCAACGTTTTGATGAGCTGTCTTGGGGTTGTGTGACACATTGGGTTGGCTGACCTAATGGAGACTTTGCCGGTTGAAGCATCCTGCTGATCGTCGTAACGCCACCATTCTAGATCTCTGTTTGTCAAATGTATTAGTATTATTGGCTTGTCTTCAATTGATCTATTGGTATGTTCTATTGGCATTTTACTTTCATGAGTTTAAAGTAAATTTGCATCTAGCATAGAACATCTTTGAAAATTTACATGGGATCAGAGCTAAGGAGAAGACAAAGCCCAATCTGTGTCGAGGGACAGCTAGTGAAGTCTGGCTTGAAACTCGAGTTTTTCTTGTGATCTCGCGATTATTTATAAGGAAGATTTCCATCAAAGATATCAAGGGCTTGTTTGCGATTCGTTTTGTTTTTTTTATGAGCCGAGTTCTTCAGTCAAGAGGTCGAGTTTGCTTGGAGGAAGTCTGATCTTATGCAATCCTTGATATCAGTGACAAATTCTCATTACGATGACAATGCTCCTGTAACAGAATTGTAAACTCCATCATGTCAAAAATGTCAATGATGATATGACAATGGTATACAGTATGAAGTCATAGCTTCAGATCAAGTAGATAGTTGTGCATCAATGACTGCTGGACAAATCTGTATTATAGCCCAGAAATGATCTCAGTTGAAAGTAAGTCTTCAGACTGTTTATATGACCTGGAAGACAGTTATTGAAAGTAAACCAACTTGACTCTTAATGGTTGAACATTCCTTCAACTCGGACTGAGGATGAAATATCTCAGAAATCTTGCTTCAGGCTAGTGTCCTTTAAGTTCAGAAGCAGATAGGCTCCACTAAGGAAAGGAGATGGCTGTAGCTATTAAGCCTGAGCTACAAATGACAGTCTTCTGAAAGATCAAAGGAAGTAGAAGTATCTCCTCTTGCCCATTGATTACTTTAAGAAAACTGTCCATGTAACTAGGACTGATAACCAGTTGCGGATGTCTCATTGGGCAAGATCTCTTCTCAAATATTTAGGGGGAGCTGATGTTCTCTTTAGCCTTAAGCTGAAGTTGTTGATCCAAACATTTTGCAGGTACTATGAGGTACGCTATCAAAATTGCCGAAGCAAAAAGTATGATGAACAGTAAAGCTATAATTCATCTTAAGACCGAAGTCTGGAAGAATTGTTTAGGCTGTACATCGAAAGCAGTCAGTCATGTGAGGTAACTCTTTAGTGAGTCCTGTCATATTGCAGAAGAGGATTATGAGAATCCTGTACTTCTCACAGCTACGGTATGGCTCAGATCAAGAGGAATGGAATTGTACTTGAATAAAAGGTTAAACTCAACCTTGGAGAAAGAATTGAAGATCATGGCCTTGAGATATGTTTGTGATTTTATGAACAATTTTCCCTCTATCATATATGCCTCATCTTTTTAGTCTCAGAGGGAGTAAGATCAACATCTTCTTTGAAGCTGAGGACTGCTAAAGTTCTTCTATGATTTCAAGGAAGGCATAGATTATGATGATATATTTGCACCTGTGGCTCGCTATACCACCATTTGATCTATTATTGCGCTTGTTGCAACTCAAGGATGGAGTCTTCATTTGATGTATGTGAAGACCGCTTTTCTACATAGGAAGAGGCATATGTGAAGCAACCTCTGGGGTTCGAAGTCTAGAATAGAGACTCTCATGTATGCAGGTTGAAGAAAGCCCTCTATGGGTTGAAGCAAGCACCCAGGGCTTGGTACCAGAGGATTGATAGCTACTTGATGAAGCTGGGCTTTTCACTCGAAGTAATGCTGATCCGAACCTTTACTTCGAGGTTGATAGAGAAAGGGCTCTCATTCTGTTTCTCTATGTGGACAATCTCTTCTTGACAGGTGCCGACCCTCTCATTCATCAATGTAAGAGGGAGCTAGCTTCTGAGTTTGAGATGAAAGACCTAGGACTGATGAATTACTTCCTAGGCTTGGAGGTCTGGCAGAGACTTTGCGAGATTTTCCTCTCTTAATGAAAATATACTGTGAAGATGCTGGAGAGATTTGGTATGGTGGACTATAAGTCCATGTCAACACTGATGGAGCTCAACTTTAAGAAGTTGTGTGGAAACGCTGTTGGGCCTGTGCTAGCAAATCCTATCAAGTATCAACAACTCATAGGGGCCCCGATGTTCTTAGTGAACATCCATCCGGACGTATGTTTTGCAGTGAACATTTTGAGTCAACACATGGTTGATCCTCATAACATTCACTAGGTTGGTGCCAAGAAACTCTTGAGATATCTCTAGGGCACGATAAACCATGGGCTGAGATACACTGCTGGGAGTTTGAGACTCCATGGATATACTGATGCTGATTAGGCTGGCAATGTGGTGGATCGCAAGAGCACATCTGGATGCTGCTTCACACTTGGTTCTGCTTCGAGTAGGAAGCAGAAGTCGGTGGCTTTGAGCACCGCTGAGGCCGAATACATTGCAGCGTGTATGACATGTTGTGAAGATATTTGGTTGGGAAAGCTCTTTAGTGAGCTGTTCAGGCATGTGCTAGATACCATCGTTATCATTTTTGATAACCAGAGGGGGATTCATTTGTCAGAGAATCCCGTGTTCAATGATCGATCCAAGCATATTGATATCAAGTACCATTTTATTCGGGATATGGTATAGCGAGGCGCTTTAAGGCTCGATCATATAGGAATTGATGAGCAGGTCTTGGATATTCTCACAAAGCCCTTGTGGAAGGTCAAGTTCCTAACCTTCCGTGAGAATCTTGGAATCATGGAACGATCCTATTCTAAGGGTCCTATTGGAAGATGAGCTCTGGGAGCTCCAGGGGGCTTTGGGGATAGCTTCTTGGAGCTATATAAGCAACCACAGGGCTAGGCTTGTCGAACCTTGTTGGTGTGCTTCTGCCCCACCATGAAGATATTGAGTTGGTTCACCTCTCTTTGATCTGTGCCCCGTATGCATCCTACCCATGGAGTCCCGGACTCATGGGAAGTACCCCTTATCTTTGCCAATGAGGTGGGAAATGTGGATAGAGACCGATAGCAAGACCGATGGACGCATCAGAGGTTGCCGTACTCTCTATGTCTAGGATGGCATGTGTCCAACAACTTGGTCTGGGATCAAGTCAAGTGAGTCTAGTGAGGTTTCGGGACCTCCTACTGATTTGGGTCGATTAAACTAAGTGAGGTTTCAGACCTCCAACTGACTTTGGGTCAGTTAAACTAACTTCGGGTTAGTATGAGACTCCTTTGAGTCCTATAGAGGTTTTAGACCTTTGAGCTGATTTTGTCAGCTGGGATTGATGTCTTTGTGACTCACCTTTTGTTTTGAAATAAAGAAGCCAGCAAATCAAGTTACGGGGGGATGACGCACAATGTTTGGATGTCACAGGTGGATGGAGTTCTCCCTAGTTGAGAGGGAGTGTTAATTTGGGAAACTAGGTCCAAACTCCATGTTGTATTGCTTAGACGATGATGCCAATATTTTTATTGTATTCCTCTTTCGGAGAGGTGCAAGATTGATCTAAAGATCATCTTGATCAGATGAGCAGAACATGTATTTTGAATTTATTGTACTTATGTGCAAGGTTGGCCATATTTGTTATGTCGGCTTGGAGCCCCATCAGATGTGTCACACACCCTCATAGATGGATATATATTGGAGACTTGGAGGTCATTTCATCACTCACATTTTGGAGGCATTCTCTTCTCTCACTCATGGTGCTGCGGCTAGGGCTTCTCATGGTGCTGCAGTTAGGGCTTCTCTTGATACAACGTTCTTGATGCAGCATTTTGATGAGCTGTCTTGGCCCTTGGGGTTGTGTGACACTTTTGGTTGGCTGACCTAATGGAGACTTTGCTGGTTGAAGCATCCTGCTGATTCTCGTAACACCACCATTCTATATCTCTGTTTGTCAAATTGATTAGTATTATTGGCTTGTCTTCCATCGATCTATTGGTATGTTCTATCAGCATTTTACTTTCATGAGTTTAAAGTAAATTTGTATCTAGCATAGAACATCTTTGAAAATTTACATCTTTGGCTTGGAGCACTCAACCTTTAGGATGTTTTAACAATTTGTGCATTGAGCACACAAGATCAAGTCATGTTCTTCTATCTTGGGCTCTTCTTGTTTTCTTCTCCAAACTTTGGTGGATTTTTTTTGTGCCTAGTAGGAAGATTTTCTTTTTTGACTTGCTTAGGAGACCATGTCATGCTGCTTCCACAATCATGTGCTATGGCTCCAAGATTGTGACATTTATAGCATTCTATATTGTACATGAACAATGGAGCAAATGAATCATTACATCTGTCGTAGCGAATAAGTCCTCTGGTTTTATAGCTTGCCAACTGATTTCTGAAAAATTGATAAGGGCTTCTTTTTCTATAATCACTCTTTGTACAGGCCCTACAATCTCTTGACTTATGTCTGAAATTAATACATGAAAAACAATGTCCAAAGATTATGGTTTGATACCTAGATGAGAAAACTTCCTTTGGGGGTTTTCTGAAATTGCTTTGCCTTGGAGGAAGTTCAATCCTTGGCTGATTCTCATTGTTACTTGCATAGAGAAGATTCTTTGAGGACACCAAGATAACTTCTTGAAAATGTAGAACTTGCAACATTTGTTTGGCTTTTGTTGTGATTTGGCCTTTGAAAGGCAATGTATTTGCTTTCAGGCTTTTCCTCAAATTCAACCTTTAGGGATTTGGAGCTTGTATCCCTTTTTGCATGGACCCTTTTGTCAAATGGTGATCTCTGACGGCTGAGAATGTCATCCAATGGTTGAGAACTCTTCAGATTCTTACATAGCTTGTCAAATCCATTTCTCAATAAGACAATCTCTTCTTCAAGCTTCTCACAAACTCTTCTTTTTTCTTCATCAACTGGATCTTCATCACTTCTTCTGTTCTCTTTGCTTCTTCTAGCCGAGTTTTCAGGGAGATGGCTACTTCTTCATGCCTTCTTTCTTGTTGAGCAATTTCTACTTCAAGCTTGTTAAATTCCATAGATATTTGATTAGGATGGCTTGTCAGAATTTCTTCTCTCTTTTTTGCTTCCTCTACTTGGAGTCTTAGGAGGACAACTTCTTCCTTTGTACCATCAAGGTCATGATTCTTCTCTTCAAAGTCTTGCATCTGCTTCTTAAGTTCTTTATTTTCTTTCTCAATCTATATATTTCTTTTAGAGCAGCAACCAACTATGCTTTAAGGTTTACTTCAACCTCTATTTTAGAGTTTTCTCCATCTTCATAGTCTTCGATGCTTTTGGTGTCTTCAATTTTTTTTTTTTTTGATTCTTGGTCATTTTTGTCTGGTTTTGGCTCAACAGACACAAGGACCAATTCTGCATAAAGCTTTTGTAGTTTTTCCTAAAGACTTTGGCTGAAGAACATTGACCCACCTTGACTTTTACAGAATATGATAGACTACTTGAGAGCTATTTCATCGCCTTTATATTGTATTCTTTTGAATTGTCTGTAGCTGTGCTTTTACTAACAACTAATTCACATACCTCACAACCAAGACTCATCAAATAGTGCCTCATTTTGACTTTCCAAAGATCATAATTTGTTCCATCAAATGAAGGAGCTGGGAAAAACAAATTTTCTTTAACATCTTTTGAAGGATTTGACAACATATCATTGAAGGGGACTTCCTTTGAATGCTTGGAGGACTGCTTTCTTGACTTTGCAATTTGTTCTTCTGCCAGCTGTCAGGCTGTGAGTGAAGGAACCGACTCTGATTCTAATTGTTGGAAATACAGGGAGGGGGGGCGAATAAGTATTTAGTCAATTAACTAGTTTTTAATCATCAACAAATCACAACATGAATCATCCAAGATTGAACACATAACCATAGAAGAATTATAACGGGAAGAAAATCACTTTCAACTTTTCTTAATATACATAGTACAAAACTCCAACTGAAACTTTCGTAGGCACCAACCTATGAAAGACACCGATACCTCTTCTGAGCACCAACTCAGTGAATTCGTGGGCACCAACCCATAGGAGACACCAATCCCCTAGCTGAGCACCAATTCAGCAAAATTCATGGGTACTGACCCGACTCCAAGTTATCCTTTGGATTTGTTTTCAATTGCTCCTTCCTTGGATGATCGTTACTTCACCATGCAATCATCATATTTGCACTCTCAACTTTGATTACAACCACCTGACCTGCACTTGACTTTTCTTCTTCTTTAGATGGTCTCAGCTCTTCCTGGCCTATACATTGCAGGTCAGAGTTCTGCAACTGTCACTGTAATTCTTGTCTTTCTCATTATCACTGTCAGTCAACTTGTTGGATTTTGGTCTCCACAATTTGGACTACTGCTGTTATAGGTCTCTTGCACTATCAAGATCCTTTTCTCGTTAAACAAATTTGTTGTCAATCTATCATCTTTATCAGATCTGAGTTTTCTCTTTAAAATACTCCAAATGAGCCTTCAAGATGCCTAAGACAAGCCTGAGTTATGACCCAAGATTGCTCCAAAATTGGTTCCAAAAACAGGTCAAGATTGAGGCAAACAGGGTTCTGAACTAAGTATTATGAAGGCCAAATCAGGGCCAAGATTTAGGAAGCTACAGGGGTCTGAAATAGGTCCTGAGAAGGCCGAATTAGGGCCAAGATCGAGGCTGCTACAAGGGTTCGAACTGGGTCCTGAGAAGGCCAAATCAGTGTTGAGTCTGAGGCCGCAACAAGTTTGAATTATGAGGCAACAACATGGCTGAAACTGAGGTAATCATAGGGCCGAAACGGAGGTCCAAATTAGGGCAGAAACAAATGCAACACCAGGTCCAAAATTTGTCCCACAGAAGCTCTAATGCTGCTCCAAGATGTGCTCTAAAGATTGTCCAAAATAGCTTGAAAAGTGCCCTATCCAAAAACAGAAAAGCCTCGTAGGAGGCTACAAAATAACCCTTCAATCTTGCTTCACAATTCCTTGCTTTCCTGGTTTATGATGTATGAACCTCTCTCAAATGCTTCCTCAACAGGTCTGAATTCTTCCTTGAGATCCACCGAGTTGTCGAAATGAGGCAGAGGAGCACTTATTTATAGGGTTCAACGCCTCCCAAATAGGGCCAATTTGTTCCTCAAGAGGGCCGACTTGACACTAGCTGAGCTGACCTGAGTTATGCATTTAAAAAATTCATGTCTCCTCAACTGTGAAAAGTTAGGAGGCATGCCACCAACTGTTGGAAAGGTCTCAGCGAGCACTACGAGGCGGTGTAATCCATTCTTGTGTTTGCCTTGATTCTGTCCACCAAAATCTTGATTTACTTCCAGGGTTGCTTTTGGTTTTCATTTGAAGTAAATCAAGATTTCGTTGGACAGAACCAAGCTAAACACAAGAACATTAAGGGCTTCGAGTCCTTTTGCACCACCTTAGCTGGACTAAGGGCTTCTTAATTACAAAGCTTTGACTTGGCTTGACATCAATGACGAACCTCTCAACAATTTGGGTCATGCTTGACCATTGCTTTGACATCAATGGAAACACCTCAACAAATTAAACACACTAAACAACAAGCTAAAGCACAATTTACACCATGGGATAGATTTTTTCTTTGGTAAATGTGAAAGTTTGTTGTTAGCGTATGAAAACCCGCTCTTAAAATTGCAGATCTATGTGCAAAAACATAAAAAAAGGTATCAGTAGAGAAATGAACAATGATGACTTTGGTGCTTTGAATTCTATAGGCTATGGGGTGTAGAAAATCAACCTAGGGGGAGTACTTGCCACTATTAAGCAATTCAATAGATGAAAGTGAAACAAATGACAATAAATCAAAATGGGATATAGTCACCGAATATATGCTACCCCTATTTTCAAAGTTGGAAATACAAAGTTTGGGGGAATACAAGCTTCACCTACAGGAAATCCATGGGTTGTTATACCACTTTTGAAGCACCTTCTTACACTATTGTTCAAGGATACAATCATGTGATGTACTTATCAAAAGAATGAAAATAAATTTTTTATTATTGTTATAATGACTTATTAAAGCATGGGTTTCATGCTTGGGTCATCATGTCTTAGGTCAAAGTCCCCATTGAGGACTTATAGGATTTATTCTGAGTAAATAGAGTCGTTGTACATTTAAAGAGACCCTTCTTGGGCTTTTGAATCATATAAAAATGATTATTTTTGAGTCAAAAATGAATTATGTCACATCCACACCAAGTCGGCTTCAAGGAGTTCAAGTCGGCCTCAAGGAGATCAATTCGACCTCACCAGAAGGGTATATATTGAAGGAGTTCGATTCATTTGAAGACATCACCCTCACACAAGTTCAATATCAAAGTTCTAATAGGGAAGAAGGGCTAAAAGAAGTGCGAGGTTGGAGAAGAAGAAGGAATAGGGAAAAATCAAAGTTCTGGACTCTCTCTCTCTCTCACATGTGGGCTCCTCTAGAAGATCGAAGTCTTTTTGTCTATATCGGAGTTGCTGCTGCCAGATCGAAGTTGCCACTACTAAGTCGAAGTTGCTGCTGCCTCAAGTGAAAGAGTTGTTTCAAGACTGAAGTCATTGCATCAAGAACGAAGTTATTAGGTTGAAGATAAGTGCTGCATCATAGTGCTGTTGCTGCTGTTGCAAGGTCGAAGTTCTGAGAGAGCTGACTTGGTGTGGAGGGAGTCTTTATCTAAGTTCAGGGTCTTGGATCATCTCAGGAAAACTATTGAAGGAAGAATTCTTGACTGGGTTTTCCCCTAGAGTGGGGTTTTGCCCTGGCTGTCTGCCTATATCTGGTGTACTTGATCCTTGTGCTACTATTTTGGTAATTGCTTGATGAATTCAGATAAAAGGAGAACACAAAGATAATAAGATTATAAGAACATCACAAGTAATTATCAAGAATAAGAAAATCTTTCTGCCTTTCCGATTTTCTAACACCATTTCCTATTTAGAGAGTCTAACTTTCTCTCGATTTTTTTTAATATATCGAAATCACTGGTGCTGAGCGTTGTATATAGGAGAGGTTCTCAGGCTTAGAGCTTACATCCTCCCTTGCCCCTCCTTCCCTAAATTGACTGGACATTACTTAGCAGTTCACAACTTTCTTCGTAGTGCTCCAAATAGACAGGGACACCAAGAGATAGGTTGAGTGCAGTGCCATTCCAATGCCCAGATTAGTGATACGGTGATACCTTTGGGGGTAGCATAATCCTCGACTGAGACCCATGATTGGTTGTCATATGAGGTTTCTGACAATTCATGCCTAACTAGTAGGCAGCTCCCCTCCACCAAATATTGATAGTATGTCACCTCTTCTAGAGCCAAAGACATTTTGTAGGCCATATCGAACTTCTCCAACTGGATTTATATACAAAGATTCTTGCCTTAGATGGTAGGAGGCCTTCACATTCACTCTTGCCATTTCACATTCAACTTCAAAGGAGGACCCTCTCTCTCCCCAATTTGACAATAAGCACTTGGTCTTGGAGCTTTGAGGCTCTCATGTATTAGGTTTTGGAGCATTGCATCATGTTAGTTGCATCCAAATTTTAGAGATCAACTTTGTTTCTTGCTTTTATAGGAGTGACATTTTGGCAGTCCCACTTTGTTTTGCCACATATGTATTGAATAGTCACATTGATCTACATTTGGTCATTTGTTTGACACAATATTATCAGAATCGAACTGAAACTGGTGGAACCTGGTCGGTTCGACCGTTTTTGGCTCAAAACCGGTCCGAATTGGAATATGTCGGTTTGGGGCCAGTTCCGTGCGATTTGTACCTTCTCGGGTTAATGCAAAAATTTGCCTATTTTTTATTTTTTGATTTTTTGATTTGGTTGGTCCACTTCTAATTCTCCCCAAGGCTAGCCTAATATTCAAGCCTATGGCCCTATTATTGCTATTCTATTCATGGTAATGTTAAATTCTTGAAGTCCTTTGACATAAATTTTTAACATTACCATGAAATGACTCGGGATGTTAGAGAGTGGTTCCATCCTCATTTGATTTCATATAGAGAGTAGAATTTTAGATTTCACTCAAAATCCAATAGACTTAACAATTTTTCAGGATTTCAGGATTGTGGGGATTGCAACGTTTCCACTAGATTTTGTCATGTACGAGGGTAAGGAACTAGTATTTAATAAAGAACACCAATCCCTCTATGTACTTTGATGTTAGTGGGCATTGGTTGTCGAACTCCTCTATCATGACTCTACTAAAAATGTATCATCACTCAAACAAAATCTTGACTTGACATGCTACATTTTTTCTATCTTATTTTAATTCTTACAGGGTTATATTGATGACGAAGATTCCAATATAGGCAATGATTTTGATGATATGTAGGTATTTGTTGTAGCATGATTTTTTTGGGTGCTAGAGGCCATCTAGAGCCTATTTGTTGATGTATTTTCGGTCTGAATAATTTATGTGTTTTTGGTCAACCGTTTTTTGGTCCCGTTTTTTTACTGGTTCCAGTCTGGTTCCGATTGTTTCCTGGTCGACAAGGTTTTTCAGTTTGATCACCGGTTCGGTTCTGATAACATTGGTTGGACATTATTACACTTGTGACTTGTCTCAATTGGAGGGGTGTTTTATCACCATAGGCCTGTTTACTTCTGCAGCATTGCTTAAGATTCATATTTCACATTCAATTAGGCATGCTTATTTTCATTTCCTTTATAACTTTTTTGACCTAAAATTTTGTGACCTATCTAGTTTTAAAAACAGTCAGGATATATACTCTTCTACGATACTCTTGTTGGCAGGCAAGAGCTTGAATGACCCCTTAAGTATAGATATAACTTCACTTGTAAGACTGAATCAAATGTCATCTGCTAATAATGACCTTACCATGTTGGAATTCAACGTTGGAATTCAACCAGGCTTTTTGTTGAGCAAATATCTTGGTTTGTAACACAGTGCAAATGTTCTTATGCTAACGGTTTTCTTGTGATATTCCAGAGCTCGCTGGAGACGGAGTTTTTCACTGAATATGGTGAAGCAAACCGATACCAGATACAGGAGGTTGTTGGCAAGGGAAGCTATGGTGTAGTAAGTTCTGCGATTGATACTCATACTGGTGAGAAAGTGGCAATTAAGAAGATTAATGATGTATTTGAACATGTATCTGATGCGACACGTATTCTGAGAGAAATCAAGCTCCTTAGATTGCTTCGCCATCCAGACATTGTTGAGATTAAGCACATTATGCTTCCTCCATCTCGTCGGGAATTCAAAGATATATATGTTGTATTTGAGTTGATGGAGTCTGATCTTCACCAAGTTATTAAAGCAAATGACGATCTCACACCTGAACACTATCAGTTCTTTCTGTATCAGCTTCTTAGAGCTCTAAAGTACATTCATACAGGTCTGAAAATCTCTCCTGAAAGATCTGCTTCCAGTCCTAGTACAATTTTTTTTTGGGCTTTTGTGTATTAGAAGTCTCATTGTTTTACTTGATGAAATGTTTTTATGGTTTTCTTACAGCAAATGTATTTCATCGTGACTTGAAGCCAAAAAATATTTTGGCAAATGCTGACTGTAAATTGAAAATCTGTGACTTTGGGCTTGCTCGTGTCTCCTTCAATGATGCTCCATCTGCCATTTTCTGGACGGTAATTTCTCTCACCCTGGACTTCATGTGAATAGCTACCTGGAATGGTGAAGAGAGGGATACGTTTTCTCTTCATGTGTCCTGCTCCCAGTCTGGCTGCTATTATCTGTTAATATTTGCTTTCCATTATGATATGAGCTCTCATCAGCATCTTAGTTCAATCACTGAGGAGAGCATTGATGGTATAGCTTTCATGGGAGAGGAGCCAATTCTTTGGTGTGTGAAGTGCTTTGCATGGCTTTTAGGCCAAACATATCAGCGTTTATCATCTTGTTGACTATCCTCTGATATGATATGAGATGCTCTAGTCACTAAACATGCTAAATGATGTGTATTCTTTGGTCAACGTTAGAGAGGGCCTTCAGCTTCTGAAAGTAGCAAAGTCTGACTACGGGGCAATACTTGAAATTAAAATTGATTACTTCTTTTTTATTCTCGAAATGTTGATATTGAGTGGACCTTGTTGCAGGATTATGTGGCAACCAGGTGGTATCGAGCCCCTGAGCTTTGCGGTTCTTTCTTTACTAAGGTGAATCTTTTAATTTATAGTTGAGTTGCATTTTTCATACTTGTCATTTGTTTTTTGTCTTTTAGTGCTTTACCCCATACCCAGAGGGCAATTTTTCTAATGATAGCCGTATATAAGATTAGCATAATTTTGTCAATATATTGTTTAAACTTTAAAGCAAATTGGAGAATACATGTTGTTGGTTGTTAGTTGTTACAACTATCATGTTGCGGCATTTCCTTAGGAACTTAAAATGTCATTTTGTTTTTAGCTTCTACTTCATAAATATATACTGGTAAACAGTATAATTTAGCTGAGGCCGAGGCCCCTAAGAATCAGGCCTACCACTCAGAATACAAGCCAAAAAGATAAGACATTACCATTTTTAACATTATCTGAGAACTCTGTGAAAATCCTAGTTTTGAAGATTCAAAAACTAACAGGGATGAAAGCCTATAAAAGTAAATTGAATCTTTAATGTCCAAAAACTAGCAGTCATAAAAGTCTAGAATTTAACTAACGGAAATGCAAGCCCATAAACTGAGAGCTAAAACAGTTTCCGGCCCAAGGATGATTCTTGGCATTCAATATCCTTCCTTGCTTTTAAGTTTTTATCATGCTGATTTTATTGCATTCTACTTTTTTGTTTACTTATATTATCAAAAGAAGGGTTAGCTTGGAAGTTGTTAATGACATGCAGTTTTATAACTTTTTGCGCCGAGGGGCGCTCTACAGCCTAGTATAGGGGAGATGTGTAAGCATAATGTAAGAAAGTTTGTGAACATTTAAAAACAACAACAACAACAATAACAACATATGTTTTAATTAATATTCAGATTAAAACAAATAGAAATATAAAATGTAAAATGTAAATGAACGTCAAATAATTTCACCCGACATTGACAATGATCTATCTCGGTCATCTTAATTTATAAAAGAAAAATTAACAAACAAAAATTAATAAATTGGATAAAAATAAAGAACAAAACCATGGGAAAAAGCTAATAAATTAAATAAATATAAAGTATGAAACCAGTTAAACAACACAAATCAAGATTTGACTACAGATTTTTTTGCCGGATTTTGGCCAGAAATCCACCAGAAACTCCAAAAAGTCGCACTTAAAGACTACTCCATTAACATATTATAATTTATATTAATTTTAAAAAATAATATTTAGCAAACAAAACACTAAAGTGTATAAATTATATTACTTTTAACACCAGACTAGATCCATCTTAACTCTGGATCTACCAAGTGCCAAGAGGGATCAAATCTCTTGAGATACAAACCTATTATAAAGTGAAAAGAGATTTGATCCCTCTTGGTGCTTGATAGATCTGGAGTTAAGATGGATCTAGGCTGGTCATATTCGAGAGTGACTGTAATGAAAATTTACATTATAAAAACTCCAAAACATGATTCCAAACCATTAGAAACAAAATATGCAAAGTCAGCTGAAGTATATACCATTTAAGGATGGATTTATCAAAATGGCACTGAGTGCAAATTGCAATACATATCAGAAAAAAAATACATACATATCCACATTTTAAAACATTGGTTGTACCCATAATAAGTTCTAACCTTTCCTACTTTGACCTTATCTAACATTTAGCAAGTTTTATTAGATATGGTTGGGTATGTTTTCCAAAAGGATATTCGCTGGGAAGAGTACCATGACAGTTTCTTTTGTAAAAGGAAGTCGTATTTCATGAAAACTGTGTCATGGAACAGAGCACTAGTCAATAGAGATCACGACTGGACAGTGTTACAAGTGTCATTGCTAAGACAAGTTTCCATTTGGAGAGTGAAAATGACACCTAATCACCGGCAACATTCTGTGTTACAATCATTTTGCTGAGATATGTCACTGGTGGCAGTTTTATGAGCATTCCTGGAATTTTGCTATTGTCCATCTAGATGTTTCAGCCAGTAAGGCAGTAATATCCCAGCCAGTGTTTGCTGCCTGTTATGGCCTTGTTTCAGTGATAAAAATGGTGTTTCAAACCAATGTTTTAAAATTTCAGATTCAGACTTGGAATTGCTTCAAAATCTTATTCTCTACTAGTGAATAAAGTATTTGTATGAAGATCAAATGTTGTTGGTGTGATTCTTAGAATTTGCTGGGGAAACAGAGCACATATATTTCCTAACTGTCCTAACATTAATGTTTTCTAAAAAGGTTTTCTTAGAGATGTTACTGTATGTCAATTCCACATATTTTAGCATAGACATTTCTTTTCAATGCATGGATCTATATCCATTATAATTTATTTCTTTGAACCTTTCTTATCATTTACGATGCCATTGATCTGTTTTTCCCTGTTAGAATTATGGAAATAATGCTGTGCCTATCACTTAATTTCTTGGCGATATATTTATTTTGCAGTACACTCCTGCCATTGATATCTGGAGCATAGGATGCATATTTGCTGAAATGCTTACGGGAAAGCCATTGTTTCCTGGGAAGAATGTTGTACATCAACTGGATATCATGACTGATTTGCTTGGCACTCCATCACCAGAAACACTTTCTAGGGTTGGCTCTCTCTTCTTGCTAATCGCATTTGCAGCAACGAAGAATATTTGTGGATTTATCTAAAGAGCTACCCAGGCATTCCTCGTGGAGGTTTGG
This sequence comes from Pinus albicaulis, assembly GCA_034641835.2. Lineage (NCBI taxonomy): Eukaryota > Viridiplantae > Streptophyta > Pinopsida > Pinales > Pinaceae > Pinus > Pinus albicaulis. The sequence goes on from CM076577.1 coordinate 1,102,294,379, forward strand.
CTTGTTAGTGTGACTCGTTACTGACTTTTTAGTGATAATGGAGTCAGAAATATTCTTCTTGTGGTAGCTGTTACAACCTATGAAAGCCCATGTGACATATATTTTACTTCCAGCAAGCTGTGAAGAAATAGCACATGCAAACAGTATACATGTCTAAACTTTGTTTTTTCTTTTCCTTTCTAACTCTTCTTGAATAGTTTATCTTTATGAAATTTTCAGATCCGCAATGAGAAGGCCAGAAGATACTTAAGTAATATGCGGAAAAAGCAGCCAACACCCTTCTCACAGAAGTTCCCAAATGTAGATCCACTTGCCCTTCGTCTGCTTGAGCGTATGCTTGCATTTGATCCAAAAGACCGACCTACATCAGAGGAGGTGAGAAAATATAAAGTTTTAAGACAAAATATTGAATGCTGCTTCTATTATGGGAGTTGTCTTCTGTTTGATCTTCAATTATAATGTTAGCTTAGGGAAGTGGTTTGCAACTTAGTTATCATTGCTGTGCAAATTTTCAGGCATTAGCTGATCCATATTTCAATGGCTTGGCAAAAGTTGAGCGTGAACCTTCAACACAGCCTATTTCAAAGCTGGAATTTGAGTTTGAAAGGAGAAGATTAACAAAGGAAGATGTGAGAGAGCTTATATATCGAGAGGTAAATAGACAATTGAAATGCTATTGTTGCTTATAATTAAAATGCCACTGTTGCTTAAATGTCTTATTCTCTTGATTTACTTGGTAGAAATCTAAAACTTTATGTTGACTATCACTTTTCTTTTTCTGTTTTCCATATCTTGGACAGATTTTAGAGTATCATCCTCAGATGCTACAGGAATATCTATGTGGTGCCAACAATGCCAACTTTATGTATCCAAGGTTTGCCCATGGATATCTTAATTTTATTGTTCATTTTATTGATTTTGACCCATATTTCTTAGTTACTTTGTGAAGTTATGTGCACTGAGCAAACTTAACCAAGTATATAAAAATACTGCAGTTTGCATTATAGAAGATGATATAAATTACATTTCTTGGTGACGATGGAAATTGAACTATAATAGCAACATTTTTTAGGAATTAACTGGAAATAGACACAGAAAAGCCCTAAATGTATCTGGGAACAATATTTGTGTTGACTGTTTATTTTCCTAGGAAAACATTACATAAACTTTCTGAAAGTTTTTTCTACTCAGTACTGATACTAAAATTGTTAGTGTTGAATTTGCTGAATTTATTCATTATGCTTCTTTCCACTGCTTTGAACTTCTCTTTAGAACAACTTGGAAGTTGGAGTATTATTAGCTGTCAGTTTGATTTTGACAGAGAAAATAATTCTGTAGATTTCGGAAGTCTAAGAAGCAAACCTTGAAAGTAGATATATCTAATTGGAAATTGCCATGAATAGATATTTAATGGAGTAAAATCTAGGTAAACAAAGCATCGTTACAGAAACTTACTTCAGTTCAAAGGCATTTGAAATTCTATTGTTAACAAGATTTCTGAAAATAAAAGAAATAGTCAACGTTACTGTCCAATTTGTGATTTACATCTCAAGGCAATAACTAAGGCCTCTGAAAGCTAAGTTCATAAAAAAATCACAAAATATAATAATAAGAAAGAAGACAGTAATATGCTGCTGCAACAGTGCCAGAAATTCCATTGAACATATATTTTCTGGTTTGGGGATTGCCTACCTTTGCGGGAGATTCAAGGTGCATGTTATTTTTTCCGCAGATTTGCAGAAAATTATACAATCAACTTACTGGTGCCAGTCCTTCTCTTGTATGATAGTTGTATGATGGGAGTACCGTACGTAACAGAGTTTTTTATTTGGTTATGCCAAAGATGCCCCTTTATGCAGAGCATTTCATTGAGTTGCGGGGTGGATTTATTGCCCAACCTTCGTACATTCGCTATCACTGGATGCATGCTGTCCACATTCCTGTTGGGCTATTTCCGAGTGGGCCAAACAGGAGTTGCTAAGTGTGCCATCTTTAGGCTGTTCAGAGTGCAGAACATTTCATTTTATCTGCCTGTACTATGAGATCCAAGAGCTGTTTCACTGTCTCTTTCAGGAGTCACAGCCACTTTCTAGTTTCTTCAGATACCATGACCGATGTTTATTGTCTCTTTACACGTAGGAGGCCCTCACAGTCTAGTCTCATATTCTGTGGCCACCCCATAGACCAGCATGCTGTTTTGGAGGATCTGTTCCTTCCCGTGCTCCTGTCTACTAGGGGTGCCAAGAGACAGATCATTAGTAGTATGGATCCCAACCCTTGGTCAGTGCAAACACTAGGGGATTATCCCTACTTCTTGGTGACACTAGTGACATGGCCATTCCTAACGACACAATAGCAGTGAGGAGAGGCTGCACAGGTCTTAATGGTGTTTGACATTGTTCAGACAGCAGCATACTGTACATACCAGGTTATCTTGTGTTCCTCTTCTAGACAATGTTTTATCTTGAGCTTCCTCAATTTAGCCTCATATGTTAGGAGGGCGATTGCTAGTGGACCTTGATGTGCTCTTTCTCTTTGTATTCCTTATTCTGTGTCTTTTTCTTCCAAATCTGTTTTTAACATTTTAGCTATTTGAACTTTGTTTAGATCTTATTTTAGTTCAGTACCTCATTTTATTTCTCTCATTTTCTTCCTCTTGCTTTATATAAGAGGTGTATGTATGCTCCCACTTTTTATTGACATATGTACTCAGTAGTCCCATTGACCTACTTTTTGTGTTCATTTTTTGGATATTAATGAAAATATCTTAGCTTATCTACAAGCCTGTTATATCCATCTTGATTTAGTTGATCATCTTTACAGTGGTCATTACTCTGGAGTCTCGTATATGTGGAGACATGGCAGCACCCTTGGTTGCAAGCTTAATAAACTCGAGCCTTGCAATATCCTGCGAGGTTGTTCCAACTTTCCCAAGTATTTTCATCTGATGTCTGCATTGCTCAAGGTTGTTCAACTCGCCCGAGGTTTTGTCACCAATACCTACATTATATGTATATAAGTCAATTTCAGTAATGTATAGTATACAACTGACCAAGAAAAAGGTCAGTGGGACTGGAAAGTACAATCAGTTATCCATGGACAGCAGGGGCATCAAGAATACTCGTGAAAACTAAAGAAAAACTAACATAGTAAAAGAGATGCTTGGCAATAAATGAGGCTGATCCAGGTAAACACAGTGTCAACCCAAATATGGAAGAAGTAGGAGAGGTTGAGGGGGAAGAGGCATTCATGCCATTCTCTACATCTATGAATGGACTGATGCAAGATAATATCCTTGCTTATATTTACTCTAGGTGTACTTATTGTCCCATTGACCTACACTTGTGGTCATTTTTTGAACATTAATAAATTTATCTTATCTAATTTATACCACTGAGTTGCCGGGTTGGGGCCCTAGTTTGGGATTTGTTGATTTGGCACATACTCAAAGGGTTTAGATTATCATGCTTCAGTGTGTGGTTTGGTGCAAAAACTAGTTCATTAGTTTGTTGTTCAAGATGAGTTTCCTTCCCAACCTCTTTGTCTTGAGGGGGCTTTCAAAACTCACATTCTTTTTGCATAAATATAGGGTTTTAGGTGATTAGTATCAAGTCAGGTGTGATACCCAAATCTAGGAATGTGTTGTTTAGAGAGGATTGATTTTGTAAGTCTTCTTAGGCATTGTCGATGATGTAAGACAAGTTTGACGTATCTATTGATCGCTTCCCATTTAGGTACTCTTTTGACAACACTCCTCGTCTTCTCTCGAAGGTTGTCATTGATAGAGTGTTTAAAGATTATATTGATTGACATTACATTAAGTTACTTGGTCCTTTTCCCCACAATCTCTTGTCCTCAAAATCATTTACTATGCCATTTTCTATGGATTGTTGATGCCACCTTCATCTGACTTGACTACCTCTAACACCTTTTTTCACACAACATGAGGATCCCTTTTGTCTAGTTGAGGGTTTTCTTGTTAGTTGCATGCCAAGATAGAGCACCATACTACTTCCGGTGAGAGGGTTTGTCATCTTTGTTTTCTATAGGGGGTGGAGAATGAGTACTTCATTTTGTGATGCCCCATCTGTTATGAGATCTAGGGAGATGCCATTGTTTGTATAAACACTTTTGAAGCTCCCTATCTGCATTCTTGCACTATCCTGTTCTGACATGCTTAGCTCTCTTTCTCTTAAGAGATTCCTACCCTTAGAGATAGAGCTTTGTAGGAGATCCGCTAGGGCCAAACCTAGGGCTATGAGGGTGATAACCTACTTTAAATGAATTTGGGGCATTGGGGTTACTAAGAGCCCTTTTGATGTTGTCATTTGACACAGAGAGGTTAGTGAGACAATGTTCTTTTGATCGTGCTACATCAAAGTACCCTAGTGTCCTCACCTTCATTCTAAGGGTCATGTACCTATTTCTATTCAAAATTGAAGGTCATCTAGTTCCATTTACTCACATCTTAGGATAGGGAAACAAACTTGCATTACCAACTCCCTTTCTACTTTTATAGTTATCTTGGCCTTGGATGTTAGGGGAGTTTCTAGAGGAGGCACATTACCTCCTTAGAAGACTGTCCAACCTAGCCTTCTCATCCTTGGGCATTCTCTATGGATATTATTTGATCTTATATTGGAGTGATCAAAGTGGTGGATGATGAGAAATCAGTTCCTCCACTTTTGCTTTGATCTTTGATACCAACATGTGACATTGCCAATCTCTTTTCCTAGTCTCCTGCTGTGGTCTTCATTTTCCATTGAAGGCATTTTATCTATTTTGCACGAGTTTCCGGTACATGGGTACTTTGGGTACGTGGGAACGAGTATCCGGTACAACTAGAAGCTTTGTCGAAGACACCTTCATGAGAATACCAAGGTTTTCATTGATGAAATGATTTGGAGAAGGCAACGTTGGATAAGAGATTGACAAGGCTGGTTTCAGATGTTATCGAGAGCCATGAAGAACTAGTGATCTTATCTTGATGAATTGAAGTTGAGGGTTGGAACCCTAGAGGATAGGAGTCCTTAAGAAGACTAGGTTGGAGCCTGTACCAGAGATAGGGTTGGAGCCCTAGAGGTTGGTGCCTCATAGTGACAAGGTTGGAGCCTTGGAAGATAGGGTTGGAGCCCCAGAGGTCGGAGCCTCGTGAATATCAAGTCGGTGCTTGGCAAAGTACAGGTTGGTGCCTGGAAGGATTGAAGATTGGTGTCTTCATCTAGGGTTGGAGCCCTACACAAATATTGTACGTAATTTACTACTAATAATAAAAGCATTTATTCTTATTGTTCATTTGTGTTCTAATTATAAGAGATCTAACTGGTAAAAATAACAGTTGGAAAGAAACATTGATTCACCCCCCTCTCAGTATTTCCAACAAATATAATATTACGAGCCTTTGAACGTTGTTTACCACACAATATGCCATTACGTGTAGATCTTGATGGAATTGAGCAGATTAGAAAAATTCAAGAAAAGCTTTAGCAGTTAGAAAAATCATGTGCAGAAGTTACAACATGTTTTAAGAAGAGTTATGCAGAAAACCATAATAAGGAAGATGATAGCGACAGTAAAGAAACAAAACAAGGTGAAGTAGGAGAAGAAGATTTTGATCAGAATGATGATAATAAGGATGAATATGATGTAGATGAGGAAGATGCTGCAGAAGACATTGATGATGATGAAAGAAGAATCCCTTAGGGCAACATGAATGAAACTAAAAATAAAAGTGGATGTGTTAAGTGAAGGTGAAGAAATTCCTTGCCAAGATGGCATAATGTCTAGAAGCATTGATCGTGCTACCCATGAGCCAACTGTTGATGAGAGGCTTTAATCAGGCCAAGCTTCTAATATTAGGATGGGTGAAGCAGTAAAAAAGGAAGCAATTGCACAAGAGATTGGAAATCATACTAATATAGATGACAAACCAGGGGAGCGAATGCTATATCCTTCTCCAATTCTTGGATCTTTGCAATCTCATATAATGCCATCATTTACTGTGATATCAAAAATAATGACACCTCGAACTACAATGCATCAAGTTGTATTGCCATCAATAGCAGTGTCACAACTCTCTTTACCAAAAAACATATCATCTTCATCTCAAGTAGCAGTGACCACTCGCCAACAACTTGCTTCTGATGCTAGCCATGATTCTCAAAGGGATCCTTGTTGGATGGCCTCACAACATATGGATGTACCAATTATTGTGTCTTTAGCATCTACAAGTACAGAGGACACAAATAATGTGCCATTTATTTCATGACATGGTGATATAGAAGAGATTCTAGATATAATTGTAAGGAACTCTTTCAAGAAAAGTAATAAATCTAAAAACAACCCCAAGATCAGCAAAGATATAGCAAATTTGACGAGAAGTACGCAGTCACGGTGTGGCCGACAGACTGCCACTGCCTCTTGCAAACCACCGCCCCCACCACCAGCTACGCCGGTCACACCTGATTCGAAAGAGCCTTGCCATTGCCACCACTTGAGTGGGCCCTCTTTGTAGCCACAGAGAGCCGCTGGTTGCTCTACTCGTCCACCTGCCTGTTCCGTGCCCTGTCAACGCCCAATGACAACCATTTCTACTCGATTTTCATTATCATTTTTGTGGAGGGATTCTATTTTTTCTTTTGGGGAAAAAATGAGATCATGATCCGCTTTGATCCGCTCCGTCTACACATTATTCAACTTTCCGCTATCTACCATCGAATACATTTCCGTCTCCATTTTCCCTAGCCGTCGTTGTGTATGCTGTTGTTGGGACCCTAGTCTGCAAATACGTTTGCTGTCATAGGCTGTTAATGCCACCACCGCCATCGAGCTTATCAAACCATCCAGGGTTCTGCAACCACACAACTCCGCATCCACCAAAACCAGCCCCCGGCTTCCACTCGGCTTCCCTCTATCCACTATACAACACGACCAACTCTGCACCCTTGCACTGCTGCTCGACACCATCCGCCGCCTGCCGGCGTGTCTTCTCGACACCTCGACGATGTGGCAGGCCCACACGACTCCACAAGTAGTCGTCGGTAAAAACAATGTTTGTCTTCAGAACTGTCGTTCAAAAGGTGTGACCTTTCCGTTACATACGAACCCCTTCCTAACTTCGAACCAATAGTTATTATATGTATATCGTTCAAATCAGAATATATATATATATATATATATATATATATATATATATATATATATATATTACATAATAATAATTATATAATAAAATTAATTAAAAAATAAAATAAAAAATATATTATTATTATTATTTAAAAATAAAATAAAAAAGTTATTAAATAAAAAAAAGAGGAGGGAGAGGTATTAAAAAAAGTTACAAAATAATATCGCCAACGAATTCTGCATGTTGACTTGAGCAAAGTGAATACATTCGTTCGAAATTAAGGTTAAAGAAACTGTCAACATTAAGCTTTGAGGACAAAGCTTTTCGAAGAAGAAGGCAATGTTACGAATATAATTCATAACAAATAAAATTAATTTAAATAATGTAAATAATAAATAATCAAATATTTTAAATAGTCATTAAGTTAAGTGAAAGGGCATGTCTAAAAGACATGCCCAGTGATGAAAGGCCACTTTTTTAGGTATATAAGTAGGGCCTCATTGTAACATTTATCATCACTTATACATTTTATATATTAATAAATTATTATTACAAAATACTTGTGTATTTTTACATTTAAGTCAACAAGCCTATAGTTTTGTTGCTTCATAGGTTGTATGACACTGTTAGCTCCTTCTAAATTTTTGCTTCCCTGCAATAAGCATCAAAATATTTGAAGGTGTACTCTCCTCCATTATCTAATTGAATCACCTTGATCCTCTTTCTTGTTTGATTTTCAAACAAGGCTATAAATTATTTGAATTTACTGAGAACTTCATTTTTAGTTCTTATAAAATAAATCTATGTTTTCGAAGAGGAATCATCAATGAAGGAAGCACTGTAAAGATTACCTTTTAAAGAAAATACATGCTACAAACACCAAAGTCTATTAACTTGAGGAATATTTATAGGCCCACAAACACCAAAGTGTGTTAACTTGAGTGAGAATCTCTCTTGAGCTCCATTTGGTAGAAGGAAAAGCAATGTTGGAGTGTACACCTTTGCACAGATTGATCTGTTGCATCTTTAAGTTGGACAATCCTTGCACCATATTCTTCTAGTGGGGAAAAGTTCCGTAGTATAAGTGACCAAAGTGTTTGTGCAAAGTTCAAACATTCACACAACTTGCTGGTATGTTAAATTTGACAACTAGGGCCAAACTCTATGTTGCACTGCTCATATGATGGAGATGATATTTTTGTTGGATTCCTCTTTCTGAGAGGTGAAAGATTGATCTAAGGATCATTTTGTTTGGATGAGCATAAGTTGGATTTTGAATTTATTTTCCACACTTGAAATTTGTCAAGGTCGGCTAGAATTGTAATGTAGGCTCACAAGCCCCAAAAGTTGTGTCACACACCCATAGTCATGGATATAAAAAGGACATGATGCTCATTTCACCATTCATTCATCTCTTACATCTCTCTCTCATTTGATTGGTTCGTACAACTTTAGAGGCTTTTCGTTCCTCAACATGTGTGAAACAGGAAGTTGCAATTTTCAGATTCTTTTATGGCTTTTCTGGACAACGTTGACCAGTGTTGACTTTGGGTCAACACTCATCTTTTGACTGTGTTTTTGAGATCATAAATCCGATTTAGAGATGCCGTAGTTGGAGGCACAAAAACCGAGGTCAAACGTTGACTTTGACTATTGTTTTGACCGCAAAATTTGACCATTGCGTTGACCATATTTGTGGACTGTTTTGGGCTATGTTTGACTTTTATTGAAGGCCGAGTTTGACCGAGTTTGATCGAGTTTGGAGGCTAGGGCAGCTTGTTGATCGCTGTAAAATATGTTTGCTCTCCCTCTGCTGAATAAGAAGAATTCAAGAATATTTGTGTCTCTTGTCTTGGCTCATCTTCTGTCGATTGATTTTATGTTCTATCAGCATTTACTTTCAATGGTTATGTGATTGCATATCTGTAATTGAATTGGGCTAATAAGAAATATTGAAGTAAACTACTCTAAGCATAGAGCATACCATGGTTAACTAAAATTAACATTGTATCAGAGCTAATGTGAAGACAAACCCAAGCAAGAGTGAGGAGCAATCATCGAAGTTGAATAGACAAGGATCAGGGACAATGACTTCCTCATTCTTCAAATTTGATTATCATGCTTGGAAAATGTCCTTGGATTTGACATTGGAGGATCAAGATGTTATGGATTATGTGCAGGGAAAGATCACTGAGCCTCCATCAAATGCACCGACTGCTACTAAAACAAAGTACAAGAATGGGGAAAACAAGGCGAAGAAGATCATCAGGGACTCTATTCGTAAGCATTTGGTTGCTTATATCTCGGAGCTGGGCACATCTAAGGAGATGTATGATAAGTTGGTTAGCATGTTCAGGGCTAGCAATGCTAATCAAATTCTCTTTTCGAAGAACAAGTTGAAGAACATCAAGATGGACAATGGGGGTCCATCCAATCCTACTACATGAGGATCACCGAAATCAAGAATGATCTCTTAGATATTGGAGAGGCTATAGCTGACCGAGGGCTCACTCTCATTGCTCTTGGAGGACTTCCCCGACCATGGTATGTATTTAATACTACTATTCTCAATAATAATATAATTCTTGATTTTGATGAATTGTTGACGAGATGCTCTCAAGAGGAGACAAGGATGAGGGAAAGAGACCATCCCTCAAATGGGAATGGAAGTGACCCTACTTCCTTCACTGCTCATGCAAAGAAGAGGAACAATGCTGGTCCGAGAAATCAAAATCATGGAAGAGCGGGTCTCAAAGGAAGGAAGGAAGGGAAGATGTTACAATTGTAACAAGTTCAGTTACTATGCAAGAGAGTGCCCCAATAAAAGGGACTCTCCCGGAGATGATGACTACAACAACAACAACCACTTTAGGGGGAATGATCAAAGGAACAACAGGTTCAAAGGAAAGAGGAAGGTTCCCTCTAATTGAAATAGAAATGGAAATGGTCAATCTTTCAAAAGGTCAGGGAACTCCAGGTATGATGAATCCACTGTTGCTGATAATTGGAGAAATGAATATATTCTTATATCTGCCCTCTTTCCTGCATCTCCTTCCAACACCCTGGATAACTGGTTGATTGATAGTGGTGCCTCAATGCACTTCACTGGATATAAAGAGGCCCTCTCTGATTTGATTGAAAAGGATACTAATTTGGAAATTATCCTTGGAGACAATGGCAACTATCCCGTGAAAGGGACAGGGACTATGACCCTTCATTTAAATCAAGGTCAAGTTCATTTGCAAGATGTGTTGTACGTACCTGACTTGAAGAAGAATCTAGTGTCTATCTCGACAATGAAAGACAAAGGATTCAAGGTGGCATTCATCGATGGAAAAGTACGCATTTGGAAGAGGAACTTCAAAGAAGCGTTCACTCTTGGTTTCAGGGTTGATACACTTTATCAGGTTGGAGGAAGTCTGCTGGGAGCCATGACATGCAACACAACTCTTCAATCCGAGCTATGGCACCGAAGGTTTGCCCACCTTCATTATAAAGCCCTTCTCAAAGGAAGGAAGGTGGTGACAGGTATGCCGATTCCAAAGATGATCATGAAGGTGTATGCCAGGGTTTTGCCGAAGGAAAGCATACAAGGGGACCATTCCCCTCAAGTGTCATGAAGACATTTGATATTTTACAATTGATTCATTCTGATCTATCTGGTATGCTGCCCGTAACATCCTTAGGAGGATGCTTATATTATATCAGTTTTATAGATGACTTCTTCTGCAAAACTTGGATATACTTTTTGAAGAAGAAAGACAAAGCATTCAAGTGGTTTCGCACTTTCAAGGCCTTGGTTGAAAATCAAAATGGGAAGAAGATCAAAATTTTGAGGACCGATAATGGAACCGGATATGAGTCAAATGAATTCAATGACTATTTCAGGGAAGTTGGCATTAAGAGGGAGACCACTATTGTGTATACTCCCGAACAAGATGGTGTTGCTGAAAGGAAGAATAGAACCATTTTGGAAGCTGCTCGTGCCATGCTTTATGACTAAGGTCATCCGAAGTTCCTATGGGGAGAAGCTGCCAATACTGGTGTATAAGTTCAAAATAGATGCCCACATTCTGCATTGGACTCCAAATATCTCGAAGAAGTCTTCTCTGCTAAGAAGCCTGATGTCTCTCATTGTAGAGTTTTTGGAAGTTTTGTATATTTTCATTTGTCGAAAGAAAAGAGAAGCAAGTTGGATGCTTCTAGAAAGAAGGGAATGTTTGTGGGCTACAGTGAAACCTCGAAGGCATATAGAATCTATGTGCCTAGTCAAAGAGAAGTGGAGATATGTCATGATGTCACCTTCGACGAAGACACTGCCCTCAAGAAGGTTAGAGATCTTCCTATCTCTAAGGAAGACAAAGAAGAAGAAGATGGAAGGTAGGAAGAACCAAAGGATGAACCAATGCTCGAAGTTGAAGGTCCGATGGATCCTATAGATCCAGCTTCTTCAAATAAAAGGAGGCCCTCATGGCTTAGAGACACTCTCGAAGACGCTGAGAGACATATTGATCCAAGGGGAACATTCCGTGAAAGTAAGAAGCCAAATAGGTACCAAGGTTACCTAGCAACCATGAGCACTATTGTACAATTCAAGCTTGGAACATTTGTAGAAGCCGTGAAGCATCAAGTTTGGAAGGATGCTATGCACGAGGAATATGAGTCAATCATGAAAAATGATGTTTGGGATGTGGTCACTAGATCAAAGAACAAATCTGGTGTCACCTCGAAATTGCTGTACAAGATCAAGCATGGAGCCGATGGAAGTGCTACAAAATTCAACGCAAGATTTGTTGCTTGAGGCTTCTCTCAAAAGGAAGGAATAGATTATGATGAAATATTTTCACCTGTTGCCCACTGCACCACCATCTGATCGATCATTTCCCTTGCTGCATCGCAAGGATGGAGTCTCAAGGAAGAGGTATGTTGAATAACCTCTCGGGTTTGAAGTTTGAGATAGAGACACACATGTATGCAGGTTGAAGAAAGCCCCAGGGCTTGGTATGAGAGGATCGATAGCTACTTGATGAAGCTGGGCTTTTCTCGAAGTGATGCTGATCCAAACCTTTATTTTAAGTTTGATAATGACAAGCTTCTCATTTTGGTTCTCTCTGTGGACGATCTCTTATTGACAGGTGTTGACCCTCTCATTCATCAATGTAAGAGGGAGCTAGCTTCTGAGTTCGAGATGAAGGACCTAGGATTGATGCACTATTTCCTAGGCATGGAGGTCTGGCAAAAGCCAGATGAGATTTTCCTTTCTCAAGGAAAATATGTTGTGAAGCTGCTGGAGAGATTTGGGATGGTGGACTGCAAGTCCGTGACTACTTTGATGGAACTCAAATTTTAAGAAGTTGTGTGGAAGTGCTGCTGGGCTCGAGTTGGGAAATCCCATCGAGTATTGTCAATTCGTGGGGGCCTTGATGTTATTAGTGAACTCACGTCTGAACATATGTTGTTTTGCAATGAACACGTTGAGTCAATACTCACTGGATTGGTGCCAAGAATCTCTTGAGATATCTTCAAGACACAATTAACCATGGGTTGAGATACACTGCTAGGAGTATGAGGCTCCATGGATATACTGATGCCGATTGGGCAGGCAATGTTGTGGATCGTAAAAGCACATTTGGATGTTGCTTCACCCTAGGTTCTGCTTCAATCTCTTGGATGAGCAGGAAGCAGAAATTGGTTGCTCTAAGCACCACCGAGGCTGAATACATAGCAACACATATGGCCTGTGGTGAAGCTGTTTGGTTGAGAAAGCTCTTCAGTGAGCTGTTTGGGCATGTGCTAGATACCACCGTGATTCTTTGCAGCAACCAAAGTGGGATTCGTCTTTTTGAGAATCCTGTGTTCCACGACTGATCCAAGCATATTGATATTAGGTACCACTTTTTCAGGGACATGGTGCAGTGAGGCTCGATCGCATTGGGACTGATGAGTAGGTCACAAATATTCTCACAAAGCCCTTGGGGAAGGTCAAATTCTTAACCTTCTGTGAGAAGCTTGGTATCGTGGACAAACCCTATTGTGAGGATTCTGCTTGAGTTGGACTATGAGCTTTGGGAGCTCCAGGGGGCTTGGGGATAGCACCCTAGAGCTATAAGCAACCGCAGGGCTAGGTTTGCCTTACCTTGTTGGTGTGCTATTTCCCCACCGTTATGATATTGAGCTGGTTCACCCTCTCTTTGGTCTATTCCCCTCATGCTTCCTACCCATGTAGTACGAGACTCATGGGAAGTACCTCTCATCTGGCCAATGAGTTGGGAAATGAGGATAGAGACCATAGCATTACCGATGGACGCATTGTGTATTGCTGTACTCTCTATGTCTAAGATGGGACGTGTCCAACAACTTGATCTGGGATTAAGTCTGGTTGAGGTTTTTACCTCTAAACTGACTTCAGGTCAGTGGAGAGTGGTAAGGTCTTTTTGACTCACTCTTGATCATATTTTCTTATTATTTCTTCTATAGCAGAGCAAATCCAGCAAAGCAGAGACAACATGATGACACAGGATTGCATGATGATATGTGGAGTACATGATGGCACTGGATGACAAGATCGCACAAGTTGAGAGATGGTTGGTCAGGTGGAGTTCTCGCTAGTTGAGAGGGAGTGTTAAATTTAGCAACTATGGCCAAAATCCATGTTGCACTGCTCATATGATGGAGATGGTATTTTTGTTGTATTCCTCTTTCGGAGAGGTGCAAGGATCATCTTGTTTGGATGAACAGAAGTTGGATTTTGAATTTATTTTCCACACATGTGCAATTTGTCAAGGTTGGCCAGAATTGTAATGTGGGCTTTGAAGCCCCAAAAGTTGTGACACACACCCACTATCATGGATAAAAAAAGCAGAGACATGATGCTCATTTCATCATTCATTCATCTCTCACATCTCTCTCTCATTTGATTGGTTCGTACAGCCTTAGAGGCTTCTCTCTCCTCCACACGTGTGAAACAAGAAGCTGCAATTTTCGGGCTGGTTTAGGGGCTTTTCTGGACAATGTTGACTTTGGGTCAACACTCATATTTTGACTGCGTTTTTTGAGGTCAGAAATCCATTTTGGAGACGCTGTAGTAGGAGGCACAAAAACCGAGGTCAAACTTTGACTGCAGCTGATCGCAACATTGACCACAACTTTGACTGTTGTTTTGACTGCAAACTTTGATCGATGTGTTGACCAGATTTGTGGACTGTTTTGGGTTGTGTTTGACTTGATGGAAGGCCAAGTTTGACCGAGTTTGACCGAGCTTGTTTGGAGACTGAATTGCTTGTTTGACCAATGAAGACTTTGTTGGCTAGGGCATCTCGTTGATTGCTGTAAAATATATTTTCTCTCTCTTTGCTTGAATAAGAAGAATTCAAGGATATTTGTGTCTCTTGTCTTATGTTCATTTATTTTATGTTCTATTAACATTTACTTTCAATGGTTATGTGATTGCATATTTGAAATTGAATTGGGCTAATAAGAAGATTGAAGTAAATGGCTCTAAGCATAGAACATATCATAGTTAACTAAAATTAACATGCTATCACGCATCAAAGCTCCATGCTTTTCCAACTCAACTTGAAGTAAAGGCTTCCTTCTTGCACTTTTTGAACAAAAATGAGTAGGTTCTTTGTTGAAACCTCTTATGATGCACTTTTTATCATCAAACTCGACATCACATTTCAGATTTTCACTCTCTAAGAGGCACAAGAGATTCCTAGTAAATTGGGCACAAAAAGAACATCTTGCAACTCAAGAATATCACACGAAAGCATCTTGAAGGATATGGTGTTGGTTCCAGTCATTGGGTAGTAAGCATCATCACTCAAATCCAATTGGACACCTAATCCTTTTTTTTGAAGCTTGCTAAATGCTTTCTTGTTAAATGACATTTGTCAAGACACTCCACTGCCCACACATACCAACTGACACCAGTTGCGATATTGGTAGGAAAATGTGAAACTGTAGAAAAAGTGGTTGCAAGCGTGGATGTCAACTTATCCCCCCTAGATGAAGTATTTGCACTCCTTGTAAACTGCTTATGTTGCTCCTTGTCCTTCCTTCTTCTTTTGCTTGAACATTGATTAATGAAGTGTGCATTCTTTTAAACTTGTAACAAGTTACATGAGAGGATATCTCCTCCTCCTTGGCCTGTACATGTATCCTCTATTTTTAAGCTGTTTAGTTTAAAACTCTTTTCTGCCTTGTTTCTTCTTGGTCAAAGAATCCCAAATAGTTTAAGAGTAGTTCTTGTACGATGTATTATGCTCATAAATCAAGCTCTTTCATTAACATTTGTGACCTCCACTTCATGGAGTGAAATTAGATTTCCCATTTAACCAGTCAGATTCCTTGAGACTTCGCATGTTGAAGTTTGCCATTATTTTAGTGGCATGGATGAAAACATGAACAAAACATTGCAACCAAAATAAATCAACAAACTTTCACATGTTAATATGCTCGTCATAGGCATACAAAACAATTTAAGCTCCCATAGGGCTTTGTGCCTTTCTTAGGCATGGATCAATCTAATCATTGATACTTGTGAAACTTCACACCTCCTAAAATTATCCATAGAATCTAGTTCCCTCATAGCGGGTTGTCTTCTCCCTTCACTGGACAAAAGATTCAATGAAACAACTCTTTACTTTGTTGAATTTCTTTGAGGTAACAATGGTGCCCTTACCCTAAAGGGAAGAGTGAAACAGGTAAGCAACACCACGTGAACCACGAACATTGCTGAACTCTAGATATCTCACATATTTACTGATAAACAATGTTACCTTGGCTAGCCTATACTGGTCCTAATTGGGCTCATGTGGGTGTCCGTAGAAAATAGAATATTCAATGGCTTAATTGAATCTTCTGTTGAGCCCTATGAAGATTCAAGAACAAAAGACTCCATTACATTTCCAACAACCAATGGATACCCCACACCCACTTTGATGGGGATGTTATTTGGAGGGCATTGATTAGGTAGTGGGGTGAACTCTTTGATAATTGCCCTAAGGTCTCTAATAACAACCCTTTTGTTCCAAGTTGTAGAAACCTATTTTTGAGCTTGTTTGAGCTTTAGCAATTTGGGCTCTTGTAAGGTCAACATCAAGAAAAGTCATGTAAGGGAGGGATAAGTGTTGAAATATGTAACTAGGTTCGGTCTTCATAATAACATATGTAATCATGATTTTTCTGTATTAAAATTAATGAGAAAAATAAATTTGTTATTGTTTTCTTGAGGCATGCTCAAGAGGAATTTTTTTTATAGGTCAAGCCCCCATTGAGAGCTTCTAGGGATTATGAGTCATTGTCATGTATGAAAGACCCATTTGGGCATGTTACATATTTGTAAAAAGAATTTATTTGAGTCAAAGTCAAGTTAAAGAACCTTCCAAGACGAAGTCATGATGCAATATTCAAGTCGGCCTACACTTGTGATTAAGTGAGCCTAAATAGAGCAATTCGACCCAATGAGAAGCATATCTAAAAGAAACCTCGACCTCACTTGGAGGACACACTTCATTCACTCAAGTTTGATCACAAGAAACAAAAAGGAGTGCGAAGAAGAAGAGGTTGAAGGAGGAAGAGAAAGTTGAGTTTTTGGGGTTGTTTATGGGCTAATACTCTCCACACGTGTGAAGGAATTAGGGCAGACATTGCAATAGTAAAGCCGAGTTGTAGAAGTGAAGTTAGGGCATCATGAAGAGCTATTTTGGAAGTCAAATTCTTTAGGAGAAAGACTCTACCCAAGCGAAGGAGAAAGGAATGAGATCACAACATCATTTCTCACATGTGCAAAGGTTAGGTTTTCTGCAGAAGATTTTTTTGGGCAGGTCAAAGTTGCAGAAGATTTTTTTGGGCAGGTTGAAGTTGCAAAAGATTTTTTTGGGCAGGTTGAATTTGCAGAAGAATCTGCTGGACAGGTCGAAGTTGCATAAGAATCTACTGGGGAGGTCGAAATTGCAAGAAGCAGCAGCTGGAAGTCTAAATTGCAGAAAGAAGTTGGAAGCAAGATTTGACTTGGTCTTGGTCAAGGGTCTAGGTCTTGGAATTCGTTAATTGAAGATTCTATAAGAAGAAGAATTCTTGTGGGTTTTCCTCTCAGAGTTGGAGAGGTTTTGGTCCTGGATGGTCACCTATATCTTGTGTCCTTTGTCTTACTGTTCTTTATGGTTTGGTAGCTGTTTGATGAAGACAATAATAATAATAATCAGGAACAAGAAGAAGTAAATCAAGAAAAGTAAAAATACATCACAAACAATTATCAAAGTAGAGAAATCAACTACATTGGTTGCCCCTAGATTTCTTAACATGGTATGGGAGCTAAGGTGACAAGTCAAGGAAGGGAAGCTTGAAGAAGGACACTCAAGGGCTGAAGCACTAGAATATCATCAAGAGCATCATATCATCAAGAAGGACTACTCATCTCAAAGGCACTACAAGGACAAGAATTGCATCATCAGCTATGTAGTGAGGATGATGTGGCGATGAGTGCTCACGTGCCTCAAGAGAAGAGGTGGGGCGATATTGATCTGTAGAGTAGCTACAGATGGAAGGCAGGATCCTTGAGGTGCCCAGACTCTTGGATCACATACGAGCTACGAGAGCCTTAAGACAATAGCAGGATGACTGGAGCAGTGGGTGCAGAAGATCACAGTGAAGCAGAGACAGAGCTAGGACGCTGTAGATGGGAGCAAAGCAGTGCGGAGGCAACAACAACGTAGAAGTAGCAGCGCAGAGGCTGAGGGGACTTCAACAACGCAGAGGGGTAGCGCTTAGGCAGTGCAGAGCAACAACAACACAATGGCTTCAGAGAGACAGCGCAACACAGCAGCTAAGGGAGCTTCAATGACGAGATGCAACTCGACTGACTTGTTTGTCAGTGATTGGGTAAGGTCTTTCAGTTGCTTACTTCTCAACAACTAAGTTGCATTGCAGCAGTTGGCACCACGATGCATTAATTTGAGAGGGAGTTGTAGTATAGATGTTGCAGTGTCAGTGACAGAGACATGGGTAGCAATGCAGAGAGCAGTAGCGCAGTGGATGAAGGGCAGTAGGCCAAACATCAATGCAGAGCCGATGCTAGAGATCAGGGCAATGCTCTAGTGTGGAAGTATTGCTAGAGCACACTGCTTGCTAAGAGGGTGTGTTGAGATTTTGGGGTAGCATCGGATGTGCTCTAGCTCCGAAACTTTTTGGAGGGGCTGGAACACATGAGATCTCCAAGACCCATAGAGCATTTGGAGAAATTCTAGTTGCTGTAAAAGTTGTTCAAATAATTAAATTTTTTAATGAGGACCCTAAGTCTAACTTAGGAAAATTAAAAAAATCAAAGTGAATTAATTTACACATGTGATGAGAACATTCTAAGTGACTTGGATCAAGCATTCTTTTAATTTGAGCTGTTGATTAGAGATTAGATCACGACCGTTGGGACTGTTGGTTTACCAACGAGAAAAGTATAAAGGAAAGTCTTGGGGTCAGCTGGAGGACAGACACACAACAGATGCACTGAAGCTAAGTCAAAATTTTGGGGCGGGGTTTGCCGAGGATTTCGAAGTGAGTTTGCAGTGTAGTGAGGGGCAAATATCGGCAAGGGATGATTTGATCAAAGGTCGAGAATACAACAGCAGAGAGGCATCATTGTACCATGTAGCGCAGATGCCAATAGGAGGGATGCAACCCAACCAAGCTGACGCAGAGGCCACGCAGAGGATGGCGCAAACCCTTCTAGGTGACGCAGAGGCCTTCATAGTGATGCGGAGCAACCTATGCTGCGCAGAGGCTACATTGGGCTAGAGGGGTTGACACAGTTGCAGGAAGAGCTGTGCCGGGGTTCCAGTGGGACAGAAAGGGTCGTTAACTGTAATTCCCAATTGAGGGTGTGATTCAGCCATATTTTCTGTCTCTGAGTGATAAGGTACTACTGCCGTGTATTTTCTTCGTAGGGAAAATCGTTTCTGGTGCCCAAAATGTTTTTTTTTTTTCAGATTCTGCATAATAATAAAACCCTCTAAGAGCTGCTGCAGCGGTTTTCCCGCATTGGGTTTTTTCGGGGACATTTGTCCGAAAAATCTGTGTCATTTGTCATATGTGCGTGATGTTCAGCAAATGATTTGTATTTGTGTTTACTTCAAAGTTTTTCTGAATATTCAGTTAAATAACTAGTGTAATAAATCAAGTAGGAGAAGTAAATCAATAGTTAGCAGTAGGGTTTCTGTAACAAGGATTTAAAAATTTTCATAGAATCTTCATTTGAAGGTTTATATCTTGGAAGAAGCAAGTGTCTCTCTAAGAATTCCACCTTGGATGGGATTCATTGTTTGGAAGTATGATGGTGTGAGGACAAAGGAATGCAACATGTCGAGATGGTTGAAGTACTCTCAAAGGAAGTTGCCGAAGGAAGTCTAGATGCTCAAAAGAAGAAAAGAGGTATGTATGCACATTGCATATGTTTGATAAATTAAGTCATGTCATAATGTAGTTGCATATAGCACGGGAGAGTACTCTACCTCATGAGTATGATCAAAGGAAATGGATCTCTTTCATTAAAAGGATGCATGAAGGCATGGTTCACATATTGACATAGATGAAATCAACATAATATGTCCTCATATGAATATGAGGTGGTTGACAAAGATGACGGAACTATGAATCGCTGTTCCTGAGAAGTAATATGTGAAGAAAGAAATAAGAGATCATGAAAGATGCAACTATGGTCACATAGAAAAGGAAATCAACATCTAATTGTGAAAATTTCATTTATCACAACAACTAGAAATAATTTTTCTAATTGTTAATTTATTTAACAATTTATCTGCTGTCTGCTATGAAAAATATCAAATAAATCACACTGTGATCTTCAAAAATAAACTGTGGAAGAAAATAACTCTAGAAATTGAGAAAATCTAGCGCACATAAAATTTACACAAATATGTAAAAATATCCCTAGAAAAACTCAACTTAGGAAAACTGATGCAACATCTGAGAGTTTTATTATTATGCAACAGTGAGAAATTCTGAGTACAATAATTTGGATGCCGAAATTTGGCTATTCTGCAGAGAAAATACTGGCAAAAACATCTAGAGGGAGATTACCCTCACTCAGGGAAATTCTGGCACTGGTCCATCTCTGAAAAGCAAGCCGTCCATCTGGGTTTGCGCAGGGCCTATGTCAACCTGAAAATGCCTGTTGCAACGCTGCTCGAACTTTTTCTAATCAAGCCATCTTGCCTGCTATTGGTTGGGAATTGAAAACGTCTATCCGGCATCTGGAATTGAAAATGTCTGTCCTCTTCAGCAAATCGAACTGCTCTCTGAGGCTTCTGCGCTAGGACTGCGCAACCTCCTGGAGAAACTTCCACCTCTCTGCAAATGCACTCGCTAGATCTAGAAAAATTCCTCCAACCTCACTGTCCCTACTTCGATCTTTGGATTTCCGACGATTGCTGTTGCTCTTTGGAAATCGAATTGCCAAGGAAATCAAACTTCTCAAGTCTGTTCTCCATCTACCCATCGACCTCTTCTTATAATCATCTGTTGGAGCACCAAGATTAGAAATTAATCAAAGGCCCAGATTAATTACTAGTCAATCCGAGTGAGTTTCTAGACGATTCTCACCTTATCTCAATTAATACTGATTAATTAATCATATTCTAGAAATGATTTCTAGGTTTTGGACATCTCATGTGTTTTAGCCTCTCCACAAAGTTTCAAGACTAGAACACCTCCGATGCTACAAAAACTAACTCTGATGATTAGAAAAATTGGCCATGATATCTCGATGGGAATGATATGAAGACCTTGGGAAAGTCTGGGAAGAAAGACGTCCCTTGACAATTAAATATCTTGAAGATGTGTCAATAAGTATGCAAGATGTTGATTTTGCAACAAGCAGATGCCATGATAAAGGGCCATCACTAAAGGTAATTTTGATTTGATGTTCATTTTTGGTTTTGAACTATATCTGGATGGGCTAATACAAGGCTATCGAAAGAGAGTTGTGGATGTCACCTACAACTAGTACTCATGTGATGGGATGGAAGATCCTAAAGGAAACATGATGCAAAAAATGTAGTTGTATGAAGAAAAACCAGATATGGATTAGAAGATCACTTTTCGATGGAGAAAAGGATGAAATTACTGACACGGTTCGTGAAGGAAAGTGATGGATGGACGATACCCTACAAAGAAGTCCCAAAAGATGAAGGCGCCGTAATATTAAAGATGAAATTGATGACATCGAATGGAGGAGCTCTACAAGTAGTAGAAGATCCCATTATCTCCACCAAAGGCAAAAAGTTGCTATTGAAAGCAAGTCCTTGGTTAAGAGGGAACTTGAACAAGTCTTTGGTTAAGAGGGAGCTTGGGTAAATTCCTTTTATAGGAATGGGTAAATTCCTTCATATGTATGGGTATATCCTCCCTAGTTAAGAGGGAGAGATAGACACATCATTCTTGTCTTCACTTTGGAAGAAAGAATGAAGGATTGGGTAAGCATCTGGCATCTGATACTTTGAGGATGAGGTAGGGCACCCAAGATAAGAGTAGTCATAGAGGATCGATATTCTGAGGACCGAGAATCCAAGATAAGAATAGTCTTGGGAGGACATACCCTATGAACACTCGGGTGGGGTATGTACCTTGAGAGACAATGATGACGATGTCTATAAGTCATTGGTCTCGCCAACATTGTGCTCTGATCATGTGGAGAGATAGAGCTGTTAGTCAATGCCTTGCTATGTGACAATGCTGGTTGATATGATGCTAGACAGATGGGTTACCAATCTGACTCTTTTTATGAGAATACTTTAGATTGAGAATGTCCAAGTACCTTGTATGGATTATGAATACCTCCCTAGTTAAAAGGGAGTGTTGAAATATGTAACTAGGTTCGGTCTTCATAATGACGCACGTAATCATGATTTTTATGTATTTAATGTAATGAGAAAAATAATTTTGTTATTGTTTTCTGGAGGCATGGGTTTTATGCTCAAGAGGAATTTATTTTATAGGTCAAGCTCCCATTGAGCCCTTCTAGGGCTTATGAGTCATTGTCATGTATGAAAGACCCATTTGGGCATGTTACATATTGTAAAAAGAATTTATTTGTGTCAAAGTCAAGTCAAGAACCCTCCAAGAACAAGTCATGATGCAATATTCAAGTCGACCTACACTCATGATCAAGTTGGCCTAAAAGGAGCAATTTGACCCAATGAGAAGCCTATATAAAAGAGACCTCGAACTCACTTGGAGGACACACTTCACTCACTCAAGTTTGATCATAAGAAAGAAAAGGAGTGTGAAGAAGAAGAGGACGAAGGAGGAAGATAAAGTTGAGTTTTTGGGCTAATACTATCCACACGTGCGAAGGAATTAGGGCACACATTGCAGCAGTAAACTCGAGTTACAGAAGTGAAGTTCATCAAGAAGAGCTATTTCGGAAGCCGAATTCTCTAGGAGAAAGAATCTACCCAAGCAAAGGAGAAAGGAACGAGATCACACCATCATTTCTCACACATGAAAAGGTTAGGGTTTTTGCAGAAGATTAGGGTTTTTGCATAAGATTTTCTTGGGCAGGTTAAAGTTGTAGAAGATTTTTCTGGGCAGGTCGAAGTTGCAAAAGAATTTGTCGGGCAGGTTGAGGTTGCAGAAGAATCTGCTAGGGAGGTTGAAATTGCAAGAAGCAACTGAAAGTATGAATTGCAGAAAGAAGTTGGTAGCAAGATTTGACTTGGTCTTGGAGGGTCTTGGTCAAGGGTCTAGTTCTTGTGTCCTTTGTCTTATTGTTCTTTATGGTTTAGTCGCTGTTTGATGATGACAATAATTATAATAATCAAGAAAAAGAAGAAGCAAATCAAGAAAAGTAAAAATACATCACAAACAGTTATCAAAGCAGAGAAATCACCTACACTGGCTGTACCTAGGTTTCTCAACAATAAGATCTTTTGCTTAGCCTAAAGGGCTTATAGTTGAAAAGTGAAAAGTCAGAATGACATCATGCACTTTCTAAGGTCTAATAAGCTAATCATAGGGCGTCCCTAAGGAAAGGAACTTTTCTATGCATGGTATACGAAGGGTGTGAAGATGGTGTTTGAAGTCCCCTCCCCTTTAGATTTAGTTTTTGTTAATTTTGGACAACTAGGTCCAAACTCCATGATGTGATGCTCAGATGACGATGCCAATATTTTTATTGGATTCCTCTTTCGGAGAGGTGCAAGATCGATCCAAAGATCATCTTGATCGGATGAGCAGAACATGTATTTTGAATTTATTCCACATGTGCAAGGTCGGCTTGATTTATCCCACATGCATAAGAGATGTGTCACACACCCCCACAGATGCCTATATATTGGAGAGACTTGGAGTCCATTTTGCGCACACAATTCGTGGAGGCATTTTCTTCTCTTTTGGATGGTGATGGAGCAGCGTTCTTGGTTCTGCATTTAGGGCTTCTTGGTGCAACATCTTGGTGGAGTATTCTTGATGAAATGTCTTGGGGTTGTGTGACATATGTGGGTGGCTGCCCTTATGAAGACTTTGCTGGTTGAAGCATCCTGCTGACTGTCGTAACACCACCATTCTTTATCTTTGTTTTTGGCTTGTTTTCCATCGATCTATAGGTATGTTCTATCTGCTTCTTACTTTAATTATGCCCTAGAAGGTTAAAGTATATTTGCATCTTAGCATAGAACATCCTCAGAAATTTAACATGGTATCATAGCTCAGAAGAAGACAAAGCCCATGTTGTTCTAAATCTAGGGCAACGAGATAAGGAGCTATAAGTGACAGCGGATGTTTGTTTGGGTTTTACTTGGAGGAGGCTGTTGCTACAGCTAGCTGCTATGCTAGGCCGCAGGCCATAACAAGCAGCTGTAGGAAGTGTTAAGGCATTATTTCAACACTGTAATCTCAAATCCAATTGATTCATGTCACAATAAAATCAAGTGTACAAGAAGTGGCTGACCTAACCTAAGGTTGGGAATGCACTCATGAAGGGAGGCGTTGTAGAAGAGTAGCTGAAGATGGTGAGGGTTAAAGAACTCCTTCAGCCAGACAAGGCTCCTCTCTTGGGTGTGGCCTCCGTTGTTCTGGTTGTAGCTGTTGGAACTATATATTTTGCTTCAACCAGAAAGCCCAAACGTTGTTCCTAGTGATTCTTTGGGTATTTTAATTTGTTTGCTTGATTCGTGTTATTGTGAAATTGATTGCTTGTTAGACGTATGAGCCTCCCGAAAATCGGGAAATTAATACATTCACAGGGGATGTATACAACAGATTAGCAATTCCTCTACCTTATCCATGATTATAGATTGGTTAGGTGTCTGGAAGGGAGGGTGGAGATCAGCGGATGATAGATGCTTGGAGACTTTCAACCACTCACTCCAGATCTCGCCTGAATCAAAATCCAATTCTTCAGATTAAAATTTTGTGGGCGTCGTACTAAATTTTTGAATGCATTTTACCATGGTCGAAAGCAGAAGAAGGGTTTCTTCCTTGACGTCAATTTTTTCGAGACGCAAAGGAAAAAAAATGGACTTTATGGGCCGCAAACATTTAGAGTTTTTCTTGGACGACTACCAAATCCATCGTAAGAAGCCGAGCAGTCAATTTAATAAATTGATGGACGAGACATCTCGCTGGCGAAGGGTCGAGCTTGTGGACCCGTGAAGCAATCCAAAATTAATCAGTTGAGCCGTCGATGTCTGCATAACCAAACTTGAGCCTCATCATTCTGCAATATTCCTCCCATCCTCTAAAGTTTTCTCTGTGCGCGCATTGCACAACAAAAGCTCTGAGTCGAGCTGCCGTCACAATCAGGTTGTGAGCCCACACAAATACGCCGCAGACAACCACACCATCTGAAGATTGTGTACGGGCCACATTCACAGTGAACCGTTAAGCCGATTCAAAAGAAGCGCTGAGATCACTGAATCTGCAACTAAGGTTGATCGGAAATGTCCACAATGGACAAATTTCACGTAAAGTATATATTAATAATTCATGGCGAAAGAAATTTTTATTTTTTTTCCGTGTGCTGGGAGGCAGAGAAGTCACCCAATGTTAAACTTTAAAAGCGTTTTGTATATTGTTGTTTCCCGACTGTTCAGAATTACAACTTGGTGAAAGATTTCAGAGAGGAGGGAAACAGATTTATGTGTTATGCATGATGGAAGCGTTAATTCCGTCTATGGGAACATCTGTGCCTTCACCGACAATACTTGCTGTTTCTCATTACTCTTCAGAGTTCGAAATAGGGAGAGTCAGCAAATCATGTTCAGAAGAAGCACCTGGTGTAAATTACCTACATATACAGAGAATTTTGCTTCTTCCATGCTATCTAGGCAATCTATTCTACTCCTGAAGACAACTTCCATCTCTATTTTTGATGATGGCAAAATGTGGAACTGGTTATTAATTGCCAAGTTGCCAGGAGATGCATATGGTCAAGTAATGGATCAAACTATGAATCTGTTTATCTCTGAAGATGTCAATCAAAAGAATGATAGGGAATTAGGGGCACCGACATTGGATATTGTAGTGGATGGCCATGAAGAGGAAGAAAATAAATTGACAAAGCAATTACACACAACTGCTACATTAGACTTATGTACAACCCTATACTTGAAGGAGGACTTGGAACAAAGGACAGTCACCTCAGAATAGTGAATCCTAGACTTGTAGCTCGGTTTATTGAACTATTGTAGCTCGAAGTGCAAGCTTGGAAGAGACTACAAGAAGACTCGATTTCCTGATTCTTGAAGTTGAGCTTCCAGAACAGAGTGCTAAGAAGCAAAGGTGACCCATTTGTCATTGATGACGCTGGCTGGGTCTTTTATTATCTTAGAGATTGTGTTACTAATGTTATCTTCAGAATTACATTGCTGGAGTTAACTATCCACGGTGTATCGCAAATTCTTCCCCAATAAGAGAGGCTAAATTCTAGATTGCAACAGTCACATAACAGTGCAGCAGCTACAAGCAACCAAAGGAAAGTATAAAACAATTGTCATTGCAGGAGAAAACATCTGTCAAGAAGGCATATATCAGAATTGTGACGCAGGAAAGCATAAAAAGGAGGACTTTTTTCTTTTTCTTTTCCTCAAGTATCATAAAGACATCTGATGTTTGGCAGTGATACATTCTGATCTATCTGATATGCTGCCTGAAGAAGAAGATCAAGATTCTAAGGACTGATAATGGCACCTTCGCAGAGGAGCTGACATTAAGAGGGAGACCACAACCATGTATACTCTTGAGAAAATGACGTTGCTAGAGAATACCATCATGGCTCAGGGGTACTCTCATGGATGCTGAGAGACATATGGCTCCAAAGGGGGACACTTTGGAAAAGCAAGAAGCCATATAGATACCAAGGGTATCTTGTAGCCATGAGTACAATATGAGCTTGGATCATTTGAAGAAGTCGTAAAGCATCAAGTCTGGAAGGATGCTATACACATAGAGTTCGAGTCCATTATGAAGGATGATGTCTGGGAGATGGTCTCGAGACTGGAGGACAAAGCTGTTGTCACCTCGATATGACTCTATAAGATCAAGCATGGATTTGATGGGAGTGCAAAAAGTACAAGGCAAGATGTGTTCCCTGAGACTTCTCTCTAGGAAGGCATTGATTATGATTGCACCTGTAATCTATTATTACCCTTGTTGTTACGCAAGGATGGAATCTTCATCAGATAGATGTGAAGACCACCTTTCTGCATGGTGCGATAAAGGAAGAGGTGTATGTAGAGCAACCTTTGGGGTTCGAAGTCTAGGATCGAGACACCGATGTTTGCAGGTTGAAGAAATCCCTCTTTGGGTTGAAGCTAGCGCTCAGGGCTTGGTACGAGAGGATAGATAGCTACTTGATGAAGCTAGGCTTCACTCGAAGTAATGCTGATCCGAACCTTTACTTCAAGGTTGATAGAGAAAAGCCTCTCATTCTGGTTCTCTATGTGGATGATCTCTTCCTGACAGGTGCTGACCCTCTCTTTCATCAGTGTAAGAGGGAGTTCGCTTTTGAGTTCAAGATGAAGGATCTAGGACTGATGCATTACTTCCTAGGCCAGGAGGTCTAGCAGAGACTTGGCGAGATTTTCCTTTCTCAAGGAAATATATTGTGAAGTTGCTGGAAAGATTTGGTATGGTGTATTGTAAGTCCGTGTCGACACCGATGGAACTCAACCTTAAGAAGTTGAGTGAAAGTGCTGCTGGGCCTGTACTAGCAAATCCTACCGAGTATTGTCAACTTGTAGGGGCCCTGATGTTCTTAGGGAACATCCGTCCGGACTTATGTTGTGAAGTGAACAGTTTGAGTCAACACATGGTTGATCCTCATAACATTCACTGGGTTGGTGCCAAGAAACTCTTGAGATATCTCTGGGGCACGATAGACCATGGGTTGAGATACACTGCCGGGAGCTTGAGACTCCGTGTATATGCTGATGCCGATTGGGTTGGCAGTGTGGTGGATCGCAAAAGCACATATGGATGCTACTTCACACTTGGGTTTGCTTCGAGCAGGAAGCAGAAGTCGGTAGCTTTGAGCACCACTAAGGCCGAATACATTGCAACGTACATGGCTTGTTGTGAAGCCACTTGGTTGCTAAAGCTCTTTAGTGAGCTGTTCGAGCATGTGCTAGATGCCACCGTTATCCTTTGTGATAACCAGAGGGGGATTCGTTTGTCAGAGAACCCGTGTTCCACCATCGATCCAAGCATGTTGATGTCTAGTACCACTTATCTAGGATATGGTACAGCGAGGTGCTGTAAGGCTCGATCATATAGGAACTGATGAGCAGGTCGTGGATATTCTCACAGAGCCCTTGGGGAAGGTCATGTTCTGCGATTAGGGCTTCTTGGTGCAGCATCTTGGTGGAGTATTCTTGATGAGACGCCTTGGGGTTGTGTGACATATGTGGGTGGCTGCCCTTATGAAGACTTTGTTGGTTGAAGCATCCCGCTGACCACCGTAATGCTGCCATTCTTTATCTCTGTTTGTGGCTTGTATTCCATTGATATATTGGTATGTTCTATCTGCATCTTACTTTAATTATGCCCTAGAAGGTTAAAGTATATTTGCGTCTTAGCATAGAACATCCTCAGAAATTTAACAGTTTTTGAGCTCATTTGGTTTAGTCCTCTAAGGGTTTGGCTTGAACATCTTCTTCAGCCTCTGCATGGTGGTTGCCTTGCTCCTACCAGAATCTCCTAAACCCAATAATTAAGGATTCCTTGTGTTTTGGCTTCATGTTTAAGTAGAGCATGTCAAACAAATTTCCTCTTGTTTATGCTTAAGATCTAGGATATCCGCATAGAGGGAGTCCTTGGTGGAGTGAAAAGTTAATTGTATCTTGGTGTCATTAACCTACTGTTTTAGGATTAAATTCACTAAATTTCTGAAATTTTATTGGTAAACAAATGGACAACAGTTTGTAATTTAGAGTTCAACAATTCAATATGTTCCATTTGCTTGATCAACACCATAATCTTTGTTCTTGAAGTTTTGGTCTCCATGCTATTACCATCACTCATTCAATTACATTCTGGAGTTTCTAATTTTCCTCGTTTATTGGAGGCCTTCTATTGTAAATCATCCATGGCAATGGCAAAGACCTCGTGTTTTGGGTTGAGGGTAGAAGTAATAAACCCATTAGTGAGGTTAGGAATTGGTAAAATCACCTGTAGAGGGGTCATAGAAAGGGGCATGCATGTATAGGAGGGTATGGATGTTGTGTTTGCTGGACCTAACCAATTAAGTGTGGGGATTTATCTAAATAAATATAATACCTGTCCCGTAGAGACACTGCTAGAATGATAGGGTCATCTTGGACTTATAGTGGTAGTGAAATGTTGTATTTGATGGTAGCCAATTAGATTTGGTTCAAGTGATGGCAATTGGATTCAATTAGAAATGTCGGCTACTGAATTTTGGGTGATCAAAGAATCGTGAATGATGCTTGATCATGGTTGGTGTCTTGATTTGGAAACCCATGTCATGAATGGTGGCTTGGCCTAGAAGACTGCTTGCTCATACATAAATGATAGTGGCTCGATCTAGACGATGAGTTGATCCTCCTGATAGATGTGGTGGACTGTGGCATGTGGTACACAGTTGATTTCATGGTATGGAGTGTGCTGAAATATGAAATGCTCCATTGATCAGTTTTGTTTTAGTAAATTCTAGACTTTAGAGTTTCTTTCATCCTAAGCAGCCTCTCTATGATGAAACTAATGTGAATGGATTGAAATCCGTGTGGTTTTCACCTGAAATTTCCTTCCTTGCAAAGCCTAAAGGAGTCCAAATAACTCTTAGGAAACACTGTTTGTCACCTCACTGTATTCCTTTCTCTCTTTGGGTTCATTATTTATATATTATTTGTTATATACGGATTTCAACTTATTGCCATTGTGTTGGATATTTAGTGAGTTATCACCTGTTCATTACATTAGTATAAGAGCTGAGTTTGATTTTGGCCTTTGAGCATACTTTTTATCAGACCTTGTATGTTTCGGATTTTAGGCCAGACTCATTATATCAAAGTTTCTTTGATCCATAGGTTTGTAACCATAATTGGCCCTTGGCCAGTTACAATTTAGAGATTCCCATGAAGAAAATGTTTGTTTGCTGTAAATGGAAGAGAACTAGAAATCAGGAAAAATAATTACGAAAGATTATTAGAATACAACATGAAGGTAAAAGAATTATTATCATACAAAGAGAAGCATAGTGATACTTGTGAGGAAGAAGAACCACCACTACAATTATTTGATCTCTCTCTCTCTCTCTCTCTCCCCTTCGCAGATCAAGGAGTTAAGAGGTTGGGCACAATCTTGGCCATCAAATAATTGAATTATGGAACCACAATTGTTATTTGTTTTGATTCTGCTAGGGAATCATAGAATTTGCCTTGCACAAATTATCAACAAAATTGTGCCCCACCATAGGTTTTGTGGAAAAAGCATGTCACCATCTACTAAATCGGGCCATATTGTCACTGTACAAGCTAGAGATTTGGGTTATCATCTCTCCAAGGTAGCCTTGAAGAATATCGAGGCATAGTGGATATGTTCTGAATGGATTCGCTTCATAATAGGCTCCCTCCACAAAAATCTCATCATTGCAATGATAGCAAAGCTGACGTAACCATGGATATAACCACCTTACATCACAGGGCATTTGAATCACCATGTTTCAGTTGGGTTGTTAGATTTCGGGTGAAAGAAAGACAGGTTGTTCAAGTTATCATGACTTGTGAACAAAGCAAAGGCAGTAGATTTTATTAAGAGAATGAATATATTAAAAAAGTATATATTAAGCAGTACCTCATAGTGGGTTTCTTGTATTTTGTGGGTCCACCTGTTATTGGAGAAAGTATAGGTTTCAACGACAATGGTATCGTCTAACAAAAAAAAGAAAAATGGATTGGGTCATGGGAAAAGATAAAAGATATATTCGAACCAATTTTAAGTTATACTAAGCCACAAGATCAAGCCACAGTAAATTTTGGAATTTTGAATTCATTTCCCTATTTTGGCATTGAAAAAGCTCTATATTATGTAGACATTGTTGACAGAATGATTTGGCTGACATGTTTGACAAACAGAGAAGATATTAGATATGGAATTGGAAAATCCAGTGTGGAAAAAGTCGGCAAAAAGTCCCGACTTTTTGAAAAAATCACGAATTTTTCCTGAAGCCGACTTTATCGGCCGACTTTTTCATCCCTGAGAAAGTTGCGATTTTATCCTCGAAGTCCTGATTTTTTCGAAAAAATCGTGAGTGTGGTAGTTTCTTTAATAATTTTTTTCATTTTTTTTTGGAAAAATCAGGATTTTTTCCAAAAATGAATATTTTTGTATTTTTTTTAGTTTTGCCGACTTTTTCAAAAAACGCCCGACTTTATCGAGTTTTTCAACTTGTGGACCCTTGCCAATTTAATCCCGACTTCGACTTTTTCCACATTGGGAAAATCTGATGTTTTGACACTTTAGATGTGATTCTTGGGCGTGATAACATTCTATTGAAGAATTGAAAAAATTGAGCAATTAGAAAGGAGACACATGACTGGCTTAAAGTTAATGGGATTTGAAGGATATATTTCCCTGCCACTTTCCATCAAAGGAAGATGTCATCATTCTCATTGAAATCGGTAACTTGTTAATTTTATAAATTCTAGATTCAAATATTGAGCCCCTTGGTAGGAAGCAATTGTTAGTGACTGCAACTCAGGAAAGTGGGAAACTGTGATGAAGTCATCAATCATTGTTGATAAGTATTGTTTAGAAAATGGTAGATTGAGGAGTTTTAAATGGCTATGTCACCTTTCTGTGATGAGCCGTTTCATTGCTAAACCTCTGATCATGGACAAAATACATGGTGGAATTACTTGGAAATTTATAACGACTATAAATGAAGAAACATACGATTGCCTTCTTGGCTGGCAATTCTTATTTCAAGGAAAAATGTTTTTTCATCGAGAAAGACTTTATTCAATGTTTTTGAAAATCTTCTAAACAATTCTGTAAAAGGGTTTTATCTATTTATAATAATAAGGTGGGTTGCTTAATCCATTCTGAGCATGGGTAGAAAAAGGTGAAAGCCCTATAATAAAATTTAGTCCTACTTTATTGTTTGTAAACATAGAACATTAACATGTATTGAATTTCAACCTAAACTTGGAACATGGACATGTATTGAATTTCAACCTAAACTACTAATTTGCTGCAGAAAATATCACCATGGTAGAGGAGCTGCATGTGGTTGAATGCCGAAAAACACGCAATGTAAAGAGCTGCCGTCCAAGTTGGCTTTTTTCTCTAGCTAATATTGCTGTTGATTTGGAAAGCAACTTGTCAAGTTATTTGAGTTACAGCCAATGAAAGAAAAGAGCTTGCATCTATCTAAAGCTTAGTCCTGTAAAAATGTCTTTTATTTACTTTCGCGATGATTTCCTTTTCCTAGTTTTTGGACATCGATACTTCTTTTGTTCTCATTTTCCCCTGAAAGTCGGATTTGAATTTCATTCCCAGTCATTTAGATGGTGTATATTCTAGTAGGAAAATATACACTGTAAAAATCAATGCCTGTAAGTTATATTCTTTAAAGTGATTTTAGGTTATATAATGTTTCTGATAAAGTTCTGGTAAAGATCAACAACAACACAAATCATCCATTTTGGTAGAGGTTCTTGGTTTGACTTATATAGTACAGGTTACAAATTGATAAAAACATGGTGGCAATAGCTGTTATGAACCAATTCACTAGAATAACCAAAGAAATACTTTATTTGCCAAATATAGATGGGGAAGATGCCTCCTAAGTACAATAATCCCAACATTTACTTCGATCCCAACATTTTCCTTATGTGACATTCATTTTGTTTTTCACTGTAGACAGTTTCACACGTCAGATTTGTGGAATTTATTGGAGTAATTTAGGAGGGTTTCTTCTGCGTACAAAAGGAAGATTCATATCAACTGTTCATGAATTTATATGATCTTGCAGCAAATACCTATCTTTATACTGTCAAGGCTTCTGAACACTGATACTACTCTTAGAACATCTTGCTTCTTCATTTTGGAATTCCGAAATTTATCCCAGTAAATGATTTCTTATTGATCTCAATATTCTTTTTGTTTCAAGAGTATTCTGATTTTGCTTGATTATTTTTGGGACCTATTGTATATGACAGTGCTGTAGATATGTTCAAGAGACAATTTGCTCATCTAGAGGAACACTACAGTAAAGGTGAAAACAGCACACCCCTTGGGAGGCAGCATGCCTCTTTACCAAGGTACGGGCCACGGCTCATACATTTTTTATTTTTCTGCTATGTATCTCAATTTAGTTTGTCTGACAACTTTTGTCATTTTTGTAGAGAGCGTGTCATTGAATTCAGAGAGAATCTTACAAAGCACAGCAAGGATTCTGAAAAACAGCAAGAAAGAAGCACTGCGTCTGTAACTAAGGCTACCCTTCAAAGTCCACCAAGAAATCAGGGTGAGGACTGGAGTTTTAACTCTAGTTTTCCTGTCTTGTATATAATGCATCATGTTACAGTATAAAGTGTGATCTTTAAATGAAGGGATTTTATGATTTTTTGCTGAAAGGAAACGATGTTTACATATAATATGCACCTGTCTTTCCTAGTTTGATGAATTGTTGCTGATACATGGGTTCCTGAACAACCAGGCATTGTGATTGATTCTGCAGTTTCACTATCTAATGGTCCAAGTAGAGCAGTTCCAGATCCACGAAATCTAGTGAAGAGTGCTAGCATCAATGCTTCCAAGTGCACAGTTGTTGTCAATGCCAGTCAAAGAAGAAACTCCACAATGAAACCTGGGGATGAGAAAAAGGAGGACTTGAGCAGTGAACCGAGTGCTGTCACATATAGTACAGATTCAATGGTTGCTGGTTTGACAAGCAAGATTGCAGCATTGTCCAGTGGAGTGGCTCATTCATGAATACTTCATTGTGTGTTCAAATCATTCAGGGCAGTGGTTACTAACCTCTAACTGATTTGGTTGCAACATATTCTGAAGTGTCCTAAACCAAGCATAGACTGAATGGTTGCTGGCCTGGTAAAGAAGGTTACAGCTATACCTAGCGGTTTGCTTTATTTTCATGAATATGTTAATGGTCATCTAATTTTATATTGTATTGATTGTAATATGTTTAAAAATATATTTTACTTCAACAGTTTAACTGGCTTCTTTTGTGTAGTCAATAATCTCTGTTTCAGTCAAGAAGCCTAGAATTTATGCGTCACCTTGTTGAAAATGAAATTTGATGAGATTCCTACCACATTATTAACGAAAGCTTTTCCATGTGAAATTGACTAAGAAATTGGGCATGTTGAGATTGATTCAATTCTTTTGCAGAGG
Source organism: Pinus albicaulis (assembly GCA_034641835.2). NCBI lineage: Eukaryota > Viridiplantae > Streptophyta > Pinopsida > Pinales > Pinaceae > Pinus > Pinus albicaulis. Next base: position 1,102,328,391 of record CM076577.1, read on the forward strand.
AACTACAGGGTTCATATTAAAATTTGCTCCAGTAAATTTTTGTTGTGTGCTCTATAGGGTTGAAGCTGATTTTTGCAACCATGAATCAGTTCAGTTGTTAGTGTTCAAGCTGATGAAGATAGTAGATATGATGTAACGAGTTAGGAGTAATGAATCTATAACATGTTTCTAGCCTAAGCAGCCAGATTCAATTCAGTGGATGACTCAGCTAAGCAAAAGGATGGGTATGTCTCAGATTTGACCAAACTTGATGAAACCTGGTGAACAAAAAATATACAAAATTCACCCAAAAAAGTTAGATGAGTGTCTGGCGAGTTTCCAAGTATTTGCTGAGCTGACTTGACTTGTCCTGATTTTGGCACCAAGCTAGGCATGATTCGTCAAACTGGGCAATAACCAGACGGTCCTGTTTCTAGTCATATTGCTCACCCAATTTCCTTGACCTTGAAAATCCTCAAGGTTCTCATTAAAGCAAGAGGCTTACTGCCGTCCTGCCAAGTAGAAAATAAAACATATACATGACAAGCACTGCTGATTGATGGGTCAACATTTGCAAAGTAGCGAGTGTAATTTTAGTAAATTACCATGATGATTTGCAAGGGAGGAGCCAGAACAATTGAATCGAAAGTGAAGCACCAGCCAGTATAGAACTTCGACAAACTTGTTGTACTCGGAAACAAGGTTGAAGAAAGAAATACAAATTTATAACTGAATGAAACTGAAAGATAAATACACATAAGTAAATACACAGAATTTACGTGGTAAAACCTTGACAGGGTGTCAAGGAAACCTCCACGGGGCAAGGGATTGGAAACTCTATTAATCAACAAATGATTCTCCTCTCTTACAAGCCTCTCGGGCCATCCAATTTAACTTGAGCTATTTCGTTATTCTAACTTTATTTCGTTACTCAACCAATTTATGGGTAATAAGTAATTTGCCCAAAATTACATTATTTACATTTGTTGTCATATTTTTAACAAAACTTGCTTCAGATTTGAATTGAAAATTGAGAGTTGTTGGTAGGAGGTAATCTACCGTATAGGTTGTAAGGAGTCATCTTGTTTTTTCTTGAAAAGTAAAGGCCCTCAATCCCCAAAAAAATTGCCTTAGCGTTGGAGGAAACTCTAGATTTCAGTTTTTCCTTGACATTTGGATGAATAATAAATATTAAATTTCCATTAGCTACATTTGTGTAAACCTATGGATAGTAAAGCCATACATATTTGGGCCTGTGATCTAAAGTTTGACCTGAATGCAAATGCTCTCTACTGTAGGAAGTCTATTGTCTTTCAAACTGCAAGTTTGAAATTTGATGCCTCCCCATGTTAATCTGAGGTGGCTTTCATTCTCAATAAATGCCCATGCGTTTTTCATCTATGACGTTCCATTTCCAAAACAAAAGTCCTTGTCAAGACCAATTAACGCCATCTAATTCCTGCAAGATTATCTGCAGAGCTTAAAGATAAAGATATTGACAATTAGCTTTGTTTTTTTCATGCCTTTATTGAGCCATTTAATTTGAGGTATGATAACTATCTGTGGAAGGGATTCTGGTGATTGTTCCTGTTATTTGCAATCATTCCGATACTAATTAGTTATCTTAGTCCTTTACATAACTTAAATTTGGTAACTCATAATACTGTTTCAAAGGTTATTTAAAGTTTATGACGATCTCCTTGTTCTTTTTTTAATTTTCCTTGTTTTTAGGGGCATTATTTTAGAGATTCAATTTGTGATAATTGTGATGTTATGGTCTATGGCTTCCCCAGGAGACTGGGAGAACTGTCTATGCAATATTTAGGAGTTTTGTCGTATTATAACAAAGTATTCAAGGGTAGATTAATCCATCTTTTAAGTACAAACTCCAATTTGATGGTCCAGAAGTAAAGATGTTGGGTGACTGTTTCTGTTATTTGCAATCATTCCGATAGTTATCTAATTCCGACACTAATTAGTTATCTTAGTCCTTTACATGACTTAAATTTACTACCTCATAATAATGTTTCAAAGGTTATTATTATATTTTTAAATTTCCTTTTTTCAAGGGTATACTTTTAGAGATTCAATTTGTGATAATTGTGATGTTATGGTCTTATGGCTTCCCCACGAGACTGGGAGAACTGTCCAATATTTAGGAGTTTTGTCATATTGTAACAAAACATTCAGTGGTAGATTGATATGAACTCTAATTTGATGGTCCAGAAATAAAGATGTTGGCAGGTTCTGGTTGTCTTCTATATATCAATGGATGAGATTTTGAACATTGACTTCCTTGAATATATGTTATAAAATTATTGCGCTGGCTTGTTTAGGCCATGTATCGTGTTTAGTGGGAAGTGGAGCATGGCCGTACAAAAAGAAGCTAAGGTTATCAATGAGATTTTTTTTATTCCCTCTTAAATTATTGAGCTGGCTTGTTAAGGCCATGTATCATGTTTAGTGGGAAGTGGAGCATGGCCATACAAAAAGAAGCTAATGTTATCAATGAGATTTTTTTTATTCTCTCTTAAATTATTGAGTCGAGAGGCTCATTTTACAATCTAGTATGAGGGACATGTGTAAGTATGTCACGTCCTAAAAAAATAATAAAAATATTTTTTGCTCATGTTGGTAAAAAAAACAATAATTAAATAACCATATAAATAAACAATTAAAAATATATTAACAAAACAATTAACTCAGTTGTTGATATTTCACTTTTACTCTTCAAGTAATAAAATACAAAGATATAATTTTACAGAGATAAAACATCCAATGTGAGTTATGAGTAAAATATTTTAACATGAATTAATATAAAATCGCTCAATACACATGTTATGTAATCTTTATAACATTAAAAAATGCAATTTAAACATGTCAAATTTCACATTATTTTTTGCACTCTAAAATAAGTTTGTAACAAAAGAAATTTGATGTCGCTCAGCTCATATTTGATCCATACTTTAGATGAATCTATGCTGATTGTACATCACTACTTTAATTATTATTAATTGTTTTTTTTTGATAAATTTATTTATTTATTTATACAAGAAGAAATTGATAATTACTATAATCAACACCACCAAAAATAACATTGCACTATTGCCACTCTTACCCTTTGGGGAGTTGGTAATTAGAACACACTATCATCGACACACCTAGAAATTGCATTGCAGTATAATAGGTCACAAACTCTATTCTGATCTATGCTGTCTGCCTTTTTTTGAGATTTCCAACGTAATTGTTAGTCAGTATATTAATATTCTTCAAAATCAATATTTTAATATTCTTGAAAGTGTTGATGTTATTTACCCATATTCTTCAAAGTTTTAATGTTATTAATCCATTCGTCTTAATCTTTGAAAGCAATGTTGTAGACAGCATTCATATATTATCCTGTGCACTATAAACCTTGGGTTGGATCGCATACACTGCTCCGTGCATGTACAACAGCCACTCCACGTTCGAAACTATATTTATTGGTTCATTACCAGTATTTTTATCAAAACCAATTTATCATTTTTGAAGATTACTATTTAGTTTTTTATTGGTTTATTATCCTGTTTTATATTGATTTTTGTTAAGCGTTTTTATCAGTTGTATTATTAATTTTATTTATTATTTATTTATTTTATGTTAGGGAAGTGTTTTTCATTTATGTTGTTAATGATATTTTTTTTAAAACATAAATCACGTGGAGTTTTGGAAATCCTTTACTTTTTCAGAATAATATAATTGAGGATTGGTATGCATTGATATTGGTTAGAGATTCATTGCTAAAAATATCTATTTAAAGTAATTAATGAAGTAATTAATGATGAGAAGAGATCGATATAAAATTGAAATTTTAATTTACCAATTAAGTATAATTAGAAGATATTTATATGTTAATTTAATAATATTAATATATTTAAATTATTTTGTAAGTTTGGTAGGACTATATTTTTAACATGTCGAATATATAATCTTTATGGGTGTTGGGAGTTGAACTGATAACTTCAGTGTGACAATTTTTGTAAGTTTGGTAGAACTACATCATTATGTCCAATATATCACTCATATAGGGGCAGGTTATTGAAACCTTGACTTCATATCAAGGAGTGCTTTAACAGAACACCCAATCACCCTTTATCCAAGACGCTGTGGACATTAATATATTTCTATTTATATTAATTTAATTTAATAATATTTATAAATGTTTTATATTTATGTTGATATATATTTTATTTAATAAAAAAGAAAAAAATATTTTAATTATTGAAATAATTTTTATTGGATATTATTATTTTTTCTTTTTCAATGAAATTATTTTTCCTCTTGAGTGGAGGGCAAGAGTGTGAGTCAATACAATAATATTCATAAGCTCAAAGCCATTACAATAATATTTCTCATCACCTTACTTGCAAGGAATTGAATTTGGGTGAGAGATGATAACCATTTTAACCAACCACTCAATTCCAATTGATAATTTTAAATATTATTAATAATTAGAGAATGTGTTACTTATTTATTCATGAGGTTTAGAACTATTATTTATAAAAAATGAATTGAACTTAGGGGGGAGATGATAACCATTTTACCCGACCACTCAATTCCAATTGATAATTTTAAATATTATTAATAATTAGAAAATGTATTAGTTATTTATTTATAAAATTTATAATTTATTAATTATTTATAAAAAAATGAAATTAATATTTATTATTTTTGAAAAAGATTAAAGTTAATATTTTTATTTATATATTTATTTATAGGTCGGGGTAAAACCATGTCATGTCAAAGTAGATCACAAATTAAGAGATAATGTCAATAAGTATATAGTAATAAAATCAACGACATGAAAAAAAGTCAAAAGAACTAGACTCACAAGATAATGTCAAAGATGGGAATAAAATAAGGAAATATATAAAGTAATCAACTAGATAAAACATGAAAAAAGAGGGTCAAAAGAATAAATCAAAGAAAGGATGAGATGGGAGGGGAGGGTTTAAGAATACGTTATTCATAAAAGAAATTGATGACTTAAAAAAGTATTAAGACGTGATAACATAACGATGAATATAATATATGGTGTCATTTTCCTCTTTGGAGAAGAGGTTAAATAAGATGGCGAAAGAGTGTGGCGGGCCTAAAAATTTTGATTATTAGTCACGATTCATGATATAGATCAACTGAAATAATGCTAACACTTACCATTTCAATTACTATAGTCCCGTACTTGCGGCTAGGACTAAAAAAACATTAAGACGTGATAACTAAGATAGTGATGGCTATGAGGGGGGCCTAAAATTTTTGATTATTTGTCACAATTCGTGATAGACGTGATAGATCACAACTAAAATAAAATAATGCTAACCCCTACCATTTCGATTACTGTAAGGACTAAAATATATTAAGACGTGATAACTAAGATAATGATAGCCGTGAGGATTAGAGGTAAAAATTATGATTATTCAAAATTGAATTAAACTAAGATCAAGGGAGCATTAGTATGGTGATTTTCAGATGAGAGTGTTACTAGTGTATGACTTTTTTAGATGGGAGTATTAATAGAGTATGGTGATTTTTTTAGAGATATGTTGAATAGCAGGTTCCCATAAATGGCTTAACACGAGTGTTCTTCACGATACCATTTTTGAGATATTCCTTAATATCGAGGGCTTTTCTCATAAGTCCATGAGTGAAAGGAAAATGAAGTTGGAATTTTGAAGTTAAGATATTCCTCAATATTGAGGGCTTTTCTGAGTCGATGAGTGAAAGGAAAATGAAGTTAGAATTTTGAAGTTAGCAATAGTAATTATATGCTTTGTTTTATTAATAAATTTATGTGGATTATTATTAAGTGCTATGAAGTTAGAACTTTGAAATTAGCAATAGTAATTATATGCTTTGTTTTATAAATAAATTTATGTGGATTATTATTTAGTGTTATGAAGTTATTAATATTAATTAGATGTTTTATCTTAAAATAAATTTATATTATATTGATTATTATTAAGTGTTTTATTATATTTATTATTGTGATTATTATATTGATTTTATTACCAAGTGTTATTTTATAGATTCTTAAAATTAATTTATTTTTTGGGTTGTTTAATTATTATACATTTTGAAGTTTTTGGCAGGGATTCTAGTAAACCATTTATGGTTGAATGGTGATGGTGATCTTTTGTTGTTTAAATTTAGGGTTGTCTCACTATTATACATTTTGGAGTTTTTGGCAGAATTGAATATATGAATTCAACATCTCAGAGATACTTGAATTGTGGAGAATTCACACCTCAAATTTGTGATTTCCAATAAATTCCTACATCATTCTAAACATATGCCAAAAATATTCGAAAGTATATAATAAATAAACCACAACTTTATGATTTATAAGGTCCAAAATCAAGCTATTAGATTTGAAAAGTATATGAATGCCTCCCTTAATTACTTTTGAATGCATGTCTAATTATATGTGATACAAATGCATACATTTAATTATATATATATATATATATATATATATATATATATATATATATAGTGCATCGATATTTTTAATTATGCATATATATGTTTATATTTAATGTGAATTTTTGATAATAATGTGTTTTTTTTTTAAATTATTTTTCAGTTTATATTTATATTTATATTTTGGTTAATAAGTTTTAACTTTTAATCATCTTTGAAATTAAAAAAAAAAAAATTGTATGAAGTATATTAAAGTTCTGAAAAAAATAAATATTAAACTATTTTTTTTTAAATGTAAATTGTTTTTCTTTTTTCTTTTTCTAATTGGTTGATTACTATTTTTATGTGGTTTTAAATTGAACTATTAAATTTAATAATTATATTAAAAATAAAAAATCTAAAAAAATATCTATTCTCCTATTGTCATAATAATTTAAGTTTTGTTACAATACCATAAACTATTGAACTATTAAATTTAATAATTATATTAAAAATAAAAAATCTAAAAAAATATCTATTCTCCTATTGTCATAATAATTTAAGTTTTGTTACAACACCATAAACTATTGAACTATTAAATTTAATAATTATATTAAAAATAAAAAATCTAAAAAAATATCTATTCTCCTCATAATAATTTAAGTTTTGTTACAATACCATAAACCAATATAGTGAAAAAACTCTTATTATATTAAATTATTATATTAGTTTTTAATATATATATATATATATATATATATAAAATTTAAAATTATTAATTATTTATATAATCCAAAAAATTATTATTATTATTATTTAAAATTATAATTTTTTTTCATAAGAAGCATATACTAAGCAATATATTATAATTATTAAAAGTACATTAATATATTTTAAAGATAAATAATTATTAAATAATTTACATGTTTTAAAAATTTGTTGAAATTTTATATTAAATTTAGAAATATAAATAATTTTTAATTTATTTACTAAATATAATATATTAGAAAAGGAAAATGATACTTCATTGAAAAGTGTAACTAGGATCGGTCTTCATATTGACTATGTAATTATGGATTTATGTAAAGTAGAAGACAAAGATAATAAAATGTATTTTGTACTTGCTTCATGGGTTTCATGAGCAAGAGTTTATTATAGGTTAATAGAATTCTTCTTGATGTCTATCTAGGGTTTTGTCTTCTAGGGATAGATGTAATTAAGTGTCATATATATATGAAGGATCTAGTCTCATGAAATGATCCAAGACCTTGTCCTAGAAACCGTGGAAGAATGGCTCTATCAACCCTCATTGAAACACTGAAAGATAAGATTAAATGATGTATTAGAAGCCGACCTCATAACAGTCATGTCGACTCCCAAATAGTCACATCAGTTCACCAAGTCAGGTCGGCTTATATACAGGGGCAAACAACTATATATACCCCTGTAGACTTCGTAGAAAACATAGATTTTCGGTCATCTCTGAGTTGAAGTGCGGATTTGAGTGCAGACGGAAGTGTAGATTTGAGTGCAAACCAAAGTGTGGATTTGAGTGCAGATTGAAGTGCCGATTTGAGTGCAGACCTAAGTGTAGATTGAAGTGCCGATTTGAGTGCAGACCTAAGTGCAGATTGAAGTGCCGATTTGAGTGCAAACCGAAGTGCAGACTTGAGTGCAGTTTCAGTGCAAATTTAAGTGCAGTTTCAGTGTGGATTTAAGTGCAGTTTCAGTACGAATTAAAGGACAAGTTTTCAGTGCGGATTTCTGATATGTTTTAGGTCTGGTTAAGGTACACACATCCTTGTGGTATCTAAGTATTACATATGCTACGATAGAAATGCAGATCATTCTGAAACAAGCTACAACATGACAAGGAAGTGCAAGAGTAGTATTGAAGTAACAGATCTGTCCAAAGATAGTTTGTGTGATATCCTAAAGTGAAGTTGCTAACAAAGGTGACAGTGAGACAATGTCGGAAAGAGGAAGAAAGAAGGAAAGTAAATCTATGATTTACTTTCCTATCTACAACTTATATATATCTCATGTAACTGAAGATTCAACTGAAGGTTCAAAGGAAGTGCTGGTGCAGAACAATGCAACTTGGTGAAGAGAAAAAGAATCAGCACTGAAGGACATCAAAGAAGAAAGGTCAAGGTCTTGGATGCATATATAGGTCAAGGGTCTAATTCTTGATCATGGTACTTGTCATCTGAAAATCTATAAGAAGAATTTCTCATGGGTTTTCCTCTCCAAGAGGGAGAGGTTTTGCCCTGGCTTAGCCTAATTCGTGTGTCTCGTGTATTCTGATAATTGACTTGAAGAAGGATTAACTAAGCTAAGCAAGAAGAAGACATAAGTAACTCAAGTAAGTTCACAAGTAATTATCAAGAAGAGAATTTGTATTAATCACTAGCTCTCCAAATTCTCAACATGGTATCAGAGCTAAGGTGCTAAAATCAAGTGCTACTTGACAAAGAGACACTCCAGGAAGAAAAAATCAAAGTTTGGGTGAAAAGTCAAATCAGTTTGCAAGGAAGAATCTCAAGCTATTCTCGAGAAAGATCTTCATCTCAATCAAAGTATCAACCTTTCAAAAAAATAATCTTTGCCATCAAAGATTTACATTCAAGACATTGTTAGAAGAGGACATCATCTTTTGAAGACATCCTTTACCATCAAGGATTCAGGAACACCTAGATTGAAGATTTCTATCTTAGTAGAAGCTCCTAACTCCTTCATCATCATCAAGGAAGTTGCAGGCCACTCTACTCAAGTAAGTATCTATGACCTTACTTAAATTTGTCAAGATGACTTATTGTAAAGAGAGCAACAAGCTGGTTGGGTCATCCAACTTTAGCGCATGGAAGAAGAGGACATATTTGAATTTAATTGAAGACGAAGTTATGGACTACATCGATGGATCAACAATTCAACCACCAAAGGAAGATGCTCTAGCTTATGCCATGTACATGAATGGAGAAATCAGAGCCCAGAGGATTCTCATAGAATCCATTAAGGACTCACTCATTTCCCATGTATCAAAACTAAAGTCTACTAAAGAAATATATGAGAAATTGGTGGAGCTATTCTCTGTAAGTATTGCAGGAGAAGCAATCTCTCCGAGACAAGAACTATATAAAATGAAATTGTCAAGATAAGAATGAATCACTCCATATTTTATGAGGATTTCTGAAATAAGAGATCAACTGCAGGAATTGGGAGAAGTAATGTCTGACACTGAGATGACTACATTGGTGCTGAATGCTCTACCAGAGGAATGGGGAAACTTCACTTCAAGTTTATACAAGAAGAAAGAAGCCACACCATTCCATGATTTATGGTATCTATGTAAAATAGAGGAAACAAGATTAAAAGCCAAAGTTGATACACGACGAAGTGAAGATAATCAAGCCTTTGCAACCACATACAGGAAAAAAAGGAAGATTCATAAAATTTGGTCCTCATAATAGAAGAAGGAATATGGAAAAAGTACGGTGCTTTGGATGTAATGAACTTGGGCATTATAAAATAGATTATCCTAAATCTGAAAAGCACAAGAGAAAAAGGGAAGAAGCCCATATCTCAGATATGAGGGAAGAACCTGATGCAAAGAAATCTAAGAAAGAAGAAACAAGGTATCTCCACTATTATTGAGATCTTCTCCTTTAAGTGATTTCTGTTGGTTGTAAAATAGTATGATAGGAAGCAATGTATATTATAGCATCATGATAAAAACATGGTAGGAGCTCCTCGTGAAACAGCTCTGGGAAAACCTCTCCAATAACATTACTAATGGAAGGCATTCATCAAGATCAAGGGTTATTATGGAAACATAATTTTGGGATGTGATGACATACTGATAGATCAAGTCAAGGGAATGAAAATCTTCATTCTAGAAAAACTGCTACAAGATGACTCAAGGAAAAAGGTATGAGGTATGTATATATTTATACGTTGACACTGGATGCTGTGAAGTCATGTCATATGGTTGTAGGTAATAAACTTCCATATTTATAAGTATGATCTATGAAGGAGGATCTCTCGGTGCATTGACAGATGAAATCAACATAATATATCTTCATGGAATATGAGGTGGTTGTATATGAACAAGAAACTGGAAAATTTGTAAGTTCCCAGGAATGAAGAATGTGCAGAAAGGAAGAGATCATGAAATGTAACCATGCCAAGAGGCAGTTATCATCTGAAAGCCAAGAAGATGTGACTAGGAGATCTCTTGGGAGGATATGTAGACTCTGATAGAAGTTTGGTAAATAAGAAGACCCTTGACAAAACATATCATTAGGAGATGTGTTAATTTGAATAAAGGATGCCGATGCCTACATGAAGATGTCATGGTGAAATATCATCACATAGGTAACTTTTGTTTTAAAAGTTCATATGTATATATTTATCTGGATGAATTTGTGTAGGGCTGCTAATCATGAGAAAGAATGTATGATCCTTGGAGATGATTCAAAGGAAAGAAACATGGCATAACGGTGGACCAGATGAGAAATACTGATGAATCACTTTCTGATAGTGGAAATGACTCATGACTGAAAGTGATGGATGATATGTGCCCTATGAAGCTAAAAGTTGAAGATTCCTCAATATCGAAATCCATGACATTGAGGGGAGGAATTATTCATGAGTAGCTGGATTGCTGCTGTAGGACCCTGGTTGAGAAGGACCCTGGTGGTAAGTTTCTTACTTGGAATAAACTTGAAGTATTTCCTTCTTGAGTTGAGAGGGAGTGACATATGTGATTCTCTAATACATGTGTCATGCATTAGACCAAGACTAACAATCATAAATCTTAGTGAAGGCCATGTGGAGAGAATGGATAGACACATCATTTTGGTCTTCACCTGGAAGACATAATGGAGGATTGGGTAATCATCTGACATTCGATACTTTTTGAGAATGAGAGGGCATTCAAGATAAGAGTAGTCGATGAGCGATATTATTTGAGGGCTGGCTACCCAATAGAAGAATAGTCCAAGAAGGTCATACTTTGAGAATACCTGGGTGGAGTATGTACCTTGGAGAGACAATGACTATGGTGTCTATAAGTCATGTGTCTCGCCAGCATTGTAGCCCATTGTATCGTTGAGAGATGGGGTTGTTAGTCAAGGCCTTGCACTAGGGCAATGCTGGTTGATATGATGCTATATAGATGCGATTACCAATCTGATTCTTCTTATGAGATTCTTCGGTTTGAAGGTGACCATGTACTTGTGTGAATACCTCCCTAGTTAAGAGGGAGTGTTGAAAGGTGTAACTAGGATCGGTCTTCATATTGACTATGAAATTATGGATTTATGTAAAGTAGAAGACAAAGATAATAAAATGTATTTTGTACTTGCTTCATGGGTTTCATGAGCAAGAGTTTATTATAGGTTAATAGACTTCTTCTTAATGTCTATCTAGGGTTTTGTCTTCTAGGGATAAATGTAATTACGTGTCATATATATATGAAGGATCTAGTCTCATGAAATGCTCCAATACCTTGTCCTAGAAACCATGGAAGAATGGCTCTATCAGCCCTCATTGAAATGCTGAAAGATAAGATTAAATGATGTATTAGAAGTCGGCCTCATAACAGTCATGTCGGCTCCCAAATAGTCACATCGGTTCACCAAGTTAGTTCAGCTTATATACAGGGGCAAACAACTATATATACCCCTGTAGAATTCGCATAAAACATATATTTTCGGTCATATCTGAGTTGAAGTGCAGATTTGAGTGCAGACCGAAGTGCAAATTTGAGTGTAGACGAAGTGCGGATTTGAGTGCAGATCGAAGTGAAGATTTGAGTGCAGATTGAAGTGCAGACCGAAGTGCAAACTTGAGTGCAGTTTCAATGTGGATTTAAGTGCAGTTTCAGTGCAGATTTAAGTGCAGTTTCAGTGCGGATTAAAGGACAAGTTTTCAGTGGTGATTTCTGATATGTTTCAGGTCTGGTTAAGGTACACACATCCTTGTGGTATCTAAGTATTACATATGTTACGGTAGAAGTGCGGATCATTATGAAACAAGCTATAGCATGACAAGGAACTGCAAGAGTAATATTGAAGCAATGAATCTATCCAAAGATAGTTTGTGTGATATCTTAAAGTGAAGTTGCTGACAAAGGTGACCGTAAGACAGTGGTCGGAAAGAGGAAGAAGAAGAAAAGTAAATCTATGATTTACTTTCTTATCTACAACTTATATATATCTCATGTAACTGAAGATTCAAAGGAAGTGCTGGTGCAGAACAATGCAACTTGGTGAAGAGAAAAAGAATCAACATTGAAGGACATCAAAGAAGAAAGGTCAAGGTCTTGGATGCATATATAGGTCAAGGGTCTAATTCTTGATCATGGTACTTGTCATTTGAAAATATATAAGAATAATTTCTCGTGGGTTTTCTTCTCCAAGAGGGAGAGGTTTTGCCCTGGCTCTAGGAGCCTAATTCTTGTATCTCGTGTATTCTGATAATTGACTTGATGAAAGATTAACTAAGCTAAGCAAGAAGAAGACATAAGTAACTCAAGTAAATTCACTAGTAATTATCAAGAAGAAAATTTGTATTAATCACTAGCCCTCCAAATTCTCAACATCCATCTCTCTTCTATATATGTTATAGACGAAGATTGAATATTTATATAAGGCAAAGAAATCATTTTTGCAATTAAATAAATTGTGAAAGATTTGGTATTAACATAAATGGTTTTGGCATATGTCATTGTTGTAACATATAAGTCATGGAACATGCTTTTATCAAATTATTAAAGTGGAATTGGTTGAAGTTTTCAAAGATGGTTTTAATTTTAAAAATTTAAAAAACAATAAATTGCTTTTTTATATTATTTAAAAAAATTAATATTAGACGAATGTTTTTTTTTTTTTAATTGTAAGTATGTGATTTTTTTATATTTATGAAAAAATTAGTTAATGAATATGTAAAATATTGGTTTTTTTAATATAATATTTTATAATAATTAAAATAAAGTTTAAATTTAACATAGTTTAAGAAGGATGTTGCAAAAATTATTAAATAGCGTAGTAATTCCAAGAATCAATGTTTGTTAGTGATATAGGTGTAAATTGGTTTGGAGTTTCAAGGATGTAATATGTAAATATAAAATATATTTTAAATCAATTTATTAAGATGCTATATGTATGTATAAAATATTTTTTTTAATTAATCTATATCTATATCTATATATAATTTGTTTAAGATTATAATTTTATTTTTATTTAAAAAAAATGAATTGTTTTTTTTTTTAAATTTGTTGTTTTCTTTTTCAAAATATTAAACATGAATGTTGTTTTTAACATTCATGTAAAGAATAAATTAAATGATGAACACATTATTCTTTTTACTTTGTTTTATAACTTAACTATGTTCCTTTTAAATTACAAATTTCATATATATATATATATATATATATATATATATATATATGTGTGTGTGTGTATGTATGTGAAATTTGTAATTTAAAAGGAACATAGTTAAGTTATATATATATATATATATATATATATATATATATATATATATATAGTAACAAAACCAACTAAATATATTAGTTTCTTCTCTTTTATATATATATATATTGATAAGAATATTGTATTAAATCAAAATCCACGTTTGGATCACGGTTTGTACCATCTTGGATCACGTGTACCACAGGTGAGTCCAATGAAAATCGTTCAAGGCCAACTATAACTGTAACCTCACAACGATCTTTATTTTCAATATTTATCAGCTGTTTTACTATCCTAAAGGACATAAGGTTTTTGGAGGTGTAGATTTTCCAAAAGATCTATAAATACAATTTTTTTTTTACATTGCATATCAGACCCACTATTAAGGAATAGTCGCAAGGGAAGGAATACCATTTGTAATTAGGACTTTGGTGTTAACGTTTAATCCTTTGTTGGCAAGATCATCTACAATGTGAATTTTCAATCTCAACACTTGAAATAAGCTATTAGTGGAGAAGGCTAGTTTTAGATTCTTGATTCGATCAATAATGCTTCACAACTTGCAATCCTTAGGAAAAGATCCATGAACAAGGTGATGGATAACTAGATGCAAATCTCCCAGTACGAACAAATCTTTGATGTTTGCTTCTTTGGCCAGAAGGAGCCCTTCTAGTAATCCATATGCCTCTGCCGCATTATTTGTGCAATTGGCTAACCCAACACTGTTACCGATAAAGTAGGTAACCTGACCTCAAAACGGGAACTCTAGCCCAAAAAGACTCAAAAAACATGAAAAAACACCCCAAAAACAAAAAAAGTGTATTCCAGAACGCACTTGGTTTTTTTTGAAGGTCAAATTTCAACATTTTATAAAATTACGCTAAAAACAAAATTGTTTCTTGAAAAAAGGATTGAAAGAACACCCACAAAACAAAACCAGTTGATGCTGGAATAACAAAAAAAAAAATTGTATCATATTTCTGACATTTTTAAAAATAGAAATAACAATTTTTAATTTTTAAAATTCAAACATTAAAAAAAACCTAAAATTTAAGAAAAAATAAATTTAAAAAATAAAAAACATTTTAAAGCTTAAAATTTAAAAATATATAGGAATAAAAAAATAAAATAAAAAACAAAATAAAAATTTTAATTCAAACATTAAAAAAAAAACCTAAAATTTAAGAAAAAAATAAAAAATAAAAAATTTAACGATTAAAATTTCAAAATATATAGAAATAAAAAAATAAAAAAATTAAATTAAAAAAAAAAACAAGTTAAAAGAAAGAAAGAAATTATAAAAAATAAAGTATAGAAATTAAATTAAAAAAAGAAAAAAAAAATGTTCAAAAAAAAAAAAAAATTTAAAGAAATATATTAAATTTTAATAAATTTAAAACTTTAAAATAAAAATTTAAAAAAATACAAAAAAATGAAAATTAATTAAC
>CM076577.1:1102343830-1102495083 GCA_034641835.2 Pinus albicaulis
AAATGTGAACTATTTTTTTTTTCTCACTTGAAAAAATTGCATTTGGAGCAGCTCTCAGTGGTACCCAGTCAAGATTAGAACACTATATCTCCCTTAAGAAAATGTTATATTCAGAACCAGTGGAAAATAGTCAACCCAAGATTAGAACAGTATATCTCCCTTAAAAAAATGTTATATTCTGATCACTGGAAAAAGGCAGCAGCAGTAAAGTGATTCACCAAAACTTTTTCAGAATTTAATTCAAGAAAAATTTGATTATATATAGACATGTTTGATCATCGTAGTGATTTCACCTTATAAATATAAAAACCAACTACCATTAAATCCATATATCAATGTTAAAAAACTCCTCCTTGAAGAAGAAAGATCCATGAGCATAGATAGAGAATGAAGCTACCAACATTGGCAGGCATAAACTGAAGAACAGAGCCATTCAAAATGTTTACCTGAAAGGAATCAGGGATGGTAGCCAGAAACCTGAAGACCAGAAAGGCATAGAGCACAGCCTAGACATTAAAAATTGACGACAGAATGGCGAGCCCGACGCAAAGTGGGAGGAGAAGGTTATTTACTGAAACCAACTCTCACATTACCATCGTCGGATGTCGCTTCAAACAAATGAATGCTTGGGATGAGGGAAGATGTCTGGATAAGGGAAAAAAGGGAGTACATGGTATCATTTCACATCAAAACTTACCTTGAAGACTCTGTAGCTTGGCTAGGCATAGTTAAATTTAATATGGTACTCAATTAAAAATTTTACAATGGATCAAAACTATAATCCATGAAGGTATTTTACCTTACATAGAAAGCAAACACATGTGCAGTGAAGTTTAATATTAACAGTGTGTATGTATTTGGTTTTACATGTTCCAAGGGGTTTTATGAACCTCATTTTCATAAGAATCTAAACAAAATTAAATTCTCAATTATTAATCAATGTTTTTTATTCTAAATTCTGAATTTATAATGTTAACAGAAAAGATAAAACTCAGAACTGTGACGCTGAAATGTCTAGCGTTTAAATTTCAAAATTTTACTACAAAACAGTGACATTTCAATGTAATTCGGCATTCGGCATTTTTCGAAAGAGGCGATAAGTTTGGTGACTTACCCGAGAAGTTCTTCTGGATGCAGAGTAACTCGACGAGTGGGGACGGCAGGAGCACCACGAGCGAGGACGGCAGGAGCACCACGAGCGAGGACGGCAGGAGCACCACGGCGGACGGTAGCAGCAACAACGCAGACACAGCGAAAAAAAATGCGCGCACAACAAAAACTGTAAACCGTCAAAACTCGCGGGCAATTTATTTATAGAAAATAGTTCGGCCGAACTATTTTAAAAGTAAAACTTCGGCCGAACTCATAGTTCGACCGAAGTTTTTTAGAAGTTCGGCCGAACTTTTGTTGCCAGTTTTCCAACCTCCGGAAAAAATTATGTTTGCTCGCACCGTCAGTGTGCCATCAATCTAAATGGAATCATGAGTTCGGCCGAACTTTATAATAAATTTCGGCCAAACTCTTACAAAGTTCGGCCGAATGTTGAAAAATGTTTGGCCGAACTATTGTTGAAAAAAAATTTCCGCCCCCGATTCTCACAAAAGTGTAACCCAGCTTCACGTTTCCACCCTTATCCCTTTGGTTTGTTATCCTTTCTCTTTGAATTTCCAGGAAATTTGGATTGTTTGGAAGTGAAACGTTGTTAGTTTGGGTCATTTGGAAGTGAAACATTGTACTATTTTTGTTTGTTTTACATGTTTTATTTGAGAAAGTTTTTAGGTTGAAGAAGGAATTTTTATTTTTCATTGAATTCTAAATTCCAATAAATTTCCACATGGTATTAGAGCTTGTTATGGTTGAGATCACTCTTCAATGTATTTTTGCTAGAGTTTACTTGGGGCAAAGAAGAATTTGTACTATAGAAAGAGTTTTGTATACTCCATACATTGTTGATTTTGTGCTCAAGACTTGTTAAGGATATATAAGGTGAATCTTGTTCTTAGAGAGTGATAGGTTGAATAGAGCTTCTAACTTTGTTTCATGGAAGTTCAAGCCTTATCTTTTTATGAGGAAGTCAATTTTTTGGAGCATGTTAAGAAGGAGATTCCGTTTTTCTTTTATTTTCTTTTTTTAATTGTATTTACGATTTATCTCATAGTTTTAACTAAACTTCAAGTGTAAGCACTCATTATATTTGAAATTATCCACTTTGCATGCTTTACATTCCAGAGTATCCACTTTACTTATTGGATGTGGAATATTTACTCTGCATGTTTTACATTCCAATTTCAACAAGTATCCACTCTAGATGCTTTTGTTAGACCCACAATAAGATAAATTTGAAATAAATGAAAAAACATGTTTTTATTTTATTTCACTGGATGTAGAATTAAATAAATGAAAAACACGTTTTTAGTTTATTTCATTGGATGTAGAATTTAATTCGACATCCAAAAAGTCATTACACTTGAAATTTCGGTAAAATTATAAAAATATAAGTTGAAAATACAATTGAAAAAATAATTTTTTTCCATTTTTTCTTTATATCCAAAAAATATTTACTCTTATGGTTAACAACATCATCTTAAATTGCATTGGTTTTGATGACCACTTGCAACCTCAAAGATTTTCTAATAATTGATCTAGCATAGTTGGTCACTCATCAAAAAAGGGAAGCCAAAACAAAGATAATCATTCTTGATTTATTCAAATGATCATTTATCTTAGACATTTTAAAATAAGAATATAGGTAACAAAATTTTGATTCTTCAATTGAATTGTTTCTAAAATATTGTGCTTCTTGATAGTTTCTATTGCAAGATCGACTTTCAGTTGTTTGCATGAACAAGAAAGATATTATGGTGAATTACTTGACTAGGATCAATGACCTAAAGGATAAGTTGGCAACCATTTGAACTAAGGTGGAATTTGAAGGGTTAGTTTCCATTTCCACAAAAGGGCTTGTTCCTCCTTCTAGGATGCCTTTTATACAAGTTTTTTGTGCTTGATAAAATATACCAAAGTTTCCTAGGGTTTGGATTGATCACATGAATAAATAATATTGCAATCTTGTTTAGAACAATGTAAATTTGATGTTATTGGTTTCATTGGGAAGATGAAGAAGAATATCAAGAAAGACTTCAATAAGGAGGTTGGGATAGATACAAGAAAAAAATATTTGAGTAAGGCAATTTTCTTTTGATGTCACAGTATGGGACATCATTTGAGCGAGTGTCCCTTTTGAAAAATAAGGGATAGAGCATGAGATAGGTTGCAACTAGTTGGATTGTTGTGGGGGTTGAGGAAATGAGATCTGAGTTTGAGATTTCCTTTCCTTGACTTCTTGTTTATCTTCTAATATTATGTCTAGTTTTTGTTGGTATATGAATAGTGGAGCTTTGAGACACATGATATATGACAAGTCTCTATTCAATGGAATTTAGTAACAAATGAGATACATGATTATGGGACTTGGTGATGACACCACTTACCTTATGAGAATAGTTGGCTCTATTTCACTTTGGATTCCTTTAGGTGTTCTTGAGTTGGAGAAAATTTTATTGGTTATTGGTTTGAGGAAGAAATTCATTTCTATTTTTGGTATGGCATATATACATTAGAGAGTTGGCTTTAAGGGACAACATGGAACCATAAATGATTATATTATAGATATTTTAAGGAATTTAGCTATATGGGTGAGAGAGGTTGGGTTACTTGCTCATGTAGTGACACGTGTACATTACAATGGGAGATTGAAAGAGCATTCTAGCATTGAAGAGACACATGCATGGTGAGAGGTCATGGATCCAAGTTCAACATTGGTTAAAGATGTTGTGATAACATCTTTTGTTGATGAGGGTGTGATATTTTTCAATTCACAAAATTATCTTTCAATGATCAAGTAGATTATGGATATTTTTTTTCTATCTTTAGAGGTTTAAGAGCATGTAAGAGCACTCAAATATTTAGTGAGGGTGAGTGTGCCTCCTAGGGGATATCCTGGTCATGTTGCATGGACTCTCCCATTTTTGGGACAATCGATTTGTATTAAGGAGATGTGTGATGATGAAATTGATTTCATCCATAAGCCTTACAATTTTTCACTACATGGGATAAGGGATACCTTGATGGAGGATGATGTGAATACATATTCCAAAGTTGCAGTTGATAGAAGTATATAAATGCCATGGTTTATTTTATATAAAATGAGTTTCTTGTGATGATACTCTTACTACAAAATCATGTATTCTCTTAGGCAAAGGGAGTTGACCTAGTTTATGTTGGTCTAATTTCTAAGGTACATGAGAGGGACTCTCATGTTCATGAAATGATGACCTTGTATGGATTGTTTCATGTACCCCAAGCTTTGTATTTTTGGATCAATGAGTTGACTTGTATGGATATATATCTTTGTAAATTTAATAGATGTTATGAACTTGTATTTATCTTGTATGTAAATGTTATTTCCTCTAGAAGATGTTTTATACAACTCATGATGTGTTCATTTATTTTGGTCTATGAAGATGACTTGGAGAATAATAAAGTTTAGCACTTTGTTTTTGTTCCATAGAGTTATTCTTTCATATTCACATGAGATCCTAATTTTTTGGAGGATTGAGATGTTAGAGCATGGGTGACAAGTTCTTTACATATGCTAGTGGTTTATTATGAGGCCACAATAAGTATATATTTGTAGGTAGTATATTTTGTGGAGTTGTAGAGAGAGTTGATAGATGTTGGTATAAACACACTCCTTATAAAGAGGGGATGTTAATTTTCATGGTTACTCCCATTCTTTGGGTGCTTCATGATATTTTTGGTACATGGTGCATGTTCAAACCCTAGATTTTTTTAGATGGATTGGCACAGAAGAGACAATCCTTGATGAATTTTCACAGTTAAAATATTTTTCTTAATGGATTATTTACCTTACATTATTGTTGGTTTAATGTTATTTCCTTAATTTTTAGAGTTCTCTTGACAATTTGGTGGATGCCCTTCATCGGGGCCCCATTTCGAAGGATCCACTTGCTTGGAGAGCACTCTACGTGGGATGAGGATCATTATGTATCTTGGAGGAAGGCATTAGGACCTAGTTTCTAAGTGGAAGATTGGACTCATATTTGAAGGATTGGACATGCTTGGGAACCCCTAGGGTTTCAATAGTATTATTATAGAGTAAACTAACCTAATGGAGATCACTACTTAAGAGAATTGATGGAGTTCATGGAGGCTTGAGATGGATGGATGTAAACTTGACATGGATAGTTACATCAACTTAGAGGCATTATTATACACGGCACCCCATTAGAGCACAACACATGTACTTTAGAGCATAGTGTCTCACTTGTGCTCACCTACAAGTCCTCATTGTAGGTAATTACATATAAGGTCTATGGTCCAGATTGTGTTGTTATCCTTCCTTACCTCATATAAATATAGGAAAGACAAAGTCTTTCCATACATATATGTTCATTCACTCACTTGTATTCACTCGTGTAATGAGATAGAGCTTGGAGAATAGTTTGCACTAGCCTCTCTCACTCTCTAGAGTCATCATGTACACATCTCTCTCTCTCTCTCTCTCTCTCTCTCTCTCTCTCTCTCTCTCTCTCTCTCTCTCTTGATTCGTTAGGGTTTCTTGGTCTTCTTGGAGTATCTTGAAACATCTTGGAGATCTAGGGTTATGTTTTATATCTTGGATATTAGAGAGGGTTTTTTTATTAAACCCTAAGATGGAATTATAAAGAAGAGCAAGAGGCAAGGACATATTGACTTGGAGGATGTGTTGGAGTGGTTATTGTAGATTGCATCTTCTTGGTTGGTCTAATTCTGTTGATATTCTTGGTTTGGAAATTTGATTTATACTAGCCTTGACCGAGGGCTATGGTATGTACATTTACTTCATTTTGATCATATTAATGAGGTTTTCTACAATCCAAAACTTGCGCAATTTTCGAATTTTATTTTCAACTATATATGTTTTTTACGTTTACAACCATATATGTCTTCTTGATTTGACATAAGTAAAAGGAAAATTGTGAAATGATTTGAATCTAAGTTAAGAATATGATTTGATTTTACTATTGTCACATTGTTTTTATTACTGCTATAAAAGAGTGTTTTATGATCTGACATTCATTGATCAGTATCCCTTTGGTTTGGTATCTTATCTCCTTGAAATTTTGGGAAGTTTAGGTTGAGTTTTTGGATGTGAAACATTGTACTCTTTCAATTTCTTTTTGTATCTTATTTTACAACAAGTTTGTTGACCATTGAATATTACTTGAAGACTCCATGCCCAAGGATATGTCAGAGGCTTCATGTAACATCAAAGTTCATATATCATAGATTTTTTTAACTATATAGTCTTCTTCTCATCTTCTTGTATATTGTACTTAGATTCTGCAATCCCTATGGGGATGTTGTAAAGTGATGCTAGTGTCATGACCCGGGTCATGTAATAGGCCTAGGTAACTTGGGACATTGTCATCAAGTGAGTTTACTCTGGGATGTTTATCTTACTTGGTTAATTATTGGTACTTTCTATCACTTAATAATTAATCAAGTTTTTTTCTTCCAAGCAATAACCCCAAAGTTGGAGTGCAACTTGATGGAAAGACCCTGGGTGATTCCTTGTGTCTAGAGTCATTGTATATTACCATACTAGATCACTTGTAATATTTCGCAAATTTTGATTAGGTCTAGGGGTCAATTTTTTAATTTTTAAAATTTCTCGTTGGACAGAAATTTTAATAAAATATTATTGTGAATTGTAATAAGTATAGTCTTTGTATGAGGTATGTGTCACTCAAAATTTCACCTCTCTTCATCCAATTTCTACTAAGACGTACTTTAAGAGGTGAAACATAAGTTATGGACCCTCAAAACCCACTTTTCCTAAGTTTTGTGGAAAATGTAGCAATAAATTGAGCCAACAACTAAATAAATTAGAGAAAATAAATATCCACACACGCTAAATGATGTGGAAATGAGGTGGAAAATCAGCAAGGATTTAACGTTAAGTTCAAAGGTGATGTGGACTCCATGATTTGAGGAAAAAACAAAAGCTCCAAGAGAATCGAATTCTCTTGGAGCGAACCACGAGTTCTACAAGGAAAATCACATTTTTCTAGGAGGATAGCTCGAGTTGAGGAGATAACTCACCAATTGGTAGGATTTGAATTTAATTTCCACAAGATATGAGTGGAGAGTTTTTTCCTACCACTATACTCCCATGTACACTTGTCCCTTCCACCTCAACGAGTTCACTCCCTCAAGGATTATGTGGCCCCTTTGGGGAATTTGACTTGTCACTTGGGAAATTTGAATTGCACGGCTTGGCATTGGGATTGTCACCCATTCGCCTTGTTATTCTAGCCATTTTGTCTTGGAATTGACTCCCACATTATCTATTTAAATGGGCTTTGGGCTCTCACTTTGTATTCTTTGATACGAGCTCTTGTGCTTGCATTAGCTCTGCTATTGTATATATATCAATAAAATTATTTGGGATTACATTTGAGGTGTTGTTCTCATCGTGTATGGTGATAGCTTGATCATTTTATTTCACTTGTATACTCATTTCATTATGCTATTATTTCCATTATGCTTTTCAATTTGTGTTGATGTATAACCATCTTACATTGGCATGAGGTTTATTTACTTGCTCTAGATAGAGAACACTTTATTTGATGTCCAATATATCTCTAAAATTTTCTCATCATTGCATGTGATTAAACCCATATGGATATAATTTTCCTATGTCAAGTTGTGTAGATGAATTTCCTTGGATCAAGCTTCAAGTGTGAGGGGAAGTTCTTGGAGGAACAAACCCATTCTTGAAAATATTTGAAGTTGAACCCACATTTGTTTATTCTCAAGAACTCATCTTTTGATTTGTCTTGCAGGGACTTTTGAACTTGACTCATATTTCAAGCATAATCCATTTAAGATTTGTCTCTCAAAGTTGTGTGCTTCATTGCTATAATTTTTCTCTTCAAAAGCTTAATTATGGTCAAGAAAATAAGAGAGTTTATTCATACTCTTTTATCTTAGTCCTTGTAAATTATATTGTATATACACATTGCATTTTTCTTGACTTGTTTCATAGCTAACACTTGATTTTTCTTGAAGCTATCACTAATTTGTTCTTGTGGCAGCTTGCTGGGATTATTATTTAAAACATTTAACAAGTTGTTTGCAGGACCTTTGGCGAGGCTTTAGAGCTCATTTTGGAAAAAATTTGAGAATTCCATCAGTTGTTACAAAGGTTGGATTTTTTCTCTTTCAAGGCCAAGAGTTAGGGTAGGCCTAGCCTCTCTTCTTTTGCATTTATTGTGGATTTTTCAAGTGACTGATTTGTAATTGTCAAAACAGCCCTCTAATTTTTAGATTTGAAGGCTCTTCTTTTGTACCTCATTTGCATCGATTAGTCTAATAAGGATGAAGTTTAGTGTTCGATCCAAGCTACTTTTATAAAGACTCTCCTTGAGTTTGTTTGAGGACCTTGAAGGGTTCTGATCTATTGTAATCAAATTACTAAAATGCTGATTTTTTTGGGGAGTTTGGGAATTTTTTCCCATGGTATCCCTTCTCCCTATTTAGAGGGAGAATCTTTGCTTGTGGGTGGACTGATCTCTTAAATTATCTACTATAATTCTTTTTGCTAATCTCATTTACTAAAGTTTAACTCATGCATGATTAGCTCTCTAACATAGCATTCATTTCTCTCTTTTTTTCTTTTGTTTGCGTAATTTTAACATTGTTTTATGTTTGTTCTTTCCATTCCTTAAGTACGTGTATTATGCAATCCATTTACATGCAATATTTATGTTTCAAACAAGCAAGTGATTTACATTTATTTGGAAAACTTTGACTCTTTTCACTTATCCATCTAC
Source organism: Pinus albicaulis (assembly GCA_034641835.2). Classification (NCBI taxonomy): domain Eukaryota; kingdom Viridiplantae; phylum Streptophyta; class Pinopsida; order Pinales; family Pinaceae; genus Pinus; species Pinus albicaulis. The sequence goes on from CM076577.1 coordinate 1,102,352,731, forward strand.
TTGGTTCTATAAGTTTCTTGAATGCATTGCTTCAATACATTTTTTAAAATCATGTTTGTGGTATTTTGATTATTTATAATTATATCTTGAAACATTTTGTTTTCCATTTCATTTGGAGAAATTTATTTTGCTTGCAAGTAATATAATGAGAACTTCTGGAGCTACATTGAGTTAATTTCTTCACTCTTCATTTTCCATTGAGAGATGTTGGTACCATTTACTTGAACATTATCTCTCATTATCAATAGTTTTTCTTGAGAAACATAAATATTCACACAAGCATCTCATTTAGGCATTCTTAGTATTAACTTGCATATTCGATTAACTTACCACTAAGCATAAGCTTGGTTGAAAGACTTTAGGACCACCTTTCTCACCCAACTTGAGAAGCATATACCCTCTTTTGTGGTTAAAACGGTGACCTTGCAGTCATCAGAGCCACAGTCTCTGCAATGCCAGAGGCACCGGGTGGTTAGATTTCCAGGGGAGGTATAGTTAATATAACCTTTGTTATCTTTCCCGGGGCTTCTCTCCACAACTCATGCTAGTGACTAGTTTCAAAACAATTGAAAAAAAAAGGATTTATCTAGGTAGCCATTTCACTTAAATCTAACTAAGATAATTGCATTCCATATAATATAGGTTGCACATCATTCAATTTTAGTCATCTTGGAGCACTTTAAATTTACTTGCAAATATTATTGGTCTCATGTACTTATCCTGATGAATGATCTCATTGTTACTTGATGTTATTATCTCTTGTTGTTTGAGCATTTCCTTTAAAAAGTAAAATATCTATTTACATTTTGCAAGAAGTATTCTTGGGTTACTAAATCTCATTTGCAAACATTATCTTTCAAATAGCATTTTCTACATTTTGCAAGTAGTGTGGATCTTTACATTTGAAAATATTTACTTTACTTGAAATTTTGTTATTTCATGTAATTTTTATTTAGCTCATGATTATTGGATATCATTATCTTTTGTTACTTGAGCACTCCCTTTACAAGTATTTTTTTCCCAAGGAAAAATTGTAACTTTCATTATATATCTGAAAATTACATGTTGTAGATGCTTCACGAGAAGCATATATCAAAATTTTGTGGCAAGCCACATACTAAGAAAGAGTATGACACAATAAATATACAAAAACAAACAGCATATAATATAATTATGATATATGTAAAGTAGATATGTCAAAAATAAATCTTCCCAAAATTCAGGGCTGAGATGCCCCCTATGTATGTTGATCGTCAAAGGGTATGTGAAAGTAGTGGTAGTAATCGTGCCCATTCTATTCTTGAATCATCCAATGACCACATGGCTAGTGCGCTGCCTCCTTGGATAGTATATCTGAAAGATGGTTCCTCTCCTTGTAAATACGTTGACAAGAGATGGTGTCAAATTGAGATTTTAATAATATTACATCATCCAATAGGTTTTGAAGAGTGTGCACATGAAAAATATATTTTTTATTAAACCAATTTATGATAATTTTGGAATATCCAAAAATATGAAGGTGCCTACATCCTTTTTCTAATGAGAAGGAGAGAAGGTGTCTGAGACTGCTAAGTTTTGTGAAGTTGTTAGTGCCTCTTCCAAACCCCATTCTTAATTTGAAGTGGTGTTCCTCATGGAAATATAAGATCGCACCACTACCACAACCAACTTGTTATGATGATCCATCAAAATATGCCCACGTGATTGTTTTATCAATTGTCTACGCAATCATGGTCATGTGTGAACGCTTGGGATCATCATCGAGAACCATGTTATAAAGAGTAGAAATGTGAATAGAGGCAAAAGTCCAGTTGGGGGGCTTCCCTAAGAAAATAAGCTTATTCATGCATAGCCAAATACCCCAACACACCAAAAGAGGGAGGTTCCTAAGCTTATATGGATGTGATTGATTCCACCACATTTCCCAAGAAAATATTATTGATTTTCATGTCCATGCTATGTTGATATCCAATATTTGAAGCAATTGATGCCATAACGCAGATATGGTGGGGCAATGGAGGAAGATATGGTTGATACTTTCTTCAGCATTCTTGCAAAGAGCATAGCAAGAGGGTCCCTAAAAATTCTATCTCTGAATATTGTCTCCAGTGGGAGCTTTGTTACATAGGATACACCACATGAAAATCTTAGCTCTAGGTGGGATTTTTAGTTTCCATAGGGGGTGCCACCACCATACCACATCATGAGGCTTATGATTGTCATATATGATGGGGTATCTGTCCTTAGGAGTGTACATTCCATGTTGTGATGAGGCCCATACAAGCTCATCGTCCCTATCCAGGATCCTAATATGTGATTCTGATGGAGCACTTATATAGCTAGCCCACTCCTGATGTCATTCAGCAGGTATGCCAAGATCCATCGTTTATTTCCAATCTTGTGAAAATATAGTGGTGTTGTCTAGGTCAAAAATGCGATCAAGATTTGATATGCCAGAGTGCTCCAAATATTGGATGAGTTCAGGTGGAAGGGTGTGTGCATTGCCACATCTTGACCATGGATCCATTCTTATTCGAACCTGCCTGCCCGAACCAATTCTCCAAGCTAAGCCAATTCTAATGTGCTCAATAGAGTTTAGCACGACACACAAAATAGTGGAAATATCATACTTGTTCCAATGCGGTCTCCTGGTCCATTCAATAGTGCGAAGGGGATTGATATATTTCCTGTTGACCACCTTGTTCCATAGATTATTTGTTGTAAGGACTCGCCATCCCAGTTTTGCAAAAAGAGATTTGGAGAAACATGAAAGGTTTTTCAAGCCTCACCCTCCCCATTTCTTTGGAAAATCGATTAGATCCCATTTGACCCAAGCAAAAGTATGGCCTTCCTTAGTTCCTCTCCAAAGGAATTTGTTGCAAATATGTTGAATTCTAGAGAGGATGTCTTTAGGGTTCCATGCAAGTGACATCCAATACACATAAATCACCTCTAAGATTGATTTCATTAGGACAAGGCGGCCTACCCTTGAGAGCCATATATTATGCCAAATATTCAGCCTTCTTTCAATTTTGGCCACCAACCAAGACTAGTAGGCTATTTTTTATTTATTGGGCTTGAGCCGAAACCCTAGATATTTAAGACCATCTTCAAATGCAAGGGGAGAAAATGGGAATATTTGTTGGGAAAATTGAACTTCACGCTGTGAGCACCCCAAAGATGAAAAAGTAGATTTCAAATGATTACTCGCTATACCAGTGGCTTTACAGAATAACTTAAGCGAAGAATTGAAGGCAATGGAGTCACTAATATATCCATTCAGGAATATGAGAACATCATCCACAAAGAGGAGATGTGATACTACATAGTTTTTAGCAATTTTGATGCCTTTTAATCTCCCATGGTGCTTTTTTTCGGATATTAATCTACTTCGACCTTCCATTACCAATAAGAAGAGCAGGGGTGATAAGGGGCAGCCTTACCTAAGTCCACGCTCATCATGAAAGAAGTTAAATGTTGATCCATTTATGAGAACACTATATGACACTATTGTAATCCAACACATAATCCAATTGATGGAAGAAATAGGGAATCCTAGGTGTTTCAGAAGCATCTGAAGATATAGCCAGTTAGTCCCATCGAAAGCCTTTGCAAGGTCAATTTTGAGTATCATGCCCTTTAAATTCTTGATATGCATGGAGTGAATCCCTTCCTGTGAAATGCCTATGGCATCATGGATCTAGTGATTGTCCATAAAGGTAAATTGTCCTATGAGATATGATTAGAAAGAATAGGTTTAATACAATTAACAATGATTTTGGAAATAATCTTATAAGTGCAGTTACAGGGGTAGATAGGTTTTTAGTCGTTTAAGGAGCGAGGTCAATCAATTTTGGGGATGAGAGCGATGAAATTTGAGTTAAATGCATCATACATATGACTGTTTTTTCTACATTATTCAATTACTCGAAGAATATCTTGACCTAGTAATTCAAAGAAGGACAGATAAAACTCGGCCAACCAACCATTCGGACCTGGACTCTTGTCCTTCCTGAACCATTTTAGCACAACTTGTAGCTCCCCCATCGATACAGGCTTGTTCAGGTCTTGAACTGCTTCATCATCTACAAACCACGGAAATATCACAACAATTTTAATAATTTCTGCCATAGTGACTTTCTGTGGAGCTTTAAATAGTCGGCCAAAGTGGGAAGATCCCAATGCAGCGAGTTGATTGAAATAATGTATAGAATGACCTTCCTCATTTTCGAGGGAACATATGGTGTTGACAGCCTTTCAGCCTTTAGCAAATTATTGATAAAATTTGGTGTTGTCATCTTGATCTGAAATGGTTGTATTAGTTTTGTTGTGCTAAGTGTCTTTTCAGTAATAAAACATGTGCATACTTGTCTCATTAGTTTTCCTAAGGTTTGAGGATTTTAACCATGAAATGTAGATTACTTTTAGTGAATTAGAAGCATGAAATAAGCACAAATAACACTGAACAACAGTGTAAAATAGAGAAATAAGTCACCACATATAATTTACATAGTAGACATGATGAAGCAGTTCACCCCTCCTGGGCTACATCTGTTGGTCCAGCTCCCAATGGCATGTCCATCTTTCATTATGCTCAAAATTTTGAAAATACATGTAGTTATAGTGCTCTAATGGTTTCTTTCTCTGCACCAATGGCTCCAGAATGCTCCAATTAGTCAAAAATCACTCTTCATTCACTCAGAATGGGCAAAAATTGAGTCTCCAACTCTTTTCCCAGATATGCCTAGAAAAGCTCCACTAAAAGTGGAGAACTCCACTTATCTGGAGTTAAAATAGTAAATTCTGCCTTTTTGGGTGCGCTGGCCAAACAACCTGCCATTTTAGCCGTCACAATAAATGTCGGTGGTTGGGGTGGCCACATGCCAACCCCAAACCCCGCAATTAGACTAACGGTTGGGCGGAATCGTTTCATTAAACTCCGGTTGGAGTCTTAAACTATGGTTGAATGTTGAGGTTAGTGCTAATCATCAGCGGAAATAACATTGGCATTAAACCTATGCCATGTGACAACATAAATTTTAATGCTGCAAAGACTGTCAGTTAGGCTGACCATCGGTTGGTTGGAAAATATTGTTTGTAATGTGACCATAACTCTGGGGACCGCTGGCGAGTTGGGACCGTCGGCGGTCCCCAACCCCAAACTTGAAATCTATGCAACATAAATATATACCATGTACTATAGTTGTTAAGATTCACGTGTAGCTCAGGCGGTGGAGACTTGTGTGTGCTCTATCGGAGGTCACGGGGTCGAGCCTTGTGGACCTCACCCAAAATTTTATAATGTGGTTCAAGGGCCATGTGGCGGCCTCAGGGCTAGCCACGCGGCACCTCCTGATTGGCCTTCATAACATAAACGTACAACCAACGAATTAAAAAATGAAACTTGTCATCCTATGATTGGTCTGAGGAAATAATATTCCTCTGAATATTCTTTTCTGTTGACTGTACCTCCACCTTACTCATTGTGCATCCCAGTCAACCCTTTTCAAATTGTTGCAAAATTTACATGTTTGGATTTTTTATCAGAATGCGATATCTCCCTCATAAGACATCAGTTTTTCGAACCGTTTGTGGCAGCGGAATCAAGAAGATGAGATCTATGCAACCATCCTAGTTTCAACCCAATCCTATAACTTTGAATTTTGAGAAAAATTTATGAACTCCTGATCACTCCTCCCCATTGGGAAGCTTTTAGACCCCAAAAGACTTGATTACATGTTTAGTAGATGAGGGTATAGCTCCCTCACCTTTCCAACCTCTATCGATTTTTCCTTGCTTGGTTTAGTGCCTTTGAGCCCAACTCGAAGGTAGTCAACACTTCCCCTCTTGGATGCTCTTGTCCTCCTATCAAGAATTGTATCTTCCTTGAGCTCATCTAGAAATTCTAGTGATAAATATTCAATAGAAAGTAGTTGAACATCACTTCCTTGATCATCGATCAAAGTTGTCTCATACAAACGTAATAACAACTGAATACATTTGCATATAAGAAGGCAAGTCAAGTTGAAATCCATTATTACCAACTTGATTTATGATCTTGAATGGACCATAACGAATGGGTTTGAGCTTTTTACCTTTCCCTTGCATCCCTTCTTTGCTAATGTGCAACCACACCTCATCTCCCTCTTAAAACTTGTGATCAACTCAATGTTTGTCATGCCTCTCTTTGTATTTTCTTTCACTTTTCTCAAGTTGTTCTTGAACTTGTTGATGTATAATCTGAATTTTCTCAATGAACTTTCGAGCCTTATCAATGTCACTATGGCCATCAATTTCAACATCCTTCCCAAATATGAAGTCTAATGGTGATTTTGGAAAATACTCAAAGCATACTTCAAAAGGTGATGTTTGTGTTGAAAATTGCTTTGCCCGGTTGTAAGCGTGTTGAATGTAATGCAGTTGTTCATCCCACAACTTAGGATGTTTGTTGCAATATCCTCTCAATAGATGCACAACAGTTCTGTTCACCACCTCAATTTGTCCATCTGTTTGTGGATGAAAAGCGGTACTCTTTTTCAACTTTGTGTCTATCATCTTCCATAGATTTGACCAAAAGTTCCCAATGAACCTGGAATCCCTGTCACTAACAATAGAAGTTGGAAATCCAAAATAAACCCAAACATGTTGAAAATAAAGTTCAGCAGTAATGGTTTTCTTACATGGCATAAGTATACACATTTTACTGAATCTATCCACAACTACATAAAGATAATCATGTTGTCTTCTTGACATAGGTAGACCTCCCAAAAATTCCATGGAGACACTCTCCCATGGCCTTTATGGTATCGAAAGTGGCGTGTACAACCCAAGCTTCCTATTACTAGGCTTACTTGTTTCACACATAGAATAACCTCTTATAAAATGTGACACACTATCTACCATGCGAGGCCAATAGCAATAACTTTGTAGATGCGCCACTTGTTTTCTTACCCCAAAGTGTCCAGCAATAAGAGATGAATGAGCTTCTCTCATGAAACTTAGCCTCTCTCCTTGTGGTAGACACAACTTTCCCAAATGAAACAACAAATTGTTATGCATGTGATAATATTTTTCTTCAACTTGATTCCCTTCACTCAAACTAGCATACACATCTTGAAAATCAATGTCATGTGCATATTGTTCTATGTAACTCTCATGTACAATAGAATCATTTTTGAGTAAAGTAGATGCACTAATGATTGGTCTTGAAAGAATATCAACAACTTTATTGAAAATACCTTTCTTATACCTTATAACCAAGTGAAATTGTTGAAGAAATCCCATCCACCTGAAATGTCTTGATTGCTGCAATTTTGTTTGTGGCTGCAAGTACTGTAATGGTTGGTGATCAGTATGCACAATAGTCTCTTTACCCATCAAGTAGTGTTTCCACTTCATGAAACTTTGTACGAACGCATATAGTTCTTTGTCATATGTATGATAATTTGTCACGGCACCATTAAATGTTTCAGAATGAAAAGCGGTAGGCTTACGATGCTGCAAAAGTACTACGCCCATGGCATAATCACTAGCATCAGTTTGATCTCAAATGGTTGTCTCAAATTTGGTAATGCAAGGACTGGAGCTGAACTGATCTTGTTTTTTAAAGCTTCTAAATATTTTTGTTGTTTGCCTCCCCACTGGAAGCCTTTCTTCATACTTGTCACTGCATGCATAGGAGCTGCTATGGAAGAAAAGTTAGCAGTAAACTTTCTCCAATATTGAGCTGCACCTAAGAAAATTCTTACCTCGGTTACTATTTTGGGTGTGGGATAATTCACAATGGCTTCCACTTTAGAAGAATCAATTCTCAACTCTCCTCCTTCTACAATATGTCCCAAATAGACCAAAGAAGTCTTTCCAAACTCACACTTTGACATCTTAAAAAACAATTTCTCTTTCTTCAAAATATCAAGCACTCTATTCACATGCAAGACATGTTATTCTCTTGTTTTGCTGAAAATCAATATGTCATCTAAGTACACAATCACAAATTCATCAAGGATTGGACGCAAAACACTATCTATAACACACATTAAAGTTGACGGTGCATTATACAAACCAAATGGCGTAACTAGCCACTCAAAGAGTCCTTGTTTAGTTTTGAATGCAGTTTTATATATCACTTTCTGCAATTCTTACTTGATGATATCCACTCCGTAAATCTAACTTAGTGAAAAACTCTTCTTCTTTCAGCTGATCAAGCCAATCATCTATTCTTGGGAGTGGGTAACAATTCTTTATCGTAATCTTGTTCAAAGCTCGAAAATCTACACACATGCACCAAGTCCCATCTTTCTTTAGTATCAAGACTATGGGTGAACCGCATGGCGAGGTGCTTGGACTTATGATTCCTTTGTCCAACATCTCTTTGATTTGCCTCTTTATTTCAGCATTCTCCATTATCGACATGCGATACGTGTCGATGTTTGGAAGAGGACAATCTTGTTGCAACTAAATCTCATGTTGAATCTCTCTTTTTGGAGGCAATCATGTTGGCTCCTCAAACATCTCATGATGTGCATTAACTACATCATATAAATATGATTTCAACTTAGGATCACATCCCTCAATTGATTCATGATTAACATCAGCTTTAGGCTTAATCATAAGAAGAACAAAATTCTTATTTACATGTCCATCATTTACCATAATAATGTTTGTCTTTTTGCGATGTGCTCTAACAATGAACTCCTTTCCATCTTTGAATAAATGATATTTTTTCTCATGGCGATGGAAGATCACTTTCCTATCATACAGTAAGGACTCCCCAACACAATACTTGTTATTTCAAGCAGCACCACATCTAATTCGACTATGTCAACAAAATTTGCAGTGATTGCAAACCGCAATATACATTTATTTTAAACCTATAAATTTGCATCCTTACAAATCCAACCTAATGGATATGGTTTTGGATGTGGTATGGTCTCAAGGTTAAGTTTCTTGACCAAATATTCAGAGATTAAGTTTTCTTGTGACCCACTGTCAAACAATGTGTCAATATCGGTATGTTTGGATATGACCCTCACATGAAACAGTTCAATTCTTTCTTCTTCATTTGGAGTGTTTATGTGACAGTTTGATGTACTAGTACTAGGCTTAGTTTCAATTTATTTTCCCTTCATGTTCTTCAATCCCATGGTTTTAATCTTAGATTCATCATCTGAATCATCTCCTAAATCATGTTGAGTTGTAGCTGCATTTTTCTGTTTCCCTTTGTTATTGGGTTTTTTTTGCCTCATTTCAGGATGTAATTTCCAACAATGAGTTTCATCATGGCCTTCTTTTGAACAATGTTTACAAACCACTTTTTCTCCGTCTTTCTTAACAAATGCATTCTTTTTTCTTTTACCTTTTGAGTTCTTGTCTTTGGATTTACCCTTAAAAGGTTTCTTCCTACCCTCTTCATAAATGTTCTTCCCTCTAGCTTCTAGATGTGTGGCCTGAACATGAGAATAGTATGTTTTAGGTAGCTATGTAAAGCCTCCTATGTACTTGAGAAAAGTATCTTGGCTCTGCAAATCTACCCCTAATAAGAGAGCTCTTCTCCTAAATTCTTGGGTGTATTCTTGCACATTTTGTCCCTTCAATTGCCTAAATTTTTTCCATTTCATTATGGATTTCTGCATATGATCTAATGGATAAAACTGTTGTTTTATAGCAGTAATGAAATCTGACCATGATAGAATAATCTTACCATGTTTCTTGATTTCCTCCTTTGTCTTGGCTTCCCACCAAACAAGTTTTGCACCTTCCATTCTCAATGAAGCTAATTGGATTTTGGTATCATCATCTTGAAAGTTCTTGATTCTCAAATAGACCTCCAATTTCCTAATCCAATCATCAAGCTTTTCTGCATTGACTTCACCATTAAACATTAGCAATTCAAACTTAACATCAAGTTTTAAAAAATGACTTTTACCAGTGTCCTTTGACTTGTGTGGCCGATGTACTAAAGAAGAAGTAGAGGATGATGATGATGAAGGTGAGGATGATGGCTCTCCATTGCCTCCATTTCCTCCATTTCCCTTATTTGACTTATCTTCATCATTGTGACCTCCTGAAGATCCCTGTCCTTCCTTGTAAATTTTGGATCCTTCTCCTTCTAGTCTCTCATTCCTTTCTTGATAAAGGATTCTAGCCATCTCAGTTATGTCAAGAAATGCTTTCCTGGACAGTCTTTCTTCCTCCTTGGGATCAACTTCTTCATGGATTTCTCCTTCCTCATGAGGCATACTTAAAGTAGCTTCTGCTTCTTTAGGAGGTGAACTAGGTGGTGGAGATTGTGGAAATCTTGTTCTCCTTTGCTTTGGCTCTTCTTGAGACTCTTCTTCTTCCACCAATTTTCATTCCCCTCTTTTGAGCTTGAGCCTTGTAAGCATCTAAAACTTGCAAACAGTTAAACAATTCTTTGCACTAAACAACACCAGAGAATAAACTCTAGCTCTGACACCAATCTGATCTAAAATGAATGTATTATTTTTGTTGTTCTAAGTGTCTTTTCAGTTATAAAACATGTGCATACTTGCCTCATTAGTTTGCTTAAGGTTTGATGATTTTAACCATGAAATGTAAATGATTTTTAGTGAATTAGAAGCATGAAATAAACACAAATAACACTGAACAGTAATGTAAAATAGAGAAATAAGTCACCACATATAATTTACACAGCAGGCATGATGAATCAGTTCACCCCTCCTGGGCTACATCTGTTAGTCCGGCTCTAATAGCATGTCCATCTTTCATTATGCTTGATTTTTTGCAAATAAATATAGTTACAGTGCTCTAATGGTTTTCTTATCTGCACCAATGGCTCCAAAATGCTCCAATTATTCAAAAATGACTCTTCCTTCACTCAGAATGGGCGAAAATTGAGTCTCCTACTCTTTTTCCCTGTTACACCTAGAAAAGCTCCACTAAAAGTGGAGAAATCCACTTATCTGGAGTTAAAATAGTGAATTCTGCCTTTTGGGCGCACTGGACAAACAACCCGTCATTTTAGTCGTTGCAATAAATGTCGGTGGTTGGGGTGGCCACATGCCAACCCCAAACCCCGCGGACAGACTAACGATTGGGCAGAACTGTCACATTAAACTCCAATTCGAGTCTTAAACTGTGGTTAAACACTGAGGTTAGCGCTAACCGTCGGTGGAAATAACGTTGGAATTAAACCTATGCCATGTGACAACATACATGTTAATGCTACGAAGACATTCGGTTAGGCTAACCATTGGTTGGTTGGAAAATATTGTTTGTAATGTGACCATAACTCTGGGGATCGCAGGCGAGTTGGGACCATCGGTGGTCCCCAACCCCTAAACTTGAAATCTATGCAACATAAATATATACAGTGTACTATAGTTGTTAAGATTCACGTGTAGCTCGGGCGGTGGAGACCTGTGCGTGCTCTGCCATAGGTCACGGGGTCAAGCCCTATGAACTTCACCCAAAATTTTATAATGCGGCTCAAGGGCCACATGGCGGCCTCAAGGCTAGCCACGTGGCACCTCCTGATTGGCCTTCATAACATAAACATACAACCAACAAATTAAACAATGACACTTGTCATCCCATGATTGGTTATGAGGAAAGAATATTCTTTTTTTCCAACTGTACCTCCACCTTGCTGATTGTGCATCCTAGTCAACCTTGGTCAAAGTGTCACAAAATTTACCTGTTTGACTTTTCGATCAGAACGCGATATCTCCCTCATACGACATCGGTTTTTCGAACTGTTCGTAGCGCTGGAATCAGGAAGACGAGATCTACGTAACCATCCTGGTTTCAACCCAATATTGTAACTTTGAATTTTGAGCAAAATTTATGAACTCTTGATCACATCTCCAGCTTGTAACCATGTGGCTCTGCTTTTGAGCCTCCAAGACTCTTCTCTTTCCTCGAGGATTCTGAGTTTGTCTGCTTCCAACTAAATGATCCAATATTTAGATTCATTTGTTATGAATCCTCCTCCTCCAAGATCTTTTAGCTTGGCTAATTCTTCTTCAATTGTACTGAGAGAAATATCGTCATTTCTCTTTTCCTTGGCCCATTCAATTGTTTTATTTTTTAGGCACACAAGCTTATGTATAAATTATACAACATGCATGTATATCTTGGATTCACTCGATCTAACAATGTACTAAAGTTAAATACTGAATTGCTTCTACAAATATTTTGTGGAATTAAAAACAACACAATTGCCAAACACATGAAGCATGAAGAATAGATCAAAACCACAACACCAGATATTCCCGGGGAAAGCTTACTACTCAAAACCCCTCTATCATATATTGTATATTCCACAAGGAATCATGAAACAATTACATACAATTCTTCTCACAAGAATCCTCCTGTCTTCAGCTAATTGTCTCACACTTTCTCGAATAGAATTGGGCCAATACTTAGCCAATTTACCACCTCCAAACAGCCTACCTTGCTCACGCAGTTCCTAATGAATGCAATCCTTAATCACAAATTATTTTCAGCCTTCCTCAACTACGCTGAGTGTCATGGGCATCCTGTGTTGTCTTAACTACACCTAGATAGCCTTCTAATATCACAACTGATAGTTACACTTCCCTTTCACCTGAGTCTCAACTAGGTCTCCACTGGAACTGACATGCATGTAGTTAATAATAGTAAATCATCAGTTGCATGTGAGATCACTGCATGTGAATTAATCAATATTTAATTCACTTGATCTCTCACTACTTGTATCTTCAGTTACAACTAGCACAACTAAGTTTAACTCACTTATTTAAGTTAAACTATTTACAACTTGCACAAACTCATGCAACACTGCACTTCGAACTCTGATACGACTAGAATTACTCTACATGTCCCACCAACCAACCTCTTAACTCGAAATTCACTTAGCTAACTGATTTTACCACTTAATTATTTCAAGTCCACATTGAGAATAGATTACAGTTTAATGTCTATCTAAATTACGGGATAATAAAAATAGACATGCACCTAAAAATAGCATGTGTAGGCCCCACCCTAGTGTAGGTGTTTCATGTCACTAAGATCATGGGTGTTGAATGTTGTTTTTGGATGCCAATTTCACTGTTTCTTATTGGAAACTTCAACACTCCCTCTCAATAAGAAAGGAATGTCCTTGCATGTGACATGCAACTCCATGCATGAGACATGCAACACTTCTCTAGTGTTTCTCGCACATGCAACTCTTGCATGCAACACTTTGCTAGTGTTTATTGCACATGCAACACTTCACTAGTGTTTATCACACATGCAACCTTTGCATGCAACACTTCTGAAACTGAATAGCCTCCAAACAATTGAATCAGTATAATGCATCTGTCATCAAAGTCTTCTGACTTGCTGGTACTTACTGCACCTGTCTATTGGATCCTTTGTGTTGCTAACATCTGCATCCATGCACTTTGCACTTGCTACCAACTCTGATCTGCGCTCTAGTATCTGACGATGTCACTTTGATTTCATGTCCTCATGACATCTGATTGCATCAATCTAACTGATATTGCTACTATTGTACTATGGGCTCCTCGTACCCAGGTTCGATTCATGAGACCCACACCATCTCAATGAATCCTGCCCAAAATTTATTCTCGGGATTATATCCGCACATCGCCCCACCTCACACCTGGATTTATAGCTGCATGTACTCCCTCTGCCCATCTGGATCGAAATTTCTATGCTCGAGTGGTTGCTCATACTCCATGATCCTTCGCATGTGGTTGCTCCACATCTTGAGGTTCGTTCTCACATGCATGCAAATCTAGCTCCCTCTCAAGGGTCAATTGCATGGCTTTCTCACACCTCCCCATGGTTGGAAGCTCTGTATAAATCACATCTACATCAAGTTTATAGAGATTCTTCACACGAATCCCAATCTTCTTGACTTTCTTTGTGACTTTATGCCAAAGGAAGGCTTTACCTTCACTAAAGACCACATCATAGCCTTTATCTTCCAACTTTGCAACTAAAACTAAATTTTTCGTTAAGCCTGGTACATGCATTACATATTTTAAAAATAAGGGTTTACCTGACTTCATTGGTAAATCAACTATACCAATCCCAATAGCATTATACCTTTTGTCATCACCTATTTTGAAATGCACTTGGAGGTCCTTCTCCTCCAAGCTACTGAAAATTTCTCTGTCTCCCGTCATGTGGAAAGATGCACCACTATCCAAGTACCACATCAAACTCATTGCACTTGACACCATGCATGCAATAAGTGATAATTTAAGCTCAATTTTTTAGGCCAAAGCCTCACCAGCTGTAGATCTAGCAACCTTTTTGTTCTTCTTCTTTTGTGGACAGTTTTTGGCAAAATTTCCATGCTCGTGACGATGAAAACACTTCACTTTGGACATGTCGCTCCCCTTGCCTTCACTGGTCTCAGAATAGGATTTCTTTCCTTTTCCTTTCTTCACCTTGGCAGCCAAATCACTATCTTCTTCATCATCTTCCTTAGATGAAGATCCATCTCTGGTGTTCTGTCTGAACTCCTCTTGCACCAAATCCGACCACAGTCGTTCCCAATCTAGAATTTTTTCCCATCCATTGACAGAGTCTTCATAACTGTGCCAACTCTTAGGAAGTCCTAGGAGAGCCAAGCTCACCAAATCATCATCAGCAACAGTAATTCCTACACTCCCAAGCTCATCCCGACATTGGACAAACTTTGTTAAGTATATCGGAATAGTGTCGCCCTTTTTTATTTTAATCTTCCTGAGTTTATCCTGGAGCGCCAATTTCCTATGGTCACTGTTGCTCTGAAATAGATCCATCAAAGCCTTCCACATCGCATATGGAGTCGCTTTACCATGGAATCTTGAGAAAATGTGGTCTCATACTCCCTCCAATAGGATCCTCCTCGCCCTTGCCACTTTCTTTTGCCATGCATCAAGGTTTACAGCATCTGTCAGAGCGGGTTTAGGAACATCATTATCAATGAATTCCTTTAAGCCATTGTCTTCGAGTACTAACTACATCCTGTCTCTCCAAGAAATATAGTTAGAGCTGCCCTGTGGTGCATACTCCAATCTCAAGCCATTGAAAGCCATTTTTATCTTGAATCATCTGTAACACCAAGAAAGTCTTTCTACAAATTCAAATTATATCCAGTCACAAGCTCAGCTCCTGCTTCAATTCTGCATTTCATGTGCTCTGATACCATGTATAAATTATACAACATGCATGTATATCTTGGATTCACCCGATCTAACAATGTACTAAATTTAAATATTGAATCGCTTTTACAAATATTTTGCGGAATTAAAAACAACACAATTTCCAATCACATGAAGCATGAAGAATAGATCAAAAACACAGCACCAGATATTCCCGGGGAAAGCTTACTGCTCAAAACACCTCTATCATATATTGTATATTCCATAAGGAATCAAGACACAATTACATACAATTATTCTCACAAGAATCCTCTTGTATTCAGCTAATTGTCTCACACTGTCTCGGATAAAATTGGGCCAATACTCAGCCAATTTACCACCTCCAAATATCCTACCTTGCTCACGCAGTTCCTGATGAATGCAATCCTTAATCACAAAGAATTTCAGCCTTCGTCAACTGTGCTGAGTGTCATGGGCATCCTGTGGTGTCTTAACTACACCTGGGTAGCCTGCTTATATCATAACTGATAGTTACACTTCCCTTTCACCTGAGTCTCAGCTGGGTCTCCACTGGAATTGACATGCATGCATATTATAATAGTAAATCATCATTTTCATGTGAATTAATTAATATTTCATTCACTTGATCTCTCACTACTTGTATCTTCAGTTACAACTAGAACAACTGAGTTTAACTCACTTAACTGAGTTAAACTATTTACAACTTACACAAACTCATGCACCACTGCACTTCGAACTCTGTTACAACTAGAATTACTCTGCATGTCCCACCAACCAACCTCTAACTAGAAATTCACTTAGCTAACTTATTTTTCCACTTCAGTTAACTATTTCAAGTCCACATTGAGAAAAAATTACAGTTTAATGTCCATCTAAATTAAGGGATAATAAAAATAGACATGCACCTAAAAATAGTCTGTGTGGGCCCCACCCTAGTGTAGGTGCTTCATGTCACTAGGATCATGGGTGCTTAATGTTGTTTCCGGATGCCAATTTCACTATTTCTTGTTGCAAACTTCAATAGCTTATTTTCAAAGAGTGCAGATGCAGTCTCTCTAGGGATAGGAGGATCAACAAACCAAGTGTCTTTAACAATCTGAATATAGTTCGCATCTGAAATCCAGGTCGAATTGAATTTGAAGGTATCTTTTGGCTTTAGAGAGGTACCAGAGATATCTAGGTATATCAAGGAATGATCATAAATTCCACCTGAACCAACCCATTGCATGAACAGTGTCAATTTGTCTAGTAGTGCTTCTTTAATGAGGAATCAATCCAGTCTCCTAGCAAGCATGGAATTCCCAATTCTCTTGTTTCGCCTGGTAGGTTGTAGACAAGCCATAGGGATAATGATCAAATGGTGTTGATCCAGCAAGGGACCAATTATTTCTGAGAGTGTCTGTCTAAGCATGGTTTCCCCAGGATTCCGCTAGGCCCAATGAAAAGTTAAGGTCACCTCCTAGGATAATATTATCAAATTGCATATATGAATAATTCAATATCATCTCCTAGAATTCCTCTCGGTTGTGGAAAGGGCCATAGATATTCACCAATCTAAGTTCCATTCCAAGTTGTTCAAAGAAAACATCTGCTATCAGCACACCCTCCCTCCCCCATACATTAAGGAGCCTCAAGACTATGGGGTTGAAGCCAATAGTGATGCCACTTGATCGACCGCGTGCATCAAGTGCATGGAAGGTCCAACTAGGTAGAATTTCTACCAGGGCGGGGATTATATGATCGCAATCACCAAGAGTCTCCTGTAATAAAATCGCATACACCTCCACATCTAGGAGTCTCCTCGGGGCTATTTGTTTAGAGGGACTAGCCAACCCGCGACAATTGAAGGAGAGCCACTTCATGAGGGGGGGGGGAGGGGTGGCGGGGGAATAAGGGGTATTTCTTGCTCTAAGAACCCCATCAATGGATGGTTGTCTACCTTCAGCTACGTCAAGACCAGCCTTGTGAATGGATTTGGACATGAGGGAATGTCTACCACGTGTGGATTTAGGAATCTTCGGGGGAGAGGATACACCCAACCGGCATCCCGTCAATACTATAAATTTTGCCTGGGAACGTAGGTTGTATCTGTGGTTAATAAGGGAGTCAGAGGATTCCTATGTAGAGGATATGGAGTGCTGAGAAAAGGCAGGGATGGCAGGAGGAGGAATGGATAAAACAACAAGGCATGATGTCGAGGGGCAAGGTATCGAAGAAAGATTACAACCGGATAGAATAACTTCATTCAGATGAGTATGACAAGATACAAATGGCTCATGTGTATTAAAAGGAACGGAGAGAAGGGAAATGGAAATAGTACTCGAAGGAGGACTAGATGCTACTAAGCACGCTTTGGTGATCCTTGGTGATGGAAAATGTGCAGGAGCAGTTGATTTTCCTTTGTTTTCCGCGATCGGTTTTGATGTGCGGGTCATTTCCTAATGTGATTTTTGCTCCATCAGGGAAGATTGCATTGCCTTCCCAACATTACCTTCCTTTGTCTCCGTAGAGGGATTATCTTTGGTGAGTAAGGGACACTCCTTAAAGAGATGGCCAACTTTGTGGCAGCGCCTACACCGAAAGGGCACCCCTTCATAGTCTAGCATTTACAATCTGGTGTTGCTTTTCCATTGGACCTTCAAATTTTCCTCCAGCCCCTCTCGCGTGTCAAGGTGAACCAGAATGCGTCTGAACCATATTCCCAGTGTTAATGAAATATTTATTGTGATCTAGATAAATAACCAACTCATTACCAATGCATTTGAAAATATCATCTGACCATAGATGTAGACGTAACCCTAGAAGTCTAACCCAAATAGGACCTGTCCCTAGTTGTTCCCGATCTGGATCGAAAAGAGTGCTCCACCTCTTGAGTAGTATTGGTGCCAATTCAATATGCCAAAACTTCGTGAGAACATAATCAGCATGTTTCGGCCTATGGAAATGTAAAGCAAACCAATCCCTCGTCATGGTTACAGTCGATGGTAAGACCTCCAGAATCTGGCCCCAAATCTCAGAGACCCATTCCTCAGACAAGAAGAGGAATATTTCCTACCAGGAACTCAGTCGAACAATACCATGTTTGCAGTGTTGATGACCTCGACCATTTGCAACCCCTCCTCGAGGATCAAATGACTCCCTTTGTTGTTGGCCTTGATACACTTGGATTTCTTCACACTTCGCTTCCAAGGACCAACTTCAGAATTGGCAACCTCAGTGGATGGAGCGTATAAAGAGATGCTAGCCCTGGCCGCATCGAGCAGGCTATCAGGATAAGGAATCAGACCACCTTCAAAATAGCCCGAGGAGGGGGAGAGGGGGGGGGGGGGGGGGTAATGACATGTGGGGGCAAGGGGAGGGATAACAGAAAGAAGTGAGAGACCGGTAGATGCTGAGGATCAAACCCTAGAGGGGCCAGGAGTGGATAAGTGTCTAGAAGAACCTACAAAGCAGAAATGGAGCAAAGGTTCGTCAAAGGAGAGAGCAAGAGGGTGTGTGTCGAGGCAGGATTCCAAGAAGCGTATAGGAAGCAAGAAAGGGTCATCGGGGGAACTAATGAATGGGATACCAGCAGATACTTGTCCAACTGCCAAAAAGGACTCGAAATCAAGAGGGTTAGGGTTTTTCTAGGGCATATTATGGGGAAATCCTAGGTGCGGCAGCCAGAGAGTCCGCTAAATCCGCCTCCTCCGGTGAATCCATAGTGGTCATCTGATGTGGAGGCTCATTCCATATGGATGTGTATTTGTAGGGGTCCTTCGAGAAATCGACATGCTCCTCATCCATCTTAGTAACTGAAAATGATGTTGATGACCTGTAGCAGGAGACTGTGACCCAACAGATGCCTAACACCGCGGTAGATTCGCCTGATCCCCAAAATGTGTTGACGCGACTTAGAAAGAAGGAGATGATGGAGGGCAGAGAGATACCGAGAAATTTGCAGTCATGCAGTGAATCTTATCTGTGATCACGTGAAGGGCACAGGATCGATATTATATGAGATTTCAGAGCCATTTTTGCTCTGTATCCATTCTCTTTACAAGTATTATTTCCTCTATAGTTGCAAATGATATTTTTATGGTCATCTAGATCTAAAAATTTTATTTTTGTAGGAGTATCTATCATTGTCTCTTGAAATTTATTTTGAGCAATCATTTGTCATTTACTTTGAAGCACTAGTCTATACTTTGAATATATCATTGGAAATTTCTTATATATTTATTTATGCTCGTTCACATTTTGGAAAGCAAGTCAAATTTGATAAATATCTCCTTCTAACTTTAAACTCCTAGAAACTCGCATTTCCATTAATCAACCTTCTCTAGGGACCACCCCCCCTTAGCTTAACTAGGACAGAGCTTTAACGGAGAGAGTAGGGATTAGGTGACAACCCCTTGTCTTAGTTTTCCACCAAGATCACACCTTGTACAGTTGAATATTTTCCCCACACTGACCTAGGTGTGCAAGCAAGGTGGCAAGAATCCCTAAGGTTGAAAATCCACAAGTCTAAGATCTGAGAAACTCTCTAATTTGCAGGTGAAATTTTTGTTTAAAATTGAATTTTGAATCTCAAAAAATTTCTACATACCAAAATCCCCTTCATCAAACAACCCACTCTATTTGAGATACATATAAGGTGAGAATGAAACTCAATCCTAGAGTCACATCCAATTGAGCTCGTATCCATGTGGCAACACTACAACCCAACAATACTTACAATGCTTGTTTCAAAATATAGTTCTTAGTACCTCTATATAAATTATGAGGCCGTGAACAAGAACACAATTAAGAATAGGCATCCCCTTCCATGAATCAAAGCCTATGTGGCTTTTCAATGGCACAAAATCTATTTCATTGAGAAAGTTACTAAAAGTAAGCATTGAACTTAAGAAGGAAACGAGAGCCATTGCAAGGTCAATATGGAGCTTACTAGCAATGGAAATTAAGGACTAAAACTTTTGATGTTACGTTTGCTTATGTTTAACCTATTGCTTTTTGATTAATTATAATATTTTAGCCTTTATTAATTTGTATCAAAATTACAATTGAAACTTTCATAGTGTACTTAAAAAATGCAAGGGAACAACTTAAAAATAGACATTTATATAATTTCTATTACTAACACACTTGTATATTCATCAATGCTTTATAAAACCTAAATATTCATTATCGTAACTATTCCTAAAGTGATGCACATAAGTAGTGGTCTCCTAACTTGATATTACTCAACCTTCTCTTCCTTCCTTTTCGTGTTCATGTATACATGTGTGAGTGAGTGAATAATAATGGGAATAATAACAATCAAATCCGCCTACTTTATGGGAACTTGGAATAGCTTCCACTTTATGGCATCTTGGAATAACTACCGCAACTATAAAATCTCCTTCCTTCACTTCCTTTACTACTAGCAACCATCCTTGATTTTTTTTTATAAATAATATGTTGGTTAAGGTTTACATAAGTAAATTGTGTTTCATTTTTTTCCCTTCAAGGTCAATGCTTATGAGATAAAATAGTGCCATAGAGAGCAAAGCCTCTATAATCTATCTTCACATCTAGAAGGGATGATTATTGAGTGTTCACATCCAAGCCCCTACTTGGTGAGAAAATGTTTAGTTTTCACCATGAAAAGATTTCAACAAAGAAATATGCACCTTTAGTTTTATCCAAGGGAAACCAAATCTCAGAAGGGAAGTGGGTTCAACCTATCCATCTTACTAACGAAAGACATCCAACCCCCTTACAAGGAGATGGTGAAGAACAATTACTAATTACATTGCCATAGAAGTGCAACATACCAAGTTTAAGTTTTTTATTAAGAAAACACTAAGAAGTTCCATTCATAAAGTTACTTCAAAGGGTTCGAGAAGGCCTCCTATATCATTAGGGATAAACATTTTTTTTTTTAGTGCTAACACATTGAACAAATAGGTTAATCTCCCTTGTAGTGAACATTATAGGCACAATTCCTTAATCACAAAGAGCCAACACTTGTTAGTTATTTTAATGACCTCTAGCCAATTTCTAAAGCACTAAATAAATGGGTAAACCTTCGTGGGTAAGCATTATCATGTATAACTTCATGCTAAAAGTTTTTTTTTGTCCTTTCCTATAAAATGGGCCATGGTTATAGGGAAATAGGGGTTTAATTGTTTTGGAATTCACCATAGCCACAATGTTATTTTCAAGCTACTTCCACGTGGGTCATATTATTAAAACTCCATAATTTTTAGGACAATGTTTTCAAAATAGGAGAAAATTGCCTTGAAAACCAATACAAATACCTTGATAAACGAGGAAGATAGTTCTTTGATAGTTAAGAATGAAAATACAAAATAAATGAAATTGAACTAAAAATAAGAAAATGCAAACGAAACTAAACAAAGTTGTGTGGAAATGGGACAATAGTTACAACATGAAATTTGACATGCTCTCCACAGTCTCCTACAAACCTTTGTTTTCCATTCAACAACACATTTTAAAGAATCCCAAAGCTCTCCACAAATAAAAACTTGTTTAGTATTGTGGTGCCTCAAAGTCACCCTCTCTCATAAAAGAGAGGCCCTCAAAAAATTTAGATAGAAGCTTAGGAATTAAATCTGCCCAAAAGATTCATTTAGGCCTCTATTCAAAAAGTCAAATCCAATTATGTATTGCATGTAGATGCCTTAGGTGTATAAAGTCGTTGTCGTTGCGTTTTTTTATTATTATAATAGATGACCTACTTTCATGAGGCTATAAAGATGAACTTAATTTCAACCTAGAGTTGTGCCTACAAGCCACTACATGTCCATCATTAGAATTTTCTATTCATTGGTTATACCTGAGCTCCTTTAGAACCACTTAATGTAACCCTCACAGACCTACCTGGGTATCCATTAGAGGATATTACCAAACTTTAGATTTGTACTCTCAAAAGTGCTAGATCAAGGTAAATGACATTGTTTTCTCCTATGCATCTATCATCTATCCTGATATTTAACGTGGAGTATAGTTTTCTTGGCTTTGTTTTCTTCTATACATATATTTTAATATTGAAAAGGTCTAATGATTAAGAATAGAAGTTTCCTCATAAGAGATCACATGTTCAAATCAACTAGCTAAATTTACCATAATCATGTACAAATATTTATTTATAATTGAAATTTCCATTAACTGCTAAAATAGATGTTCAGCAGCATTGAGTAATGAAACGATGCAAAAATAGATGTTCAATAGCATTGAGTAATGAAACGATACTAGGAGGAACATTAAACTGAGAAATATCAAACAAGCTTTGATGGACAATTTCACTACTAAAATGTCCTGGTCAATTTCAGAATTTGTAAACCTTAATTCTTATACAAATTTTACTATAATTCGTTACATATGTCATTGATTTTGATGGCTTGACAAAGATAACATAGCAGTTTGTGCAGGAGCTTTTTGTTACACCGAAAGTAAAAATCCGGTTTTAGATTGAGATCACCTTTGTACGCTGGTTTTAAAATATGGCTTTGTATGCTAGATACATATATTACTCTGTCCCAAATATAGTGGAACTGCCCATTATTAGCAATTCTCCCAGTTGGAGTGTACCATGTCTACTATGCACGCACATCAGTTTAAGATCATCGTTGGTTGTTCCATGTTGGTATCGACCCATATTTTGTAGCATCAAATTCAATTGTGAAAATACCTCTTCTGATCCATCCTCTCACATTGAGTCTACCATCTCTCCTGTGTATACATGCACAGAAACATTGGATTTTGAATGATTGTCCTTTATTATAATTTCTTTGGCACTTTGTATAAATGCACTTTTAAGAGTCCTTCAATGTCCTGTTCAATATTAATGTGGAACTCTGTTAATTGCTCCATCCTGAGATTTGATTGTGGAATTGCCCATTCTGATCCATCCTACCAGATGGGGCTTACCATCTCTCTTGTACATGTTCATATCAAAACATTCAATTTTTCATGTGTCCATTATATATATATATATATTAATTTTGGTATTGGGAATCACTGCATTTTCAAATTCCTTCAACATTAAGAGTTTAAAAAGGATTGCATCCTGCCAAGCTGAAACAATGGGAATTATGGAGGTGAGTACATCAGTAACCTAAATTTTCTGATAGCTTTTAAAAGGGATGCACACATCACGGGCCAGCTTTGGTCCAAAGTCAAAAGGCTTAAAGCATGAGAATGGGAAAATCTTAGTGGTCTCATTTTCATTCACTTTGAACAGTTAATAATTTATTGAAAAGTAAATTCGGTTCAAAAATATGGGTATGCCCAAAGGTACACTAAAGGAAGACTATGACAGAATACAACAGGGTTACAATCAAATAGCAATAGCTTTTACACACGAAATTCCAACCTACCAAGGGATTTATTTAATGGAGACACCCTTTTAATCAAAGCCATCATAAGTGCAGGATACTAAAATACTTTTACTATCTCAATGGTCCATACAGTGTTCAAACGAGACACGCTAGCCATGTAATCAAGAGAGTAAGAGCATAGTTAGAAATAGATAAATTTATCTTTGTAATTTTGCAGACTCTGATTTGCCCCAACTGCCATCTAATTCACTGTTAGATGCATGCTTTTTTTTCTTGTTACAGGCACATCTTTTGTCAAATGGAAATGTGTTTAATTGGCTACAAATTACAAAATTCTCATAAAATGACAATTATTCATATGAACCTCGAAAGTTAGAAGGAATACAACCTAAGTTGCAGGAAACATGGGACAACCTCCCAAACCTCCCCTCAAGCCATGTTAAACCCCAAAATGCGCCCAAAATGTGTTTCACTTTTTCAAAACACATTCCAGTGCAACTAAAACGTGTTTCACGCACCAAATCCCATGTTTCATCATTCATACATCACATTTCAGCATCCATATGGCACATGCAGCGCAATACAACATGTTTGTGTGGCTTGTGTAGCTTGAACACAAATTATTTAAAAATAATGATAATAATTTATGGGTGGGGGCAGCCTAATATTTGACCCTCATGCCCTAATAATGCTATGCAAATAATGGTAATGTTAAATTCTTGAAGGAAAAGACATCATTTTACTTAAAATTTTAATAATACCATTAATTGACATAGATTGTTTGAAAGTGGTTCCAACCTCATTGGATTTTATATGGAGAAAGTATAATCTTTGATCTCACTCCAAATCCAACAAACTTAACAATTTTTAGGATTTCAAGATTGAGGGAATTGCAACATTTCCATTGGATTTTGTCGTCCCAGACACATTTCAATACGAAAACCACCTAAAGTGTGTTTCAACAAAGCTGACATGTGTTTCACTTTTTTGAAACGTGTTTCAGCTTAGCTGAAAAGCGTTTCAGGGACTAAACCCCACATTTCAGCATCCGAACATCGGGTTTCAACATCCATATGGCACATGTGAGGTGGTACAACATGCTTGTGTGGCACATGTGGGCCAAACGGAAATTATTTAAAAAAAACAATAATTTATGGGTATGAGCGTAATATTCAACACTAGAGCCATTGTTAATTTTGGGCAACTAGGTCCAAACTCCATGTTGTACTGCTCAGATGATGATGCCAATATTTTTATTGGATTATTCTTTCGGAGAGGTGTAATATCAATCTAAAGATCATCTTGATCGGATGAGCAGAACATGTATTTTGAATTTATTCCACATGTGCAAGGTCGGCCAAATTTATCCCACATGCATAAGAGATGTGTCACACACACCCACAGATGGTTATATATTGGAGAGACTTGGAAGTCATTTCACACTTATTTTTTTGGAGGCATTCTCCTCTCTCTCGAATGGTACTGCGATTAGGGCTTCTCTTGGTGCAACATTAGGGCTTCTTGGTGTAGCGTTTTTGATACAACGTTTTGATGAGCCGTCTTTGGGTTGTGTGACACATTTGGGTGGCTGACCTTATGGAGACTTTGCTGATTGAAGCATCCTATTGATCGTCGTAACGCCACCATTCTGTATCTCTGTTTTTGTCTTGTCTTCCATCGATCTATTGGTATGTTCTATGTGCATCTTACTTTCATGTGATTGAGCCCTAGAAGTTTAAAGTAAATTTGCATCTAGCATAGAACATCTTCAGAAATTAACATGGTATCAGAGCTAAGGAGAAGACAAAGCCCATCTTGTGTTGAGAATTTAGGGCAGTGAGGGAAATAAGGATTATTTTCAGGACCAATAAAGTGACCGAGTTGCTCGAAGAAGGCCAAGTAGCCTTGCTGGGAAGGCCGAGTTAGGAGACCTCTGTTTCAAGTCTATTGGGGCTTATTGTATGGGCTGGAAACTTTTTTTGGAGAGTGTCGTAAGCTACAGCAAGGCTGTGTGGTAGGCCGCAGGCCATACCACCACAAAAATTGATTACGTGGGAAGTTTTGGGGTTGTTTTGTGCCCTAACATTCAGCGTGGAGGAGCCAACAAGGGCAACGTGGCATTTCTAAGTGTTGTAGGTGACAGCGTGGAGATGAAAGGACTGTTTGAGGCATGGTAAAGGGTTTTTCTTGGATGTGTTTGCAAGTCAGGAAGGGTGCAGCATAGAGGAGTGTGTTACTAATATTTCAAGGCAGAATTGTGGACTGTTTGGAGGGGACCGAAGGTACAGTCCACTGTTGGGCTAGGCCGCAGGCCATAGCCAGCAGTTGGAAGCCTTTAGGAGTTGTGTTCTAGGTGGAAAACAACATTGAAGGGCAACATATGCATGGAGGACCTCTCCTAAGGTGGACCGCAGCCTATAGAGGCTCGTGTGTTGAACTACGAGGAGGTTAAGAGCAGTGTGGCGTCCCCTAAACCAGGGTTGTCACAAACGCAGAAGAAAACACAAATTTAGCAGTGTTTTGGAAGGGAATTTTTCTGTGTTGGGCTCTTAAGGTCAAGGTTGAGCCCCATTCTCCTTGAATTAGACCTAATATATGCAGCCTATTGACCTTATCATGTGCGGCCTTTCTCTGTGATAAAGTGGACTTTTCCAGCGAGTTAAGTGGACAGTGTTTGCAAATCTTTTGACTTCTCTTGATGTGACCCTAATGGCCCTAACTCTGTACAGTCAGGATATTACTTGTATGGCTCTTTAGGCCTAATCTGGTACAGCCTTCATCGGGTATGTTGCAGCCTATTTGAACAATGTTTATGTGCCCTAATCCAGTGATGCTTGAGTTGTGATATTTGTGCTTTTGACAATAATGAATTGCAGAGAAACTTGAGATACTTGACAATGATACATGGCATGATATTGGTTCCTTTATGGCAGTAATGTTTGGGAGAATCTTTTTGTGCTAGTGACAATAATATTGTTAATGACAGTTATGTACGGCAAAGCTACTCATGTTCTAATGAAGGGATATATTGGTTGTAAAAAATTGTGCTTATGACATCAATGCATAGCAGTGATGTATGGATATATTGGCGAAACAGGTTGATCCATTAGGCAGAGAATCCGGAAACATGCTGCGGATATTAAACACAATCGGTCTTGTACTTCAACTCTTGTTGAGCATGTGGAAAAATCCTGTCACCATGTTTGTATTGAGGACTCCAAAGTCGTTGCCAAAGTAGATCACTTCCACCATAGGAAATTAAGGGAGGCGATCGAAATTAAACGACATGTTAAAAATTTCAACCGTGATAATGGTTGGAAATTAAGTAAGAGCTGGACCCCAACTCTCGCTAGGTAGCTTCTTTTTTGTATGTATTTAGTTTTATATATATACGTTTAATTAATTTATTTATTTATTCTTATGTCTTCATATATATATATTCAGTTGATTAATTTATTTATTTATTTATTTATTTTATTCATTCAAAAAATTTCCCCCTCCCTATTTCATTTATAATAATTCTATTTTGAATAAAAATTTAAACTAATTAATTTATTACTTAATTTTAATTCTTAACTAACTAACTTTCTAACGGCTAGCTAGACTAGTATTAATATTATAAAAAAATTTACTATATTATTCATTTTATATTAACCTTACGAATATTATTTCTTAAATACTTAAAATTTTAACATTTACCCTTCCTCCCCTCACTTATTATAATAACTTGAATTTAATCATTTAATAACTTTACTATCTTTTCTTTAAAATCTTAAAAATTGTTAATATTATATCTTTTTAACTAACTAGTCAAATAATGACTAGTTTCAGCAACTAATTCCAGGCAATGTCGCATCCCTACTATTTATTCAATGAGATCGGTTTCTTTCTTCACCTTGTCCTGAGGATGAACCACATTAGATGGTTCGAAACGTCGACCCCATCCTAACAATGTGATTAATCCGAAAGACATTTATCTAGTGTTAAATGTGCTGGAATCTGGATGGGGATCTTTGTTTATCTAGTTCAGTTTGAGTTGATTCATAGTTGTATCGAAATAATTCCTAAAAATTATCAGGCTTAGCAATTGGGCGACTGTTGCATGAGGAGGAGCACGAGTCATTTGTTTCTTGCAGAAATGTCAACATGTCTAAGCTGGCTTTCGAAAATGATCTGCAGACCTGTTTTCTAAGAACTGAACTTGCTGTCAAGAGGATTGATCTCTGCAAGGTTAAGTTGAAGGCCTGTATTTTCACAAGTCCTTTGCTGGCATGTATCTTGTATCAATTGACTAAACCATATTTGCACCCTTTACCATTGAATTGAAGTGTTTCTCTAGGAGTGATACTTATGACAGTGATGTCTATGACCTTGACGCAAAGGAGACAAAGAAGAATTCAAGTGAATTTTGGCACGTGTTCACACACCATTGACAGGAGTGAAGTTATCTGTTGTATCTGCGTGCAATCTCTTGAATACCCATAAGAAATTTTCCATCGTGAACAGTGAAGGGAGGAGGATCTTGTGGAGGTGAAGCCGCAGTCTTCTAGGCAGTTGTTGGAGTGTTTAGGCCCTTAACAAAATATGTGGGTGCCCTAACCGAAACTATGACATATGGCAGAGTCTATATGAACTTGATTTGTAGTATCTTCAATGGCATATGGAAAAATATATATGACCATGAAGTTTGATATCTTCAGTATTGTATGGCAGTATGGCAATAATGAAGATGATAGTGATGCATGATTATATTATGGCAACGTTGTAATTAGTGATATGAGAGTGTATGGATGTATGGCAGTATATGGCCATGACACTTGTATGGCCTTGACAGTGGGTGAGTAAGATTCAGGCATGTGATTACAAAGTCCTTTCCGAAGCAAGGAAGTTGGTGTCTAGGATACCCGAATTCACAAATAATCATGAAGGCGTATGTTAGGGTTATGTTGAAGGAAAGCATATAAGGGGACTTTCTTCATTCCTCAAGTATCACAGAGACATATGATACACTCTGACTTATCTGATATGTTGCCTGTTAAATCCTTGGGAGGATGTTCTTATTTCATGACTCTTATAGATGACTTCTCTTACAAGAGGAGCTGGCATTAAGAGGGAGACCACAACCATGTATGCTCCTGAGAAAATGGCTTTGCTGGAAGAAAGAAGAGAAGACCCTCATGGCTCAGGGATACTCTCGAAGATGTCGAGAGACATATGGCCTGAAAGGGGGACATTCCGGGAAAGCAAGAAGCTGAATAGATACCAAGGGCATCTAGCAGCCATGAGTACAATCGTACAATCTGAGCCTGGAGGGATGCCAAGAAACTCTTTTGATATCTATGGGGCATGATAGACCATGGGCTGAGATACATTGCCGAGAGTTCGAGACTCCGTGGATATATTGATGTCGATTGGGCTGGCAGTGTGGTGGATTGCAAGAGCACATTTGGATGTTGCTTCACACTTGGGTCTGCTTCGGGCAAGAAGCAGAAGTCGGTGCCTTTGAGCACCGCTAAGGCCGAATACATTGCAGTGTGTATGGCCTGTTGTGAAGCTACTTGGTTGTGAAAGCTCTTCAGTGAGTTGTTTGGACATGTGTTAAATACCACCGTTATCCTTTGTGATAACCAAAGGGGGATTGGTTTGTTAGAGAATCTCGTGTTCCACGATCAATCCAAGCATATTGATATCTGGTACCATTTTATCCGAGATATGGTACAGCAAGGCGTCGTAAGGCTCGATCATATAGGAACTGATGAGCAAGTCACAGATATTCTCACAAAGCCCTTAGGGAAGGTCATGTTCCTAACCTTCCGTGAGAACCTTGAAATCGTGGAATGACCCTATTTGGAAGGTCCTGTTGGACGATGAGCTCTGGGAGCTCCAGGGGGGCTTTGGGGATAGCTTCTTGGAGCTATAAGCAACCACAGGGCTAGGCTTGTCGAACCTTGTTGGTGTGCAACCACCCCACCGTGATGATATTGAGCTGGTTTACCTCTCTTTGATCTGTGCCTCATATGCATCCTACCCATGGAGTACCGGACTCATGGGAAGTACCTCTCATTTGGCCAATGAGGTGGGAAATGTGGATAGAGACCGATAGCAAGACCAATGGATACATCGAAGATTGTCGTACTCTCTATGTCTAGGATGGCACGTGTCCAACCACTTGATTTGGGATCAAGTCAAGTGAGTTTTCAGACCTCCAATTGACTTCGGGTCAGTTAAACTAACTTCGGGTTAGTATATGACTCTTTTGAGTCCAAGTGAGGTTTCAGACCTCCAACTGACTTCGGGTCAGTTAAACTAACTTCGGGTTAGTATATGTGACTCATTTGAGTCCTATAGAGGTTTCGGACCTCTAAGCTGACTTCGAGTTAGCCGAGAGTGATGTCTTTGTGACTCACCTTTTGTTCTGAAATAAAGAGACAACAAAGCAAGTTACGGTGGGATGACACACGATGTTCGGATGGCACTGGTGGATGGAGTTCTCCCTAGTTGAGAGGAAGTGTTAATTTTGAGCAACTAGGTTCAAACTCTATGTTGTACTGCTCAGATGATGATGCCAATATTTTTATTGAATTCCTCTTTCAGAAAGGTGCAAGATCGATCTAAAGATCATCTTGATTAGATGAGTAGAACATGTATTTTGAATTTATTCCACATGTGCAAAGTCGGCCAGATTTATCCCACATGCATAAGAGATGTGTCACACACCCCCACAGAGGGTTATATATTGGAGAGACTTGGAAGTCATTTCACACTTATATTTTTGGAGGCATTCTCTTCTCTCTCGGATGGTGTTGCAATTAGGGCTTCTCTTGGTGCAATGTTAGGGCTTCTTGGTGTAGCGTTTTGATGAGCGGTCTTGGGGTTGTGTGACACATTTGGGTGGCTGACCTTATGGAGACATTGTTGGTTGAAGCATCTTGTTGATCGTCGTAACGCCACCATTCTATATCTTTGTTTTCGGCTTGCCTTCCATCGATCTATTGGTATGTTCTATCTGCATATTACTTTCATGTGATTGAGCCCTCGAAGTTTAAAGTAAATTTGCTCCTAGCATAGAACATCTTCAGAAATTAACAGCCATACTAATGCTATGTAATTAATATTAATACTAAAAATATGCTATGTAATTAATGGTAATGTTAAATTTTTAAAGTAAAAAGCAACCTTTTACTTAAATTAAAAGGCAACCTTTTACTTAAATTTTTAACATTACCATTAATTGGCTCAAGATGTTTGAGAGTGGTTCCAATCTCCTTGGATTTCATATGGAGAAAGAAAAATTTTGGAACTCACTCCAAATCCAACAAACTTACAATTTTTAGCATTGAGGGGATCGCAACTCCCGAAAACACTACCTCAACTCCCAGAAACGTCGTTCGGCATTTCAGATTCGAAAACGTGTACAAAATGGCTTGAAAACAGCATGGAAACATTTCCACTGCATTTCACTTTTTTGGAAACGGCCAACTTGAGAATGGAAATGTTTCAAAGGAGTTTCGAGAAAATTCAAATACATTTCTAGAAATTTTGGATACATTTCCAAGTTTCCAGGGTTCTAGTTTTCCAAAATTCAAATGTTCTAGGCACTTTATTGCAAGAATATATTCCAAATATGTTTGTTAGGAGCATGTAAATGCAGTTGAATTCTTTGCAGACCTTATATCCATGGATTACAACTCATCTAAAAGTGAACATTTATCTTGAAAAAAGATTCATGACATGATAAAGGTATTTGCCAACAAGTTTTCAACAATGCCAGATCTAAAAAATGGAAACCTGGAATTTGGAATGGAAACTCATAAGGTATCTATGAAATCAAGAAGGAAATTTGTTACTCATATAGTTGGTTGGTGGAAGTAGTTTCTTTGCATTAGGTTAAATTTCTCACCCTTTCTTTACTAGTATCATACTTCACAACACTTAATTGCTTAAATTGTGGCATCTTGATTCTTGGTCATATGATCTTAGGTTGTGAATAAATAAATCCAGCTTACTTTTTTCTATGAATTTCAGAGCATCTCATGTTGTAGCTATGGGAATACAGTCCAATTAAATTTACATTATATTCGGTGATACTAAACAATATTTTTGTGTCACGACTCCCTTAGAGTCTAGACCAAGATATTGTGCAACATACTATTTACAAAGTCAAATTCACTATGTTGTCTTTGTGTTAGTGTTGTCAAATTCATTAGAAAAATATATAATGTCACGCAAATGACGCAAGAATGGGACGAACGAGAGTGGGCATCCATCTGCGTTTAACAGCAAAACACTGTCATGAATGAATCCCTGTAGGTGTAAATCCAAAAAAAAAAACACGTTAGGAGTATGAGTTGCAGGGTAGCTGGTACCCAATGAGAATAGATCATGTGGTTGTAGGTGGATATTACGTTTTACAGAAGTGCTGCTGGTCTTTTGTTTTAGCTGGTACCCATGACGGTCTCTTATGATGCTTATGGTGGCTAAGGCGGCCATTTTGTGACGTTCTTTTATCTGGAACCCTACTAAAGGACATTTTTTATTGCTTTTGGTGGCTACCCTGTTTAGTTTTTCTTCGCGGGGTGATCTTGTCATTGCGCTGTTGGAGACATCGAGATTATGGACAGTTGGTCCAATGCATGTGTTGTTGCGTAAAAGCTCGTGTTATTTTGCTACAGCTCCGTAGGGAAGGCCTATTGTGTCTCTGTCTCGTTTGCAGGGTGGGTTTTTCATGACCAATCGGGTGTTGTTCCCTCTAGACTGTTGATTTCCAGATCTGTGGCATCCTATATCATGGAAGCGATATCAACATGCTACTATTTGGGGAGTTGAGCTTCCCGGATGAGGTTGAGGTAGTTTTGATCATCTTCTTGTTTATTGCTGCTCTTTTGTTACTCAGAGCGATATACCATATCAACATTTCCAGTGGTCGAGCGGGGTAGTGATTTGGCTCATTGATGGAGGTTCTGGTATATTGATTTCATTGGGTCTAATGTTTAAACAAGATTGTTCTACTGAGTCCTCATCGTCTTCAACGGGCGGCATATTGGATGATAATAAACTGTTGGTCAAGTGCATCCCAGACTGGGGTTATTGCTGTAACTTTTTTTATATATCCCGGCCTTGCAAGAGTGTTGGCTGCAGATTTCGTAAGAAATGGTGGTCCTTTCCAGGGTGCCTCTGTTGCTGCTGCTGTTCGCCATAGGAGCGATGTACATGCTGGTAAATTTCCAGTAGTCTATCCCGGAATGCAGGATTTCCTGGTGACAATTTTCAAAATTTGAAATATGTCAGGCATTATTTTTTTCTGGTTGGCACGCAATGACGGTGGAGCAGGGGTCTGTTTTTACATCAGGTGGGAACAGGTTGTACTTCATTAAATGCAGGTGTTATATGGTCTGAGTTATATCAACGTAATTGTTTTGGATACGTCATGATGATGGTCTATCTCTGATGTGCTTTGGGGATCTGAACTCCCATTATTTCATATCCTTCCTCTTTATGGCATGAACATCGGAATGTGATACGTTACACCTACCGTTTATTACTGGGACGTTGGTAGGAGTGATTTATTATGTTTGAGGCATGACATATGTCTATGCTCATATTACATCTGGCATGTACGTATCCTAATATTTACGGTTTCAAGGCCCTCGGGTTACAAAACATACTCTTTCATAGAATTTCCTCGTTCATATTTTGGATTATTCTATTTGCCACTATTAGAAGCGACGGCTGGTGAGCGTGTGGGCACACTAATCTTGGTCTGGCTTACTGTATCGGCTGACAGCGACCTGGACGACGGCACTGCCAACTTGGTGGAGGTGACCTCAGGCATACAGGTGTCTTTAATTCAGGATGGACATTTCCAGCTTTGAGAAACTGCGGGAGGACATTTCGTCTTACGTTGCTCGATCGCCCATTGTCGACTTTGATACCGATGATGCCATTATCAAACAGGCGCTCCATGTTTCTGCTCAGACTAAGGTAAATTGTTCACAGCGACCTGGTAGACATAAACTTCGTGGCGTTGGCTGTGGTGGCCGCAGAGGGAAAAGGAACATCCTTAAACATAGGATGGATATCAAGGAAGTAAACCTGGATTATGAAGACCTGTGCACTAGGGTGGCGAGCTTACAGAGAAGGGTTGTGGTTGGGAGATGGGTTTTTCCGGATAGAGAAGATTTTGACACTGCATCTTGGATTAACCAGAAGTGGAATTCTATTCTCGGCTACTCGCCAAAGGTTAGCAAGCGTTGAACGGTTGGTTTAGTATCCACTTCATGAGCCAGAATGATGTGATCAAGGTCATGGGGCGAACCTGGGTCCGCGGCAGAAGCTTCATGCAGATTATCCCATGGTATATTGGTTTCAATCCCGTTCTGGAGGCACCACGTAGCAGAGTGGTATGGGTAAAATTGCCGGGTTTACCTCTAGAATTTTGGACTCTTAAGGCCTTGAGATCGATTGGGGATTCCATTGGTTCCACCAAATACATAGACCCGAGCATAGTGGGGGCTGCTGATAAGAGGATCGCATGGCTCTTGGTGGAAGTGGACTACGTGGGTGGGTTACCAGGTGATATTGATCTCATATGGAGTGACAGACGACATCGACAACGTATTGACTTCTGGGGAATACCTTTTCGATGTTTGATTTGCCACAAAACGGGCCACCTCAGAGATCATTGTCCGCTGAGAATGCGCATCGCGAGGGTGGACCAGACGGTGGGGGCCTCGGATGGTGATCGTCGACAATACAATGCTTCTACCTCGATGGCTGGTCAGCAACCAAGTATTACTGTAAACTCCTCCTCTGATGATGATGCTTACATTACAGCGGATGGACAACATGATGTCTCGGTTCCTGATTCGGTCATCCCTCCTAATTTGGCAAGTCATCCATCTATTGCTAGAAATCTATTTAGGGTCCTCCAACCTGAGTCTAAGCATGATACTAGTCCTGGCCTTTCCATTCGTAATGAGTCCGATGGACCGGTGTCATGTCCTTCTTTCGCTCCCTCTGCCCCATCCTTTTCTGCTAAAAATACCATATATATGCCCGATCATGAGAGTGAACGTAACCCCGATAAACGGCCTTTGAATATGCCCGACTCGAGCTATGGCAGATCTATGATTCCTATTCACCCTGTTGGCACCTTTCCACTTCCACTGACCCTCCTTTATTTAAACCATCTAGTCATGTTGGGAGGCATCAATCGAGTCTGAAGATTGGTAGTTTGTTAGATGACTCTGATGATTTCCGGTCCGTGCATGTGGGGGGAGAGGCTTCGCATTTCAATGTCCGTAGTTTGCTCGATGACAGTGAGGATGAAGGGAAATATCTAGGGTCTCCACATTGCACTCCGAACAAAGCTGGGAACATCAACTTATCTGATTCCTCTAGGAATTCCATTGGTAGTGATATCGACTTTCTTATGAGAAATTCCAACTTGGACCTTGCTGCATTGACGGTTTTTGACAAACCGATTTCCTCTAAAACAAAGCATTCTCCTACCTTATCGGATGCTTTAAAGTCCATCAAGAAGAAGGCAAAGGGTGCTTGTAGCCGGAAAAAAGAGAAACTTAAATCAATTTCTTTGTTCACGGATGATGATGTGGGCCTTTCTGAGACCCCCATTCACAGTAATCTTGGGGCGAGGTGTAACTCCAGGGCGCTTAGAGCAAGCAACCCTTGTTCTGCTTCGCCATGAATCATGTAATTTCACTAAATATAAGGGGTTTGGGTGATGCCCCTAAATTTAATTGCCTAAGGGAATTACTTGTCTCAAAGAAGCCGTTGATTTTTTTCGGACAGGAGACCATGACAGATAGAACAAAGGCCATAAATTAGTTTTTAAAAATCAAGAAGAATTGGCACGCTGCTGCGACAAATTCATGCGGTAGATCGGGGGGTATGTTGGTTATGTGGAATCCTGTCCACGCATCTTTTAGAGCTTTCAGTTTTATTGGTGGTATATTGCTGTCTGGACGCCTCAGAGGTATGGATTGCACTTTCAACTTGATCAATTTATATGCGCCTTATGAAAATAGGAAGGCTTTCTGGGACAGGATGCTCGTGTCGGGTATCTTTACCCTCCCTAATCTTATTATTTTGGGGGATTTCAATTCTACTCTCAATGCTGATGAAGTCTGGGGCAAAAAGGCTCGCATGCACCCTCTGGTTGGCTATTTGAATGACATCTTTTTTTCACATGGACTGGTGGATATCAGGCCGCACCCACTGGCGCCCACATGGACCAATAGAAGAGCGA
Organism: Pinus albicaulis; assembly: GCA_034641835.2. NCBI lineage: Eukaryota > Viridiplantae > Streptophyta > Pinopsida > Pinales > Pinaceae > Pinus > Pinus albicaulis. The sequence continues at coordinate 1,102,388,472 of CM076577.1, forward strand.
CAGATAACTACATTGGGAAAAGGTTGGATAGGGTATTGGTTAAGGATTCAATCATTGACATATTGGGTGGTCCCAGATCTTACATCATTGCATCTGATATCTCCGACCATTTGCCCATTACCTTCACATGCACTAATCTACCTATGGATACGGGATGCCCTTTCAAGTTTAATAGAATCTGGTTGGAGGATCAGGAATATACCAAATTGGTGGAGGGTATCTGGAGAGAGGAATGCGAGCCTATGGTTGATGGGATCTGGGATTCTTTTTGTCATAGGCTTCAGAAAACAAAGGCTATGACTAAGACATGGGAACGAGAGAAGAAGATGAAGTTAAGGGCAGAATTCAGGTGGATAAAGGTCGAAATGGAGAAGATCATAAATTCTTTTCTCTCTATATATCCTGATGAACAGACACTGGATTGTTTGAGAAGCCTGGGGGCTAGGAAAAGAGAAATCCTGCGGATTGAAGAGATCACATGGAGGTTAAAGAGCAGAGCTCTTTGGCTCGCCGAGGGGGATCGTAATACCAAATTTTTCCATAGATGTGCTAATGAGAGGAGAAGTAGAAATGCCATTTGGCGTATCAAAAAATCGGACGGGTCCTTTGTGCACTCCAGCCAAGAGATTCATAACGAGGCTCTTCTATATTTTGCCTCTTTTTATACAAAACAGACTGATATAAATATGGAAAATCAGGTATGGCTGCTCGATCACATCCCACGTTTTTTTGATGATGATGCTATTGCCTTACTGGATAAGGCGATCACTGGGAATGAAGTTATAAAGGTCCTAAAAACATTTGCAAGGGATAAATGTCCGGGGCCGGATGGTTGGCCCGCGGAATTTTATGTCCATTTCTTTGATTTGTTGGGGGAGGATTTGACCAGGGTGGTAGAGCAGATCCGTACACGGGGTTACATTCCTCCCAGTCTAAATTCAACGTTCATTGCTCTTATTCCAAAGAAGGATGACCCCCAAACATTTGCGGATTTCAGACCGATTTCACTTTGCAATGTCCTCTACAAGATCACATCAAAAATTATTGCTGAGCGTATAAAGGACACATTGTCTACTTTTATTTCAAAGGAACAGTATGGTTTCCTCAAGGGGAGATCCATTCATGATGCCACGACAATAGCTCAAGAAATCTTACGCTCTATGCATACGGAGAAAAGGGAGGCAGTCATGGTGAAGATTGACATTTTCAAGGCTTATGATTCGATTGATTGGGCATATATCAGGATGGTTCTCATGAAGGTTGGGCTTCCTATTCGTATCATTCGGTGGATCATGGCTTGTATTTCCACTGTGAACTATGCTGTTATTATAAATGGGGTTCCTACTACTTTTTTCGCTGCTGGTCGGGGACTCAGACAAGGATGTGCATTGTCGCCATTAATCTTCATTTTAATCATGGATGGTCTCAGTTGTCTTCTTCGGAAGGCGGTCCAGCAGGGTCACACTATGGGCTTCTCCTTCTCTGACACTGTTGCTTGCACGCACTCACTGTTTGTTGATGATCTGCTTCTTTTTGGTCATATCCACAGGGGTCATTGGCACTATGTCCATCATATTTTTAATCGCTTTGAGTCGGCTACTGGGCTGGCCATCAACAAGCACAAGTCCTTTATCATTTATGAGCATGGAGATCATGGGGAATTGGCCCACATTGCTGATATTTTGGGTATGGAATTAAGAGAAGCTTCACTGGGTTTCCTTTACTTGGGTTTCAATATCAAACCATGCGGCTATAAGATCCGGGACTGGATGTGGCTCATTGACAAGTTTAGAAGAAGGATGTTCAAGTGGACGCACAGGTGGTTGTCTATGGGGGGTCAACTCATTATGATACAAGTTGTTCTATCCCAGATGATGGTTTATTGGGGTCATCTTTATTACTTGCCAGATGGTATTATCAGACTTATTAATTCCATTATTGCAAAATTCCTATGGGGCGGAACGCAGATGCCACATAAAATTCACCTATGCAAATTACAGAAACTGTGTAGACCAAAGGACCACGATGGATGGGGTATTCTAGACACGAGAAACTTCAACATCGCTCTGTTAATCAAATCGTTCTGGAGAGCACTGGGCAGTGATGGCATTTGGAATGAGGTTATCAGATGCAAATATATTGTGGGTGACATTTATCATCAGATTCTCTCCACTCAATTCTCACACCCAAGATGCATATCTATCATTTGGGGCAGTTTCAAAAAGGTTAGCAGGCATATGGCGGACAGGGTAGCTTGGCTTTTTCGAGACGGTAGACGTATTCCTATATCTCATTTCAAGGTTATTGGTTTTCCTCCACAACACGGACCATCTCCACAACTTTCTCACAGGCTTGCTCATCGTGGCATTTTATATCTCTCACAGACTATATGCGAATGGACTTATGGGGCACCTATTTTTAAAACGGCTGCTCAATTGGGTTTAAGAGCTCCGGAGGATGATGAATGGGAGTATTTTACAGACAGGCTTCGGGCAGCGGGATTATGCTGGGACTCCGGAGGTGATAAGATTGTCTGGGATGGCCCCACGAAGAATGGAGTACCGGTGGTCAAAGACATATACAGGAATATTAATATGGTTGCATATTTGGATCAGTTTAGCAGATCTTTCTATAGGTTTTGGCGGAGGAATATCCCTACGAAGATTATCCTCTTTGGCTGGTTAGTGTGGAAGGACAAGGTCCTGACTGGAAATAATTTGATGAAGAGGGGATTTTCTGGCCCTTTCAGATGCCATATATGCTTATCGGATACTGAATCCACTGTACATCTTTTCTTCAGCTGTCCAGTTATTATCAATATATGGAGACTCTTTTCTGTACATTTCATGGGCCCCTCATGGTCCCCGGTTGATTTCATATCTGTGGTGTCGGATTGGGACAATTTAAAAGGGAAATACAGATCTCTCCCCTTCTTCTTTTTATGGGAGGTTTGGCTGGGTAGAAATAAAATGATCTTCGAAAATACACCCTTTCAGATTCCATGTATTTACTCTGCTATTTCTAATTGGATGGAAGATGGTCCTACGATGCCTAGGCCTATATTGGATTGCTCCATACGCATTCGGCCACATGAGGTGGCTATCCCAGCAGTCTATTTTGATGGTGCATGCATGAATGGGGTTATGGGATGCGGCACATGGATTAAGATATCTCAAAGGGAAAGGGCCCATATTCATTTTAATGCAGGGAATGGTACCAACAACAAAGCGGAAACCATTGCTCTTTGGGGAGGCCTACGTTTTGCCATCTACTTACAGCTCAAAGATATTCATGTTTATGGCGATTCAAGGATTGCTATTGGATGGATCACTAACCCACTGGCTCTCGTCCCAACTGGACTACAAGGCTGGGTTTCTCGTGCTCGGCGGTTATGGACTATGCTCAACAAGCCTCCTATCTGTCACATTTACAGGGACAACAGTACAAGGGCAGATGGCCTATCGAAGATGGGTTTAAACACTAACTTTGGTATCATGCAGGTTCAGCTCTTTCGAGATGGTGCCATTTTCTGGCAAACTGATATTGCCATTCCATAACGCAGTTGTTGTTGTGAATTTTGGTTTTTTGATTATCTACTTGCGGGGTGATGATCTCATTTGCAGGTTTATGTTTTTTCCCACCCCTTCAGGCGAGCGTGGGTTTTCTGTTTCGATATCTCATCTACAGGCGAGCGTGATATGAATACAATGGCCGGCTATGGGTTAGCAGTTCTTTATCAGGCGAGCGTGCTATTTTCTCAAGCGAGCCGGTCTCTTTTTTGGATAGGGACTACAATACTTCTGCTATTATCACTTCTTCCGAATATGTCCCTCCTTTTATTTATCACTACTTTCGGATATGTCCCTTCTTGATCCATTCACTTGCCACATCTGGATTGATGTCTTCCGATCTATGTGTCTTCTTATGTCATTGGCATATACTTTGGTCTTTCATTTACTGTTTATATCTTTTGTTAATCTGTCCTATCATTTCCAATTTCCTCCTCCTGCTCGCTTCATTAGCTGAGCATCTGATATGGACGCCTTTCGTTCTATGTTGGGATGGCCTTCCCATTGGCTGCCTTTGGTTGTTATTCTCGCTGTATTTTACATGCTGGAGATGTATCTGATTATGTACTGTTTTATATAATATATATAACAGCGTTTTTTTCTTCTGAAAAAGAAGTATGATGTGACTCTGAAAACAATCTCATATTCCTTTAAACTATGAGTGGGTATTGACATTTTAATCAAATGTGTCAACTTGAATGTTATAATAATCATTGATTGTGATGATTTTTTTATGTTGAATTTATGATGATGATTATGTATTTTAAATATAGAATCTAGATTCTAAAGACTAAAAGATGAGTGATAATATGAAATTTTTATTTTATCATAATTATTATTATTATTATCCAATTTTAAGGCCACGACCAAGCTAGACACCAAATTGGTGTATGAGAGACCCCCTTGTTTGTGGGACAAGGGACCCACCTCCGTGCAATGATTTCACTGCTAAGTTTACGAAGGCATACATACTCTACCCCCTCTGGTATTGAACCTATGACCTCTTATGAGGAAACAAATGCTCTTAACCATTAGGCCCACTCAAGTTGTATATATGTGTGTGTGTGTGTGTCGTTTCCTTGTCATATCGTATCCAGATTTTTTTGAAAATTTGTCATATCCATTTCAACCCCCGTATATGTATCCGTTCCCATACAACTTAGATTGCAATATTTCCATTAGATTTTGTCATGTATGAGGGTCTAGAACTAGCATTTAATCAAAGGCACCAAGCCCTCTATGTACTTTAATATTAGTGACATTGATTGTTGAATACCTCTGTCATGACCCTAGTAAAATTGTACCCATCACTAGAACAAAATCTAGATTTGACATTTTAAGCTTTTTCTACCTTATTTTAATTCTTAGAGGGTAATATTGATTATGAGGATCTCAATATGGGCAATGATTTCAATGATATGTAGGTATTTGTTCTATCCTGATTTTCTTACACCTTGGACCTTGGCACTTGCTCATTTATTCATGAATCGCACTTGCTCATTTATTCATAAGATAGCATAGAGCATACTCCTTTTATTCATAGAATCTTTAAATATATATATATATATATATATATATATATATCATGTTTCCCGTTTCCTGATTTTTGATTTTTGGGTGGTCAGGTTTCCGGGGCGTTTCTCTTTCCCCTTACCATGCAACTTATATACAAGTAAGTAGGCACTAAGCAACCTCTTAGAAGCATATGGCAACAAACAAGATAATGGCAAAGGGATATTGCGATATATTACACTTGTTAAGCAGGGTATATGGCATCGGTTACTACCTCTGTAGGTTCAGATTATGGCAGATACATACCACCAACATCAGCTGTGCTACATAGGAGTTGACTGTTCTTTATATTCATAGGAACATTACTTGGAACATTGCTTTGATATTGCGTTTGTTTAACATGTATATAACAGTGTAATTTACTGCTTTTGTTCATCTGTGAAATTATCAACTTACTTTCTTTGGAACTGTCAAATACATGTCAGAATTGAAGTGTTACAAATGCTTGATTATAATCTGAAGCCAAAGATATGTTTGTTAACTTTATTAGGATAATATATATAATTTCCAGATAATAAAAAATGCCCAGATCAACTGCCACTACAACAAAATTTCGAATTGGAAGGCAATTCACTGACTGATTGCAGCACATATTCTGGCTTGAAATCATATCTTGTAGACAATAACTCTTGCAGTTCACTTTGCTCCTGCATTTTTATATTTGAGACACTAGTTTACATTAAAAAATAGCACTAATTATGTGAAGCATAGTTACAAACTTACAAATTAATATTAATCTCTTCTCCAAAAAAATGGATATGAAATGACTAAAAATGAAGTATACAGATAGACTCTACAATCCTAAGCTTGCATTTAAAGTGATGAAAAACTACAGCTGGATTGAGTTCAGTAGAAAAAAGATTTTTCTAACAAAACTAGTGCTTACAAGGGATAAAATACAGAGATTTACATCGAAAGGATATATTCTCAAAATAGGTTGTGTTCATTCAAGTATGCCAACCTCACCTTGGTATTTTGTCAATCAAACTCAAAATGAGTCCCATGCAAATACCATATATAGCACCTTTATGATGGTCCCCCCACATGATTTGCGAGGCTAGTGTCACAAACATTTCCCCGACAAAGTGGGCAAACTCTGCGCAGACAAAAATTTTGATAATGAGCACTCTGTTATGGCCTGTACATTCACAAAAGTAAAGACAATTGTATATAGAAATTGTGACTCACAAAATTTAAAGACAATTGTACATAGAAATTGTGAATCCCTAGAAACAACATAGTTTCAAGTTTCCAGAAAACAGTCCTGTAGGCAGCCCAACTAAGAGTTGCCAGAAAGCAGACACCTTAAGGCAACCCAGCCTAGAGAGTTTCCAAAAAAGCAGTCATGAAAGCACCCAACATGACATATGTTCCCAACCATCCGACAGCCACACCCAGAAAAATATTGTTACAGCCAAAGTACACAACTTGCAATCATCTAGAAAGTAGCCAAGCACATCTTCTCTCATTTGTCATAAGGTGAAGTTTAATGATACTAGAAGCAATTGAATATATTTTCAGTAGCACCGTATCTACACCTTGGCTAACAAATATGCTAGCAAAATAAACCTAAAATAATGCATGTCCATATTCAGATTTGTCAAGTGAAAATATTCCGGGTAATAAAAATATCAAGCAAGTTTAATCATAATGTTAGAACAATGCTTGATTGCAGAAGATATTACAACAAACCGCCAGCATATATACCAACCAAAACTATGAGAAATCTCGTCTTACAGCCTGTGTTAGATGAGATTCTATATTTTTTCTATGTTTTTGATCGAATTTCTTTTCACCAGGTGTACAGGGAGGGGAACCAGATCACAGATGGACTGGCTAAGGATGGTGTCCTGCTGGCTTGTGGGGATTGGATTAGTCAAAAACATGCTGGAGAGCATATTTAGGAATATGCACGTATTCCATTTATATAGCTGGTTTTCAACTGAGTTGATACCGTGCATACTACAGACTTTGTTTACTCTGATTGAATTGGGAAGCCTGTACTAGTGGACTTTTCTGGTGACCTTTTGACTCTGATGTCAGCCTAGATGGAACATGTCTTTGTTTTCTGTTGGATCTCTTTTGAAAAGCTTGTGATGATGTAATTTTGCTTTTTTGGAGATATACAATTGATACCACTAAGGATACACTCTTCTACAGAGTTAAACCTATGACAAAGTCCTGATAAGTCTTTTGGAATGCTATTCAGCATCTATGGAATGTAAATTTGTTTATCTTAATAAAATTATGATGTTTCTTCCATGGAAAATAATGTTAATAAGGTAATTTAGCATACCTGTGAACCTCTTTCAACCATTTATCAACACAAAGTAGATGAAATTCGTGATGGCAGGGCAACACTCTCATACGTTCTCCTTCTTCATACTCCACAAGACATATGTAGCACCTAGTCAATCAAAATAATAATTAATTAGAACCAACAGTAACTAAATAATAAACAAACTTTTAAACTGAGTAGCTAATCACCAGGAAGCAGCTACAGATTCCAGAAACAGAAAATCGTCTTCTTAGATGCTACATGATTTAGACAAGGAAATAGCTGATAGGACAAACAATTGAAGTCACACTAAACTTACAACACCAAATCCTCCTAGAAAGTTCCATCTTTTCAAATTAAAAGGCCAAGAAACTTAGCTCAGAATCCCACTTTTGAATGGGCCCAAACAGATAAGAGGAGGACATATTCTCCATTTTGGACCTGGGACAACATGCTCACTAAGCAGCTGTTGAGGATTAAAAGAAGCATGATTATTGAGAAAATATACCCAAGTCACTCTCATAAAATGCAGTTCCTTTGAGTAATTGATTTAATAATAGTATTTTTTTATGGAATTTTAAAATTCACAGCAGTTATAGCAGTGTTATCGGAACTGGACCATATGCTAGTTTAATCAACATTCCTCTTTCTTTTAAATCACCTTGCATGTTGGTAAATGGAGCCATCACTTGATGCCAGAACCAGTGGAACCAGCTGGTCCGACTTGTTTGGAGGAAAAACTGGTCCAACCGGTGGCCCTGAAATAGAAAAGGCTGGTTTGGTACTGAACCAGCCAGTTCTGCACAGTGCCGTAGGATGACCTAAGGATTTGAAAGTTTAGAAAAAAAAAAAAAAAAAATTCTATTGAATGGTACCTCCAATTCAACCCTAGGCCACCCTAAAAGCTATTTAAAGAGAAACCCCCTATTCACTCACTTCCATAGGAAGAGGTACTACTACCTTCAGGGCCAAGGGGAATGAAGCCAGTATCTCACTGTAAAGTCTACTCATTTTGAGCCCAAGCCCTAAGGATGAAAAGGATGAGGATCCTGAGTACTATAATTATTTTTGGACTCTAGAGGCTAGTTAGAGCCTATTTGTTGATGTTTTTTGGGTTAGAGATGTATTGCACTAAGTGCTATTTTGGTTATATGCACTCTTACTTGCTATATAAATGGCAAACTTGTATAAATGGTTTGGCTTCATATGGATGCACATGAATATATATGCTTTGCTTCATTTTATTCTATTTTATTTTAATTGAATATTTTTATGTATTTTAATTTTTTGGTTCGGTTCTTTTTCCAGTTGCAATCTAGTTCGCATTTTTTCGGTCGACCAATCCTGTTTTGATAACATTGATTTAAAGTGAGCAATTGGGGAATAGCTTAGAAAATGGGATAGATATTGAATAAATTGCTAGAGATAGAAGGGAGACAAAAAGGAAATGGATGCAATGTGCAATTATTAGGTTTTGAGTGTTGTTACTAAAAAGCTATTGAAATTTAAGATGGTCAGTGTATTTGTTAAATCATCAAACCATTGGTAAACATTTCACATGTACACTACCATGCCTTTGACTAAAAGTCTAAATGTTAAAAATGGCATCCTGTCATGGTTATTTTCAATTAACACGCATTTTCATACTACTACTGCACTAGCACAACATGATTTTCAAAACTGAGAACCATCAAAGAATGCAACATGCGAAATAACTTACTGTGCATCATCGTCATTTACACGGTTTTCTTTTTTGCTGTACGTCCGGACTGGCATGGAGTTCACAACATCATCAGGAGCAGGAAATGATCCAAGAGAGGAAACTGGGGATCGGGAGGACAACGCCATCGACTGGTGATGAATTTCATCAAGAACCTGGGTCAAATAACTTATTTATTGTTAAGATACCTTTAAAAACTATATTGATAAATCATAATAGATATCATATATGATCAACGCTGACTAAGGCTCTAGTTCAGTATTCAGAATAAATTTGAAAAACAACTAAAGCACTGTGTCAAACCTCAAACAAAGCTTCTGCCAACATGATAATCCTTGAGATGCTTGCCCTGGTATTTGAGTCATCTGTCCTTCCAACGTTTTGGCATGAGCAACGCCCTGTACGATGGTGGCCAGCAAAAACACATGACCTCTCATGCCCAGCTAAATTCTCAAAACTGCTGCTTAAACGTTGGAGAGCCCGGACCTGCAATTGAGTAAGGGATAAGGAAGAGCAATAGCTTGCAGGACCATAAAATGGCATAGGAGAAAACAAAAAATACAACAAACCTGAGATCTTGCCCTCCGCCTCCGTTCCTCAAGATAGAGGCTTCTATGTTCCAGTATGCTGCTGTTATTATGAGGTGTAGCTTCGTTCATTTGGCTTCTCTCCTCCCTTTGCCTCCGACTGTCATTCATGGATCTAAGAGTACGAAGAAATTGATCTTGTGCAAGAGTTGGTGTTGTTCCTGCATGCCTGTTTGAGGAAGCTCTAGTTAATGCTTCCCAGAACCTTCTCCCGTTATGTTGTCTTGTCTCCCTTGCTACAGAATCTCCTTGGAGAACGCCAAAGGAACCCTCAGATGATGATGTTCTCCTAAGCACTCTGTCACGCAGTCGCCCCACACTACGTGTTCTTCTAAAACTCACATTGTCTTCTACATGTTCAGGTGTCCCTCTTCTCTGGATACGTCTTGCATCTCTTGACTCCACTGGGGTAGAATAGGAATCGATCACAGAAGATACATTTTGATCAGAGGCTGTAGATTGATTGATGTTGCAAGTCAAATCATGTTGGGAAGCCCTATTGTCACGATGTGCCTCACTGGAAGGTTCGGTAAATGCATTTCCCCACTCTAGTGCATTAAGACGAAGATCTGTGCATTGTCCAACTCTTACTTGCATTGGATGATCACTTTGATGTCTAGGTCTACTTTCGCAAAAATTGTGTGACCTGCTACCCTGAACTTGCTGTTGGTCACTGCTGTTTCTCAAGTGATCATTATCAAATCCTCTGTTCCGTTCAACACTGGAAGACTGACGCCTAAGTCTCCTTGCAAAGAACGAATAGGCTTCTGATGACCCTAAACTTCTTGCCCTCCTTAACCTAAGATTAGAATTGTGTTTGTTGCAACTAGAACCATTTAAGCTGCAATTATGAACAGATTGTTCAACAATTTCACCTCTATCTGAACTTCTACAGGGAAAACTGCTTGAGGATCCTAGTGCTTGAGCTCTATGAACTTGAGTGGAGCTGCTGCTAGCATCAGAAACTGCATGAAAAAGCCTGTTTTGATTTCTTTCAACACAGTTTCTAGAAAATTTAGATATGCATTTAATCTTTCCACTAACAGACGTCACTGGATCGTTGTCTCCTACAACTTCATTTATACTTGCAGTAGCCATATTCCCACCACACGGTCCCTCATGAGAAGAAGAATTCTGAGACATTGCAAACCACTACTACGGAATCAGAAGAAAGAAACAGCAAAACTGAAGAAACACTCCATTGAAAATAGTTACTATCACTCTCAGGTTCTTGAGCAAGAAACTAAGTGGCAACAAACTAGCTTCAGATTCAATTAGAATTTAAATCAAACGTTAGACAAACAATCAATGTGTCAGGTCCCTGAAAGTCTAAACTATACACTTATAACAAGACTGCTTAGAAGATATAGTTTTCAGTGAAAACATTACAAATACCATAAATTTAAAAAAACATTGAGGATCAAAGTTGCATTTTGCACGTTAAATTACAGAAAAGACTATATGAATTGAAAACAAGTAGATTGAAAGAGACAATTGCTGATTTGAGTACCAAAAAATTGTAGGATACATAAAATAATTTCAAGAATAGTAAGCATTTCAACATTCCTACCAAAGCCATATTGCTTCAACTCCAGTACTTACTCTGGTTATTTGTATGACAGTCCATTCTCATCACTTTTTCTTCTTTTATTAAACCAGTGACCTTTTCACACAGAATGTCTTAACAGAACACTAATTCACGGTCAATCCAAAAGTTAAAACCCTGTGGGTGTGGGTGTTCATTCTGATCATTTATTTTAGAGTAATTTTCACAATTGTGTGCACTTAGTTTGCAATTGCATACTTCATTGTCTGTTGCCAAGTTCAGTCCTATCTAAACATCCGCTGTTCATATGCAATATGCCTGCTTCCAGTGTGACTATAATCTACACTAATAGAAAAACCAAACTATAAAGAAATGACCATTTATCATAGTTGGCATGCAAGATTGCATGATGAGCTCAGAATATTCAACTCAGTTGCATTCATTCCAGCGCCACTAGAGTTTAGATCAGCAGATAACTAGACTCGTTTAGATATTCTCTAGGAAAGATGCTAAAATGGTCAGTTGTCCTTTTCTTTACTTCAGTGTTGTGAACTTGCAGGATTCTTTGCAGATTCATTTTTTTGGTACTTATCAATTGGCATGGCATACACCTTCAAGTCAAAGCATATTACGTACAGTGATGCAACGTTAAACCAACTAGAAGAGTCTTCCGTAAGCTTTTAACCTACAAGGACATCTTGTGAAATAGGTCTGATTCATCCAGAGAAAGCTGCCATATTGTCCATCTTCTTTGGTATTTAATGATAGCCATCCACTTTTCTCAGGTATTTGTTCCGGTACACTCTCCTTGGCTTCTGCAGCAGGTTATTGAGAAAGTCTTTACAATCAACAATAAATGAAATGTGGATTGAAAATATGCAATGTTGAAGCACTTTGGTAGAATATATCTTCTTCAACGTGCTCTTCAGATTTTGGGCCAAACAGCAGAACCCATTAAGAAACATTGACTTCGTTATAACTTATTACCATTGCACCTCAGCAGATTCAATTTGGATTTTTGAAGTCATCAGATACTTTACTAAGAGTAATTACCACCAGAGAACAGCTTCAATTTTTTCCTACTAGAAAGAAAAACAAGGATGGATTCCTCCATGTCAATGTATATACAGCATTTTCCTGAAACCAATAAAACATTGAAAATAATACTCAGATCAATATATGAAGAATATTATCTCATATATTCTGGATGATTGTTACTGTGGACTGTACGACAGAAAAATTCATCTATGCAAGTTCCTCAGCATACTTGAGGAAAAAAATCTAGTGATTCAATTGCAATGACTAAGCCACTGAAAGGTGTTACTGTGATATTATGCTACCAACGTAAATATAAAAAGTTTAAGGTCTTTCTTGGCCATACCCAGAACAACATAATAACATGAACTGACAGAGCTAAAACAATATTACTGGGCACCTGAAAGCTGTTGAGATTCAGTCCTGACAAACACACAAACCTATACACAAGGCATGTTAAGAGAGTCATGGCATAAGTTAAAATTAGTGGAAGAACTAGATTGTTGGATGGATGAGGAAGACCAGACAAAGTACACTAAAGATTATGAAAAAGGGCTGCCTGAAAGCACCATAGTGAAAGGGATTAAGGACCGGTTTACATAAAATCCTCTGGACAATCAACCATTAGATATTGCAGCCTAGTCAGCTGAAATCAGAATTGTATGCAAGGTTCAAATCGTATATATAGATTAGCGATGAAGAAGATTTTATTTAGTAGTGCAATCACTTTCTTATGATCCCAAGTTCAATGCTCTGGAGTCATAGTTGTATACACAGGCACCTAAATCATTGATTGAAGATATTTCCATGGCTTCCTATTTCAAAGTGTATTATCCTGAATCTCAACAGGACTGTCTCTAGGTTTACTATTTACAATTCTTCCAGTTAAGAAAACTAACATTGTTGAGGTGTAACAGGAGAAAGTTCGAAATGCCTTTCAAGTCCATAAAACAGAAACTAAATCTTATTGATAACAATACAGAGACATGCTCCTATTGCTCTCAATGGCAACAGTACACAGTACCTACCGAAGCTTTATCAGGAGAATCTGCAGAGTGATAGAAACACCGAGAATGAAACTTGCGATGCCCCTCTGTTCTTCTTCGTTCATTTGCTTCGAGTGGGGATGTTGGGACTGCATTTCTGCTACTGCTTGATCCCATTTTCAATCTTAAGGATTTGCGATTAACTTATTTGAATCCTTATCGAAATCCCAGGATTCTAAGGCTGATGAACGGATTAGAGAGAAGGATTGCAGACAAGAATCCCCTTATTGATCTCCTCTCTGCGTTAGGCAAAGCGGGGATTGCACTATAATCCTCACCCTGATTGAACTCAATCCAGAAAGGTCGACCGGAAGAATACTCAGCTGCAAGAATGGGCCCTTTTCATCCGTATTTAAACAGAAACCAAGATTTCAATCAGAATCCAGTTTTCTTGATTGGACCCGATTCAAAAGGCTCAACCAGAAGAATATCCAGCTGCATAAACAGCCCTTTTGTTCATTTGCATTCAAATTAGAACCAGTTTTTCAAATCAGAATCCAGATCAGTTTTCAAGGCTCGAGATTCTTGCCATAGTTAGAACTTTGAAATGGGCATTGACCAGGATGGGACGGATGGGTGAAATAGCTGAATTGGGTAACCGTTTGTACTCGTGGAGAACAGGCTGGAAAAAGGGCCAAGCGGAGAACCCAAGATCGCCGGTGAAGGCTTGGCAAAAGTTGAGGAAAAACTAAAATACAATAAAGTGTGCCATTAGATTATCAGATAAAGCAGAAGCACATGAGCAATGGAGAAAACTGTGGCAGGAAAATGGGTGTGCGGGTGGGAGTTGAGAACGCACGATGCAGATTTAATGAGGTCAGTGCCACCTAAACAGCCCGGGTATGATGCATCGAAATGGGGTCGAGTTTGTTCTGGGGAACAAGACAAATCAAACTCTCCCGATAGATTCCAATTCCATTTCAAATAGCAGACATAAACCATCACAGGCAGATGAGGAGATGGCTCAATTTTTCAAAGTATCCGAAGGATTTTTTGAATTTGTATCATTGCACCTATACCTACTAGTTTATACATTATTGTGGATATAATAATCTGATTGTCCCGCACTTAGAACATGGTCACATGGGGCTGCTGCATGGTAGGGTCGATTTTCCGATTCAAAATCGCAACATCTACATGTGCCTTCGCTGGGCTCTATGAGTAGTCGTTGTAGGTAATTGTCGGAGATGGCAATTCAAACTTTGAGATCAAACCGTTAAAAATTGTTCCATAATTTGTCAAAGTAATTTGCAGAGCTTGAAGTCCCACTAAAAGCAGCCTGATGTGACCATATCCTCATTGCTTCCACTGAAGAATGAATAATTTGGCTTTTTAAAATTTTGAATGATTTCACTGTAACTCAACCATGTTATTCACTGCACAAAGGATTTTTATTATATTTCATAATGCCTTAGGATTATTATCATCTCAGAATTCTTATCTTGGATTGTGGGATTATTATCATCTCAGAATTCTTATCTTGGATTTGGATTGTGGTTGTGTGAGAATTTTTATAATCCATCATACTTTTGTAGATGTGTAAGAATCTTTTATTAGTTTATAAAATTAATTATAATTTGATTAATTAATTTTTAAGTTAGAGTTAGTTGAATAAATTATAAAAACAAATTTGATATGAAGAATTAATTTTTAAGTTAGAGTTAGTTGAATAAATTATAAAAACAAATTTGATATGAAGTTTTTAAGGGACTATAAGTATATTTAGGTGGAGGAGTTTGTTCTTAAAAAAATCTAAAATTTCATTTAGTATTTAACTGTACTGTAATTTTAAAATTTAATTATTATTATTTAGAAAAAATGGACCCTTTTGATTAAGGATTGAATCTTAGATTTTTTTACTATGTATGATTTCATATTACTTTATTCTCTCCAAAACAAATTAAATTATTATTATTATTATAAATATAATTTGTTTTATATATTTTTAGACACGTATTATTATTTTTTGGGTTGAGGGGTTCTCGAGCCAGTATGGAAGAGATTTTGTAATGTCTTGTCCTGTAAACATTTTGATTTGGTCAAATTACATAAAATAAAAATAAAAGTAATAACGTGAAAACATTTTTACTTGGTCAAAACAAATAATTTCATGGTTTTGATCAATGGTATTCATGTGGAATATAGCTTATTTAAAGGGTTAAAATAAACCAGTCTAGATCTATCTTAACTTTGGATCTACCAAATGCTCAAAGAAATCAAATCTCTTTAAATTCAAACCTCTAAAAAATTATATATCTTAGAAGATTTGATCCCTCTCCTAATAGATCTAAAATTAAGATGAATCCGAACTGATAATTATAAATACACTTAATTTTATATATATATATTAAATGATACATATTTAAATATGAACCAATTTAAACTAAAATCAATCGTAAAACATTATGTTATTTTTGTAAAATTGTGAAATGTCCCTGTTTTTTAAATCAAATAATTATAAACTATATCATGTTTTACATTAAATTCATATATATTTCAATTTGTAATTAAAATTAAAGTTTAATATATAAATATTTTAATCAATTTATATATAGATATTTATATTAATATAATTTTAAATATTGTATATTTATTATATAAAAATTAATAATAACTTTTTAAATGTAAAATGTTAAATTTTTAAATAAATTAAATGTTTTGTAGTTTTTAATAATGTGATTTAAGGATATGTTTACGGGATAATTATATTAGGAAGATTCATTCAAAGAGATTATTTCTTGATTTATGGAGCATAGAGAGAATTGAACCCATGACTTCTCAATAGCAAGTGTTTTATGGAGCGTCTAAAAATTTGAACCCATAACCTTTCTATAGCAAATATATTTTATTTACCAAAACTCAACTAATTAAACTAATCCTCAAAGCTTAAAAAACTTAAAATATTAATCTTTAAATTTTTAAAATTAGAATATCATTATTATTAAATTTACTTTTTCCACATAGATTTTAAAACAATTTTAAAATAAATTTTAAAAAATTTCAGTCATAAGAAAGTGTATATTTTGACTAATATTATTGGATTATATACACATTTTTATTTATAAAACATTTTAAATAATATGCTCAATATAATTATCACCAAAAAAAATTATATATATTTTATGATTTTATTTTATGGATCATAGAAGCCAAATTCTTAATATAGATATTTATAAATAATATATAAAATTTAATAAACTATATTAAATAATATAGGATTTAGTTCTTTAATATCATTAAAGAGCTTATTTTCTTTTAAATTTTAATCTCAAAATATTATAACTCTCAATTTTAAAAGTGTGAAAATAAATTTTTAATAAAATGTGTCAAAGGCTTAAAAAAATGTAGTTTAATTTATCGACCAAATGGCTTTTTTCAGGATTATTTTTCTTATTTATAAAGATTTTTAAAAACTTGAGTTTAAATTGTTTAATCTACATATTAGAGTGCTTTATGAATTTTTTGGGATGCTAAATCTATTTATACATTCAAAAAATTATTTTAAACAATAAAAAAACTTAAAATGATATTATTAAATTTTATTGAATTCCCATAAAAAAATTAAAATAAAAATAAATAAATATATATATATGTGTGTGTGTGTATGTGTGTGTGTGTGTTAAACTATGCCAAAAGAAATATATGTACAAGTTTAAAAAAAACACAAATAAAATAACTTGACGATTAAACAATATATATTTTTTATTTTTTAATATTAACTTGAAGATTAAACAATATATATTTTTTATTTTTTAATATTAAATTTTATAGATTTATATTTTTTAATATTTATTTGTTTTTTTTAAGGAGTTATGATTTTGAATATGGATGTTTCACAAAGTGTGAAAATGTCTTGGAATTAAATTATATATATTTTTAGAAATGTCTCATGTTAGAATGGACACTCCGAAACAGGTTATAAATGTTATAAAATAATAATATAATTTTTATTAAATACAAATTGAAAATAACATGTTATAAATATTATAAAATAATAATATTTTTTTATTAAATATAAATTGAAAATAAAAAATTATGTAAAGAATTTAAAAATATTAATATATTAATAAGAGGTAATTTAATTTATAGATAAAATAGTTTTTTTTATTATATTTTTTCTAGTAATTCTAATCAAAATTGGCTAGAGATTTTTAAAAACTTGAGTTTGAATTGTTTAATCTGCACAATTCGAGTGAAATTCTAATACTTAATTTTGGTGAATTTCGTAAAAAAAAACTATTTCATCTATAAATTAAACTACCCATATTAATATTGTAAATATTTATTTATTATATTAATAAAAATATTTTTTTTCAAAAATATATAAATTTAATTTGCAGTAGTCTAACCAGAATGTTTTTTGCCTTGAAAATCATGGAAATTCTAGCAATATTTTAATAAAATGAGGTAGGGATTTTTGTAAATCCAAGTAATAACTATCAAACTTCAACATTTTGGGTGTCTTGGAGGTTTTTTATGGTGTTGAAACCATTTCCAACATCAAAAACATGAATCAAACGCTACAAATGCAAAATTTCTAAAAAAAATTGCCACAATTCCGACCAAAAATAACCATCCAAACAATTCCTCCACCTCCATAAATAACTCCATTTAATTTTACTTTAATTTTTTTTATTTAAATTAATAAAAATAAAAATAATTATTTAAAATTAAATATATTTTTAAAAATTAAACGATTCATATAAATTACTTAAAAATAATTAACTTAACCATAGATCAAATTAATATAAAAATATATTTTCCCTCAACTTATATTTTCCCTAAAAAATATATTTTCCCTAAAATATATTAACCTAAACTTAATCAAAATACCAATCAAATTTAATTGAATAACCTCAACGAAATGGATAAACCTGCCTGAGCTAACTTTCCTAAAACCAATGCTATTCCTTTTTCCAAAATATCATGTTTCAAACTTAACATATACCAATCCCAACCAATCCATGTGACAAAGAGTTTTGCTCAGTCCTTGTGCCAAAGAGTCTTGCCTCGGTCCAACACTCATTCGTTATACCAATTATAGCGAAGAGTTGACAAAGTGAAACCAAAATTTAACTTTGCAAGAGAGTTAAGATTTAAACTTTGGTCCAGCAAGGGATGATATGTTATGTTATTCTTTTTG
Organism: Pinus albicaulis; assembly: GCA_034641835.2. Taxonomy (NCBI): domain Eukaryota; kingdom Viridiplantae; phylum Streptophyta; class Pinopsida; order Pinales; family Pinaceae; genus Pinus; species Pinus albicaulis. The sequence continues at coordinate 1,102,406,968 of CM076577.1, forward strand.
CAAGGGTGATATATTATTATTTTTAATTTATTGTAAATAAGTTGATAAAGTGAAATTTAAATTAAACTAATCAAGAGAACTAAGATATATATTTTTAGTTCAATAAGGGTGATATGTTACGTTATATATAGTTTGAGTAGGCTTAATGGTTAAGAGGGTGTGTTTCTTTTTAGAGATTGTGAAAGTAAGTCTCTTGTACCATAAATAAGAGAGTCTCATGCAAAGTGGGTCCTTTTATTATTATTATTATTTTAAATTTATTGTAAATTGATAATTTATTAGAATAATTTGAACCAAGTTTAAAGATTGAACTTTTTAAATATAATTAAGAAACTTTAAATTTATTGTAAATTGATAATTTATTAGACTAATTGGAACCAAGTTTAAATATTGAACTTTTTAAATATGACTATAAATATATTAATGATTTATAATCAAGAAAAAAATTAAACATTTCAATGGAATTCATTCAATTCCACATTATTCCTCGATGGGGTGTCATATCAACACGCCAAATAGAGGTGGTGAATGTGGGTGGGTTCGGCTAGCAGCCACGTGCCAGTACCGAGCATTAATAGCTCTCACACGATTGGGGTAATGGTACATCGGTTAGTGCATTGTTGCACTAGGTTCAAGGGATCATCAAGGGTGATGGGCGTTCAGTGTGCATTCTGCAGCGTTTGGGTGATGGTGAGTTTGAGGCGGGAGAGACCACCCTGTGCCACGGTGTCTGCTCTCAAGCCATGGCTTGAGCCTCACACGCAGGGTGCAAATTGGAATGAAAGTAAGATAAGTAATTAGGTCTAGTGTTGCGTTCGACCATAGGATCCTGGTAATTCGACACTTGATGCGACTCGCGACGCGTTTGGCATCGCTCCTTCTCTATTGGTGGTAGGGAGGAAGACCAATTCGGCGTTCATCTTGGCTAGTGACTAGTCCTACATGGTGGTGTGGCTCTTGGTGTATGTGAACGAGGCAGGGGAGCGATGTTGGCTTGGGCTCAGGTGGCGCTCAGGGGCCCTTACTCCCTGGTGCACACTTTCGTATTTGATTCTGTCCACAACAAGAAGGGAAGGGGACTTGGCTTCCAAGATTGTTGTGTGTTCTCGCGAGTTGCTTGTCGTTGGAAGCTGTGACAGAGGTGTTGGTATTCGCACCGACCAAGTGAATTGGGGTGGGATACCTTGTGAGGGAGAAGGGCCTTACAACTCGTGGTCGTGAGCGGTGGGAAGATTGGTTGCATTCCACGACAAAGAGGCAGAGCCCACAGAGATGGTTTCAGGTGTGACATCGACGAATGAAGACCGAATGGGGAACCGAGCTCTGCCTTAGAGTCTATGGAGAGCCAACACTCTGTGTCATGGATGGAAGTCTCTCCCACTCTCTCTTCAGGCCAAGTGGAAGCCTCGATCACCATGGACGTGATTGCAGCCCAACTCCAACATATTTAACTCAAATTGAACAACATGCGGGAGCAGAGGTATGAAGAAAGAAATGAACTTATTGCTTACATAAATGATATTCAACATATGCAGAACGAAACTTTGGATGCTCTGGAGAGTCTTCAACGCTAGTTGAGGCGCTCCCATGACCACCTCCAACTATTGGAAATCCAAGTTGAACATATTGATTATCATATCCATAGTCGTGCAGGCTTCTTTGCAATATCGCCAGTAGTTCCTCCTAATCCTACTCCATGATGCTTTGTGTTGTACTTCTTTTTGTCAATTTTGTGCCGGAAATAACCAAAGGCACCGACTGCCTTGGGTTGCATCCAAGATTACTGTGTGGAAGGCCATCGACCTAGTTTATTTTGAAGCTTGGGATGCTTAAATGTAATACAACTATGTTGTTTTGTGATGTAAATTTCAAAATGATAATATAAAACTGCTTTTGACCGACAAAAAAAAATTCAATTCCATATTATATAGCTTGAGTGGGTTTAATGGTTAAGAGCATGTGTTTCCTCTTAAGAAGTCATTGGCTCAAAAATCAGAAGGGTAAAATATGTATGCCTTCATAGATTTAGCAATCAAATCGTTAAATGGAGATGAATCCCTTATCCCACAAACAAAAAAGTCTCATACACCAATTTGATATCTAACTTAACCTTGACCTTAAAATTAGATAATATATATATGAATAACAAAACCTTTAATATTAATAAAATATACCTCACTCAAGATGGTACACCATTACCTTAAAATTTGGTGTAGGCAACGTATACCTTATCTAGATGGTACATCGTAACCTTCAAAGGTTTATGTGAACACCACGCTACAGTTTTTTTGCTGCTGAGTCATCAAAAACTGGTTGAACATTTTGTTCATGGAGATCAACATTGCATAACTCCGTGCAAATGAAATTGAGACAGGTAAAACGTACCCTTCAAAGGTTTATGTACCTCAGTAATATGTGAACACCACGCTGCAGACTTTTACTGCATGAACTTTTTGTTCGGGGAGTTCAACATTGTAGAGATGAAATTGAGATAGGTAAAACATGGCAATGTCTGTCCATTATATAGATTTGTCTATAATGAGAGTTGTCAATTTATGATTTCATTGTTCATGGTTCTGTTAAAGATATGTCAAGATTTTATTAGCATGAATATTGTATATAAAATTTTAAATTTTAAAGTACTTTATGTTAAAATTTAACCTTCAAAAGCTTATGTACCATGCTAATATGTGAACACCAAGTTACAGAATTTTTCATGCACAGCCATTTAAAAATAAATAAAAATTGATTGATCTTTTTGTTCCTAAAGGTCAACATTGCAGAACTCCGTGCAAATGAAATTGAGATGAGAATGATGTTTTATCCATTGTGCATGATTGATATCAGAAACATTAATTACTCCTTCCCCCGTGAATAATATGAATGGAATAAAAATTATGATATCACATGTGAATCATAAATAAACAAGAGAGCCCAGCTTTTACAAGAGTCAAAATCTCATCAGTGGAAATTGTTACTTGCAATGGTTGGATTTTCTGCTGGATGTTAAGTTTGGAAAGAAGCGCAGACCGTTTTTTGGGACAAAGTTTTAGGCAGAATTTGGCAAGCAGGCCGTTTTTTGGGCAGAGTTTTGGTCAGAATATGGTAATAATGGAGAGGTTTGGTATAATTTTATGGTGTAGTTTAACATGAGTTTGTTATAATTTTATGGTGTAGTTTAAAACATGTGAGGATTTATTTATTTTTTAAATTATTGTTGCGATTGCATTTTTTTTTTTTTAAATTGTAATAGGAATTTTTAAGGATGTTGATTTATTTTGGTAATAAAAAAAATGTATATTTAATAATGGAAAAATTGTAAAAATTTTAGTTTTTTGCTTTTTTTGTTTTTAATTTAATTCAATGATAATTGTGGAAAAAAATTCAATTTTTTTTTAAATATTTAAATTTCTCTTATTTATATAAAAAATTTAAGTTTTATATAAGCTATAATGTTATTATCTTTGGATTCGTGTGTCTGTACCACTCAAGCCACCTGACGACACCTTCTACTTGGCGACTATCATTCCTCTCAGTGTCACATCTAGCATTCATGCTTCTTAAAACCACCACCTCGGGCTTCTGGCAGTGTCTTCGCATACTCAGTATTTCAACTCGTCTGCTTCTGCTCCAGGCATATTTACTCTGCACCATGGCATCCCTTTGGTATTTCCCTCCAACTACCACTGCCTTCACAACGCCATTTACCCAGCCTTTTGAACCTATCGGCTCCACCATGAGCCATGAGCGGGGAAGAGGTCGCTATGTCAGTGGAGGTAGGGGAAGAGGGCACCCTCCAACCACCTTTAACAAGACTGTTGAAGGTGCATTGTTCGACAATTCCATTCCACCTCACATCCAGCGTAAAGTCCTAGAACTCGAAGTGGAGGAGACCAACCATGGACGAAACACCCTTTGGGCACTTTAGAATCTTCTCGCTCACCCTCTCAAGGACTAGGAAAGAGACAAATCACGTGCCACCTACTGTTGTTGAGCTTTCTACCTTCAACAACCATGCCACAACTTCCCTCCAACGCCTCTACCGTGACCTGGAAATCGACTTCCCTCCCGACATTCCCTCCCCCTCCTCCCCAACTCCCTCAACCAAGGTTGCTTGGGAGTGGGGAGCGACATTTTGAAAAGCTCCTAGGTCGGGAGTGAATTTTTATATAGTTTATATATTTATATATTTTGATGCATATATGTCAAAAAAAGCATGTTGAATGATGAATTATATATAAAAAGCATAAAACATGGATTAAACCATGTAACATCAATCATCTAGAAGGTATAATCTTCATCAACCACAAGTTACAAGTTCTCATTTATATAACATGTAAGGGTGCACATAACCAAAATAACATCGAGTGCAATCCATCTCAGAACCAAAAATACATCAACAAATACGCTCTAGATGGCCTCTAGCATCCAAAAAAATCATGCTACAACAAATACCTGCATATCATCGAAATCATTGCATATCTTGAGACCTTTGTCATGAATATCACCCTCTAAGCAATTAAAATAAGATAGAAAAAACATAGCATGTCAAGTAAAGATTTTTTTTGAGTTATGGGAACATTTGTAGTAAGGCCATGATAGAGGAGTTTGACAACCAATGTCACTAACATCAAGGTACTTAAAGAGATTGGTGCTCTTGATCAAAAGCGAGTTCCATACCCTAGTACATGACAAAATCCATTGGAAACATTACAATCTCCCCAATCCTAGAATCCTGAAAAACTGATAAGTCTTCTGGATTTTGAGTGAGATCTAAAATTCTACTTTATCCATATGAAATCCAATGAGGTCAAAACCACTCTCAAATATCTTGAGCCATTTCATGGTAATGTTAAAAAATTTGAGTAAAAGGATGAAAATGAAAGAAAAAGGAGAATGTCAATTTAACATTACCATGAATTGCATATCAATACTAGGGCCATAGGCTTGAATATTAGGTTTCCCTACTTAAAAACTCTTGTTTCTTTGAAAAAAAATTGTTTTTGGAACATGTTTGTGAAAAAGCCAGGCAGCGATTTTTTTGTGCAAGAGCGAATTTTGGGAGTGTGCTCTTGGGTTGCTCCCACTCGGAACACACTCTGAGAGCGAAAACGATGGGGAGTGGGCACTCCCTCGCAACCCTGCCCTCAACTTCCATCTCCCCTCCCTTGGGCTCTGCATCCCCCCTCCCCAATATTCATGGCTTTTGGAGGATGCTCCTCCCCTGCTCACAAACATCAGGATGTAGCTCTGCCTTCAACAATATCTTAGGTTATCTCTCCTTCGCCCTCTCCTCCTCGCCCCAGCTGACACAGAGGTTATATCATCAAGGAGAATTCAGAAGGGGAGATCATTGTAGGTCCTCCCAGCATAAATCATGCTTAATTGTAACAGGTCGTCCTTTCAACAGGTCTTTGTAAAAATTGATCATGCTTCTTCTCGTTTTCATTACCATAGTCAGTTTTGGACGTTTGGCTTCTTTTCTGAGGGATGTCACTCTGTGGTCTTTCTCCACTACCATTCTGAGTTTCAAAATTTTGTCTTTCTCATGCGATGTAATGGACGCCAACTGTATTTTTTGTGCAAGTCACTCTGGTTTCCCCTCGCAAGGGTAGAGAACTCCAAAGAGTGATGGGTAAAGATCCACTAAGACCTCTAGTTTGTAGTTTATGTACATTTTATTATTAATATAATGTGAAGACCTTTGCCAACAAAAAAAAAGTTATAATGTCAATAACGTAATTGACTAGAACAACCCACGAGGGAGAAGGGTCAAGGAATCGGTGCTTTGCTTAGGCACTTTTTGAGTAATGGTCATTACTTGTCATAATCTAACTATTATAAGTTTTCAAGTTTGTTTTTGCATGTTTTTGGGGCAATTTTACCCAAAATTTGGCAGATTTTTGTCAAAATTACACATTTGAGTTTAATTTGCACTCCCGAGCTTTTTCAGGGTGTTGAATCTATTTATGTAGTCAAAAATTTATTTTAAATAACCAAAAATCACAATCTCGCCCTCAATTGTATGGCCAGTTTTTGGCCCAAAAAACCCTAAACATAGAATAGTTAGACAACCCCATTATTTCTTAAGTAATGACAATATGAGATAGACCTAATGACCATATGAGATAGGCCTAATTACCAATTCCTCTAATTTAAAAAAAATAAAAATAAATAAATAAATAAACTAAAACCACTTAAAAATTATATCATGGTCATGGTTTTGGAGTAAAGCAAGACTCTTTATCACTCCATGTTTCCAAAATTTGATACCACAAATATGGTAGCCACAACACTACCGGTGTAGGTAAGGCTCCCAAATCTTTCTCTTCCCTTTTGGCGTTCTCGGGCCCTAGAAGGTATTGGTAATACATTGGGCAAATTCAAAAAGTGGGACATGGAAAGAACAAAGAAATCCATATTTACTTTTGCAAGAATTTATGTGGAGATGGATCTCAACAAAGGAATGCCATATCACATCATATTGCAACATAAAAACTTTCTGTGGACTCAAGTTCTGGACTATGAGAATATGGCATTCTGATGTCATTCTTGCTTCCATACAGGACATCAACAAAATGCTTGCCCATAGAGTCAAAAGAACACAAAAAAGAAAAAAGTACCAAAGGAAAAGAAGACACAAAGAAGAATATAACAAAAGAAGATGGGGGCACCCAGGAAAAGAATGAAAAGACTACTCACTTTCAGAGTGGAACAAATTCGGTAGTTATCCAGGAGTGAGATCAACAAAAAAAATCTGGTACACAGAGAATGTCACGGTGGGCACAAAGCGTGTCCATGTATTGGAAAACTTTAATTCAGACAAAGAACATCCTCTTGAGGCAGCTGAGAGCAATATGGCTCTGGTACTAGTGGATCCAAAAGTTAGAGATTAACATGAGATTCGGAAAAAAAAATGATGAAAAAGAGAAAAAAAAAAAAAAAAAACTTAACTTCTTCCATAAAGATTAATCTTCTCCTTTAACTTGTATTTCTATTTTTCTCTTTGTTTACTTCACTACAAGGCCATTTTGGCAGCTACTTTCTAAATGCTTATAAACCTATGTAGTGTAATTTTGTTTTTTCTATAATCCCCACATAGATCGAGACAAATAGTGGTAAATGAGTTATGGTTTTTCCTCAAAACTTTGGAATCGATTTACAATATTCCCACCCATATTCTAGTTTTAAATAAACCATACACCATACCACCAGTGACATAACTAGCCGTTTATGAGGTTCTGGCAGAGGTAAAATCTAGCCTCGTAATACCGTTACTGGTCAGAGCTAAAATCTAGCCTCGAGAAAAATGGGTGCAATCACACCTGTTTTAGTTATTTAAAATACGGATTGTTAGATTGGAAAGCAGGATTCACCTACATATAAGCATGTAAGGTGTCAGATCTGAAAGCTGATGGGTCAACTAAAAGGAAAATTTAGATGCGGACAGAAAGCAATATTCCTTAAAGGGGGAATTCAATAGGCAGATATAAAAGATAAACATGATTCAGTTTCACAGACATCACCAATAATTTAACATGCAAGAGTATACCTGACAACTCAGTCATGGAGATGCAAAACAAACAACTCAGTCATGGAGATACATTAATTGAAGCATCGTTGAGGTAGTTGAAGATTTATTAAACAGGCTATTTTTTTGGTTATTATTTTTTGGTTAATTTTATCTGAAATTATAATGAAAATTGAAAATAATTATAAATTTATATTATTAAGTTTATATAAAATTATTTAAAAAAAAAACCATGTTATTCCACCAAATTCCAGTCAAAAGAGTGAATTGTACTGTGTATAATTTATCCATAATATGATGTGTGTGCAAAGTCACAATTACTTCCATCATCAATGCCTTTGGTATGGTTTGTTAGCCTCTTTATTAATATATATGAATAGTGTTTTAATAATATTTGTACTTATTTTAAAGACATTATGAATGTGATTTGTATTTAATAATATCAGTCATTGCTTTAAACACACTAAATATCATAATTAGAGTGGAAAATTTAATTTACAAATTGATTATTCATAAAAGATGGAATCAAATGATAGTTAGGTATTACTCATAAAGAATGGAATCAAATGATAGTTAGGTATAGTTATTAAATATCATCAATAATGTTAAAGAGTTTGAAAGTATAATATCATAATTAAGAGTTAGAATAATTGGCTCCTTACAATAATGTTGTGATGTTATTATTTTTATTATGAATCATGAAAGTTTGAGTTTTGAAGTCTAATATTATTTTGTTATGAATAATTTTATTTATTTTATATATATTTGTTATTTAATTAAATATTTTATAAAATGCATATTTTGATAAATAATTTATTTTTTAATTAAATTCTAAAAATAAAATTTTAAAATATTTTAATTTTTCTATTTCTAATATCTAAGTAAAAAGAAAAAAAAAATAGATTTTAATGTTATTTTGTTTCTCAAATTCATAGAGTTTTATTTATTTTTGTATTCATTTAAAATTGAGAAATACCATTAGACATCTCTTTCAAAACTCAAATTTATTTCTTGTACATCCAAGGGATAACAATGCAAATTTCAATGATTTTAACAAAAAAAAATACAAAAACTATCTTTAAACCTCACAAAACCCTCAAACTTCATTATAGAGGCATCAAAGACCCTCTACTTTCACAAAGTGTGTACCAAATATTATTCTTGTGGTTAAATCCCTAAGTCAAGTAAGTTTGGAAGTCAAAATAATATTTGGGATTACAATTAGAACACACAAACTAGCAGTTACAACATATCAAGAACATAAGAATAGTGTTGTTATCTTAAATACATAGGTAGCTGAATTGATATGGTCCACAAATAAGGCCTTAAGGACACACACTACTAATTTAGGTTATAAGGCATCAATGAGGGAAAGTGGGGAAGACAAGAATCTATGATGGTGGAAAGCAATTTGAATTTCACATGTGAATTAAAAACAAGGTTTTATTTATTTATTTTATGGGTAGTCTTCCTCAAAAAGGTATTAGCATGGAATAACTACAAAAAGAGGGCATGACAAGGTCATGATAATGTATCTTATTTGAAATGGAAGATCAATTTAATTATCATTTCTTTGTGTATTTCCAATTTACAAAACAAATATGGGAAGGGGCTATGAAACTAGTTGATGGAAAAGGCACGAGGGAAGGGAGTAATTTGTATGGATGTTGGGAAATCTATAGTAAGGAGAGTCAATTGGAAGTCACAAATCATTGCCTTGTACAATGATATGCGCAACATGGCTAGCAAAAATTGAAAAATAAAGTTTTAAAATGAATAAATTATTCCTACATTATTTTGTCATTAGATTAGATATGTATATGGAGAATTATGGAAACCATTGAAGGATTAAAAAAAGAACCTTAAAGGCCCAAAAAAATAGGTAAATCTACGACTTTGGGTTACTTCAACGAAACTAATTAGGATGATCTTGACAAATGTGGCACTATGGGTATAATATTTTTAAGTGATAATAATGAAATCAACTTCTAAGTGGTAGTGGAAGAAGGTTCTAATAATATAGTAGAATTATATGCAATATGGTTCACTATAAAAAAAAGTGCAAAGGAGAAATGGGTAATCAATTTATAAGTGTTACCTCCCAAAACCTGACTTTATATGATAAATTTGTAAGTGCAAGTGAGACCCGAGGTGTAATGAAGAAATACTACCTATTGTCGTTGTAGTAGATCCTTCACTACCCTAGGGGAAATGAAGAAAGGATACCCATTGTCACCATACTAGCTCCTTCACTTTCTTTAGATAGACTCTCCTCTAACATAAGGGGGGAATCCCTAGGAATGACTAAGACTAATTTGTAATGTTTACTTCAAAGGGGATTTCGACTTAATTCTAAATCTTGTGGTGGTTACTTGAAATACATTTCAGTTCTAGGAAATATGCAATAGACAATCATAGTTTTTATTTTTTGTGGTAGTTTAAAGAGAGAATAGTGCCTAAAACAATTTAGGGAAAATGGGTTCAAGGTGTTGATCTTAAGGGTTGTTTTTTTTTTTTTAATATTATTAATGGTTAAGACAAAACAAAGTTACAAAAACATGATATAACTAGTGCTATTTTGTTGTTTTATGATGCAAAAATTACTTAGAGGACCATTCTAAAGGTGCACCTCTTAAAACTGTCAATGAAGGTGTTCCTTGAAACCAATATAGGTCCATATTAACTCTAGGTTTACCAAGTGCTAAGAGTGATCAAATCTCTTAATATGAAAGCCTCTTTTTGAATGCAAAACTTGAGGAAATGTTTACACATCCAGATATTTGATTCCTCTTAGTAGATCCAGAGTAAAGATGGATTTATGTTGGTTTTAAATAATAATTCTATTTTTAATTTTATTAAAACCCTGATAATGCATATAGTTACATATATATGCATTTGACATTTTTATTTGATATGTTTTATAAAATATTTTTTATGTGATATGCATACATTGATTTGATATCTCTCTGTGATATATATTTATATATATGTTTATTAATTAAATTTAAATTTGAAGTTCTAAAATTTCATGGTGACAAATATGAATCATCATTATTTAAATTATTTTTAATGTGATATGCATATTATGCATTTTTCTTAAGAAAATATTTGTAATTTTATTAAAAATAAATAAAATTACAATAGAAAAAATTATTGAATCAACTTATTATTTTTATTATTTCTTAATTTTTTAGTTATTTTTTTAGCAATATTGAGTTTTATTACGTTGTAAAGCGTCATTCTTTGAAAACAACTCCCCTCAACTACCACTTGTACCATTGTGTACCGCTGATTTTGATGTTAGACAATTGAAATAATATCTACCTTAGGATTGAATATTATTATTAATCAGTTACAGAAATAAAGAAAATCATTTTAGGTCCTCCAAACAACTGTTGCCTCCTTCACAATCTAGGCTTTCGTCGAAATACGAAGATGGGTATTCAGCAAAGCCCACGCCCACCTCAAAAACCAAATCCTTTCCAGGAAGGTTCCTTTGAGATCTAATTAATGGCTTCTCTGTGCTTTGTTGTAGTTATGCAGGAGCTTATCGACACTTTATTCATAGGATTATTTGTTCTTGGGACATTTTGTTGGCTCTAGGGCATCTTTTGTATTCTTTTATACTTAGGCTTTTTGTTCTGATGCAGTTGGCAAGCTGATTTGTTTTGATGTTTTTTGGCTCTTTCGTTTCACTCTTCGGCATTTTGCAAAATAACAGTCCATACGAATTGAACTCTCGCTACGATATTCTCTATCTGCAAGGTTATGGCAGTCTTTACGGCTCATTGTTCCGTGGGTTGGGGTATATGAGTCATTACTATGGGCTTCCTGGTTACAATGTTTACAATTCTTATAGCTACCTGGTATATGAGTCATTACTGCGGGCTTCATGATTTGATATTGCTTGTTGTCTTGACAATATTTACTTTGGATTAGGCGTTGACAGCCTCGACAAAAAGACTTTTTGTGCCTCTTGTCGTCGGCTGAGCATAGATAGCCTTTACCCCTCCAAAATTTTCATTACAGTTCCAGTTGAAGATGATGATGCTGCTTCCAGTACCGTCATTATAGTTCCAGTTAAAGATGATGATGCTGGGTCCAACACCGTTATTATAGTTCCAATTGAAGATTATACATCTAGTATTTTAAACCCAATTTCAAATTTGGTTATGATTCCTTCCATTAGTTATAATGTGTACATTTCATTAGTTATGGTTAAGGAGGCCGCGTCTGCCTTGATGTTGATGGATGCAGTGTGAGAGGGCCGTACAAAGGTCAGAGTCATTATCATCATTTGCTTTGATGGACCAGCATGAGTCGACCATAGAACAATCAGTAATCTTGAAGTTTTGTCTTGTTTGCTCATGTATTACTTGCAATTGTTTGTTTGTGTATTACCTGCAATTTTTCTTTTCCTAGTTGAATTAAATTTTTAGGTTCAGTTTCTGGATTTCCATTGAATATTTTTTGAACACTATAGCTTCACAAAATTTTTATTTTTCTTTGCATGTAGGGAGTGGATTCAATTTTGGGGGAACCAAAGACAGAACAACCAGAAATTATTTCAATCTCCGAATCACAAGAAACTATTTAGCCAGATGTTCCTCTAATTACTGCTAAAAACTATAAGACAATAGAATAAGGTAAATATGAAGCTATTTGGCTTGAGCAGGATAATGCTTGTGAAGACAATGAGCCAACACATAAGTGTTATCTCGGTGATCTTGATAATGTGAATGTGGATGAGAGATGGAATATTGTAGAATAGGAGTAAATCAATCAACTTCTCTCATAAGAGATGCATAAGTTGTTTTGTTAAGCTATGTTTCATGTTGAAAAAGGTCTGGTTTCATGTTGAAAAAGACAATGAAGTCATATATTTTCTACTAGGTAAGGGATTCAATATATGGTTTCAATGTAATATTGCATAATGTAAATTACAAGTTTTTGGTTCTCTTCTTCTTCGCTAAGATGGCCTTTTACTTTTATGCAATTTAGTGTCTCAATTCTTTAATAATTAAATTGAATTCAAAGGACTTTAATGTTTAATATAAGTTGTAAAATTTATTTACATTACTTTGTTGGTATTGTATTTTTGGTGTGTTGTAGTGACTCTAGCTTAAAGATCATCCCGAGACAAGAAAAAACATATATGAATGATTTCAAATCCCTTTAGTTTATAGGAATAAAATTTAAAAAATGTGCAAATAAACTCATTATGTGGTGTGTCCCAGTGTATAGGAGCAAAATGCTAAAATATGTCTTAGCCCAAACTCCTACAACTTTTGCATTCAACAATGATTATTGGTGAAAAATTTATATTGACAACATTGTAACCCTCATGAATTCATCAACAAAAGATGCCATGTTTTTTCATATTTCAATTAAAGAAACTGATAGGTTATGGACTATCTAGGTGGATCATTAGTGACTTAGACACATTTATAGTAACTTTCTTACAGTAATTTCTTAACCTTTTGATAACTGGCTCAAACATGAACATAACTAATCAAGCATAAAATTTCAAGAAATCACTATCATTGTATAAGTTTGAACTCCATATGTATAGGAACAAAGCACATGGATATCAAGTGCCTTGACAAGTTGCAATCAATATTTTTTTTTTAATGTAATAGGTTTTTGGCTATGCTCTTCTCACCTAAAATATTTTCATGAAATTATAGTTAGAGTGCCCTAATCAAAAGGAATTAATGATGAATATAATTTGTAGGAAGTCTTTACATTGATTTGAGGATTTTGTAACAATTGGTGTTTTTTTGGAACAAGTTGTTATTTTTCCTAGGCATATTTAGTAGAAGTTGTTTTATATGAGGGTTTATGAGGAGACCACACGAAAAGTAAAAAATCTACAAGATGATATTTTCATCATATTACAATAAACAATAAAATATGAATTTATAACAAAATTAAAAATATTTAGTTCACCTTCTAGTGCAATATACTGAATAGCCATGACCAAAGAACTAGAATCCCACATAAATATCTCATTATCCTTCCCTAAAATTTAAAATATATGTAGTTAATAAACTTTAGATAAGAGAGGTGGTGAGTCCTCTATAAATATTATGCTTATTTCAAAGTGAAATATTTAGAGTTATTGTGATATTTTTTGGGGTTATACTTAATTCACAATCTAAGCATACCAAGTGCACCTACAATTTTGCAAATTGGTTCTATTTTATACGTCTACCATGTGGCCCATAGTGCATAATCAGACATCATCTTTCTCATCGTATGCTTATGTGCTAGGTTTTGTGCCTTGCCATTCTCTGCTCCAAGTTGAGTCAGTGTTGTTTTGTGGCCAGTTCCACTCTAAGTCATGTGGTTGCAGTAGTATTCTGCGTTGATTTAAATCTAGTTTTTTCAAGATTGTTGTGCATATCTCTATACATTAATAATCTCTCAAATATCACATCTATGAGCCTGTCATATATATTTCTACATTGAAGTTTTATATGTTCATTATTAAGAGCCGATGGTTGATTATCTGTGTCCTTGGAATTTAGAAATACACTTAATGGGGCTTGAAAAGGCTGTAGAGTGATGGAAAGATTGAAATGAAGAGGAAAATCGACATAGTGCTTGCGGTCAGACTGGAAGAGGCCGAAGGGAGCGAGTGCGAATTACTGGACTTATTCCAGAAATGATAGTAGAGTTGAAGATTTGTTGAATGATATGAAATTTCAATCAAATTTTTTGAACTGGAGGTACAAGAATGTTTGTTTTCATTCCACCATTTGACTATGGTATGTCGATTTTAATGACTCTGTTGGGGTGACTGTGTTTCTCCTACATTGGCCCTCCACCTCCACCTGCAGTCGGCCTCCTGTGTGCTGCTCACGCAACCTCCCTTCTGCCCTTCCCCTCCACCTCTCACCTCCGCCCTCACCGCTCCCCGCAAACGCTTCCGCTCTGTACCGCTTCTCCCCTCCACCTCTCTCCCCCGCCCTCCCTCACTAGCTCGCCCCCGCCCCCTCACCAGCTCTCCCCATCCCCGCTCTCTCCCTCCCTTCACTGCCCACCCTCAGCCCTCGCCGCTCTCCCCACCCCTCCTCTTCTACTGCTCCCCTCACTCCCTCTGCCCCTCCCGTCACCTCTGCTCTCCCCACCCCTCCTCCCTCACGCTCCTCGCGGCTCCCTCGAGCACCCCCCCGTCCCTTTGGCTCCCCTCCACCCCCTGCCCCCTCGACCTCCTGCTCACCCTTCACGGTCCACCCTCCCCTCCATACTCACGATCCACCCTCCCCTCCCCACTCACAGCCCTGCTCCCTGCCCCCCATCACACACTGAAAACCCTCCCCAACCCCTCTCGCAGACCCTCGACCCTCCCCTCCCCTCTCACTGAAGCTTGGCCTTCCTGTCCTCGGCCTGTACGACCCTTTTCAATTATTATTATTTTTTTTTTTTTTATTTATTTATTTATTTTATTTATTTTTTTTTTACAGCAAACGCCTTCCCCAGTAAAACCTCCTCCAGTAAATTCCTTCTCCAGTCAATACCTCTCTGAGTAAATTTTTTCCCCAATAAATACCTTCCCCAAATAAACCCTCCCTCACATAATACCTCTTTTTTTCTGAAAACAATAAATAAATAAATAAATAAAATATAAAAAAAAAAATATTGAAGTGTAGAATTTATACCAGAATTGTGTATTTTTACAGTGGAAACAAGTGATTGAAAGGGTCGTAGTATAAATTTTATATGAAATACGTTGAAGAGTTTATACGTTGGAGAATTTGAAACATGTATGGTTAATATGTAATGTCATAAGAAGTGTTGAGAGATAGGTTGGTATCATAACAAGTTGTCATTGCTTATATATTGGTTGAAAGCTTGACATGAAACCAAACACAACTGAATTTGAGATCCATCATTGTTTTTTGAAGACAATTTCAACCTGTTGTATAATCTAATTGTACAAACATTGTGAGTGGGTGTTGATTCTTAGTTCATAGTTGCAGTCAAAGTTTGAAGTGTAACTTTGAGCTGTTGAGAGAATGGCTAAAATCAATGATTCATTAGAGTTGTTGAATCACCTCATTCATTCCACTGTTCATGATATGGTAAAAATGAGCAATAATTCTCTTTTTAATATTCAAACTTGCTTGCAAGATGCACAAGACAAGATTTAGTTTTTGCAGTTGGAGTCTCAGCTTCAGTAAGATGAGCTTCAGCAAAAGATTCATCATTTTGAACTTGTTTCTGTTCAAAAAATTGAGAGGGACTCCCACCAGCAGCAAGAATATAAAGTTGTAGTCGATTCACATTCAGTTCCTTGTACAATAGTAGATTGACATGCAGATGCAGTAGCTCAGTCTGCACTTCCTAAGCCTGTCATCAGACCTTGGGAAGAGCTTGTCCATAACAAGCACAAAATTGGTCTTGGATATGAAAAGGAGTTGTCCTTTCATATCCATACTACTCCAAGCCCATCACATTTTAGAGTGCCAAATTTCTTTATGACAGTTCACCTTAAACTGTTCGAGATCCTGCTCCACTTCCACAACAACAACAACAAATTGTTAAATTCCAACACCTTGATCGTGTTGGCCATATGAAAGATCATTGTTTCAATCTTCACCCATGCAAGCACTGTGGTCGGCACACCCATTCTTCACACAGATGCTTCAGAAACAAGCCTCCTGCAAGAACAAAGATTCATCTTGGATGTACCACTTCTTGGAAATGGGCATCAACAAGCAATAAGATGTTTAAGTTGCATGTCAGAACTTGTTCTAGAATATTGAAAAAACTTATAGTTGATTTTTTTCCATAATCTCACCTTTTACCTGACAGGGGGAAAAACGGTGGTCATATACAAGCTTCAAAGTCACATCAAGCGAACCTAAGCCACAATATCTCATTCCAGATTCAAATTTGTATCCAGAGAAACAAAATTTTAAGCGAGCCTGAGCCATAACCTGTCATTCCAAATTCAGAGTTGTAGCCAGAGACACAGATGCCCATGAGCATGCCTTTGGTTGGTGGAAAAAGTTAAACCATCTATGCGAGGTTCATATTCTTCCTCTTCAAAGAATTCAGAGCACTTCCTCTAGCAGAAGATTTCAGCTTCTTGCCAGCCTTGGTACAGTTCCAGGGAAATGCATTAAGAATTCCAGTGTTGGTGGTCATCCTTAAACCATCGTAGGTTGTAGACCTCCCTTCTTCTAGGTTGAAGGTCTCCCTCTTCAAATATGAGGGACACTTCCTCTAGCAGAAGCCCTCAACTTCTTGCCAGATTTGGAAGAGTTTCGGAAACTGCAATAACCATTGCGTTCCAGTGTTGGTGGTCATCCTTAAACCACCTCTTTATGCCAACATTTTAGAGAGATGATTCAACCTAAGTGTTTCCATGCATACTGTTAACACTGGAAAATCGTACAGCAGAAAACGACATCAAATAATGTCGAGCCCAAGGATTTACAGGACAGGGATACATTATGGAATCAAAAATATTGAGAATCTCTAAGGTTTTGAGCAATTCAATATTGAACTAGTTATAATTTCCCAAATGCGCGCTTTTTCCTTTGAGAAGAGCGTCTTCTGCATGCACTGGAGCCCGATAAGTGCGCATTTCTAGAAATGGAAAAAGTCCCTATTCGGGACCACAAGCAAGCAAATGACTGTTTCTCCCTATGTGAAAGCCACCTAAGGATAGCACCAGTGCCTCCTTAGGCCTTGTGTGAGCACACAAAAGCATATTTCAACCCACAATGGAATATTACCCCTCCCTTGGGTCACTATCTACCATGTACCATGGGAGGGAAGGAGGTTTGAATGCTCACCTATATAAACCCTCAAAGAGATGAAAAATTTGTGAGCACAAGGTTATGCTGGCCAAAATTGCCCAAGCAACACCAGCTGTTTGTGTGAACCAAGGAGCAGGAGCTAAAGAAGAGGACTCAATTGTTGGCCACCCAACAATTTCAGTCTATTGCATCATAGAGAAAGAGTTGAACTACATCAGAAGGCAGAACTTGAAGGACAAACATCCTTGCGTCAGGTCCTAGAGCCTCTGCCTAGGCCCTTCGGCAAGTGGGTAAGATTTGTATTCATTCCAAGCATTCAATGAGAAGAAGGCCATCGAGTCGTTGTTTACCTTGTTATTGTTTGGAACTCTCTATTTAGATTCTTTTTATTTTTTTAGTGTTACTTTTTCAATAGAGCATACTTAAGTGTATTACTTCATGTTAAGTCTTATACTTCTGAGCTCCCCCCAGATACTGCCTGTTACTTATGGTTTAGAGAAATGACCACATTCTCTAAATGCGTGTGATTTTGTACACCTGAGTGTCGAATCCACCACAACAGGATTGGCGACTCCACTGACGTGTTTCAAGTTTATGTGGTTGTGCCATTATTTGCAGGAGAACCTTAGTCTATGCTGGAGTGGAGCTGACAGTCCTCTGACCCATCTTCCAGTCCCTAGACTCATTGAAGTGACAAACTGAAGAAGGCAGCTCCTAATTTTTTTACTTGCAGGAATTTTGCGCGTTGTTTTTACACACAGACGTGCAGTGCGCGCATTTAGGAGTGACCTGTGTGCAGGAAGGCGCACCTGTCAGAAGGTTTTGCGCGCAATTTGTAGAGAGAATTTTTCTCCCTATTTGCCTCATTTTTCTGCTTGTAAGTGTGTTGGGCAGCCCCTAATGTATCTGCGAACAATTGTGTTAATACCCCACAGCTTCTGAAGACTGATTTTTGCTGCTTTCTGTAGGCATTTAGTTAGTTTTCATTTAAGTTGATTTTTTGCAAAAAGTACTCACACAGTTTAAGTAGGGGGCGAATTAACCATTGCTTTCCGAACAATTTATGTTTTTGCAAATTCTGGTATGCACACTTAGTTTAACTAGTCCAAGTAAGTGGCTCATGACCACACATGCATAAGCTAGTGTAGAAATTGTTTAGTTTAAGTTTCAATTTTTGCATTTAGGAAATTGCATGACTAGGATTTAATTGCTAGTTAGAGTAAGTAATCTCTGTTGTCTTTGCGCCATTGGGTGACCCTAGAAAAGCATATGAACACTCTATATTTGTGATTTCCATCTCCCTTTAGTCACTCACATAGACTAATTAGGAGGTTTTGGAAGCGGCCCATTATCCGCAAATGCTTTTTATTTGAGCAAGGAACAACGTCACATAGTTTAACTAGGGGGACATTTGTAACGGATCACCGATACCCATATGTTCAAATTATGAGATTGTTCACCATACACTCACACACATTCACCCACTAAGAAAAGAAAGCCACCTAAAAATAACTTAAACCAACTCACTAAACTCTCCCCATAGGGCCCATAAGAGAAATTATAGTTCAAGTTAGGATCAAGGGGGTAGGCATCCAATAAGCCGCCTTGATCACGCTTCACATTTGAAACATAGAAGTTGCATTTTTAGGGAGCTTAAAATCCACTTATCAGCCCATGGAAAAGAAAACCCGAGCATGGCAGAGACCCGATTCAGAGGGGGTTAGGCTTAGGCGCAGTGCGTGAGGTATCAGTTGGGGCTACCTAACCCATCTGATACTTGGTACTATTAGCTGACTACCAAGAAGCCCAAGACTCGAACGCTCACGTGGTACGGTGGTTCTTAGTGGCCAAAACTAGGGCATCCTTTACCCTATAGGTGACGGTCCAGGCAAGCACCAGACCCTCTACCCTTACCTTGGTTGGTTCTCTTCGGCTGACTGGCGTTGCCAGTTCTTTCGGGACGTTGTGCCAGCACTCGCAAGAAATCCTCTCAAGGCCTAGTTATTTTTGAGAGTGTGAGGACATCATTAGGTCTTCTAGGATTTTTTGAGTATCACGCGCAAACAAACGAAACCATTTTTTGCTTGATTGATCACATAGATTAAATTAAAGGAAAAATCATTTCTTTTTCGCTTTGTTTTATGTATGTGGACATAAATTTGACGTGATCATAGACTCAATCCCCTCAAAAAAAATTTCCAAAACCTAACTTGGACGACCCTCAAACGGTTCCAACGGAACCTCGTCGGTCCAGGCCTCTTTTTGACCTCCCCCCATTAACAGGAGGGGTTTTAGGTCTTTCGTTGTTTAGGCATCAAAGACAGAACATTGCCACAGTGGTTGGTTCCTCCTTTCTTGGAGAAACCTTCGTTCAGAACCCTAACCAGTCTCCCAACACCACACCGCACATCACTCCCCCCTCGTCCCCCAGGGGGCAGAAGAGTGCATCCCATACGGGAAGCCAACTGAATTCACAACCAGGTACGTCACAGACTAACCCCCGTTCTAACTAAAACTTCGTGTCTTCACACGTTACCATGGCGTCAACCTCTCAGTCACCCTTCTTAGCGGTGTTAAATCTATCGGATTTAACCAAGCTCACCAATGACCCCATCGCACACGAGCCCAATTGGCCTCCCATGCCCACAAAGCTCCCTTCAGACATACCAAAATTTGAAGGCAAGCAAGCAGAAGACCCAAGGAATCATATAATGACCTTTCACCTGTGGTGCTCATCGAATAGCATCATTGACGATACTATTCGATTGAGGATGTTTCAACGCACTCTCACGGGAGTGGCCGCGAAATGGTACGTCGAGCAACCGCCTGCTTCACACAGAACCTTTAGCGCCCTCGCTACTGCGTTCCTCACTTATTTTCAGTTACCCATTCACCATGACTCGGGAAGGGAATTACTGAATCATTTCAGACAATCTCCCTCTACCCACATTTCTGAACACCTCCACGAGTGGAGACGACGTCGTAGCTTATGCAAAGCTCAACTCGACGACCGATTCCTTTTAGATTTATTCTTGAAAACTCTGACGGCAGATATTTCAAAGGATGTGGCGCAACATAACCCCACATCTGAAGAGGACGCAATAAGTAAAGCCCAACAACTTGAACTGATTTATACGCAATCAGGGTACATATACAATATCCTGCATAATGCCCCGTGCCCACCATCTTATCACGAATTTCCAGGCGCGTCGAACTCTGCAGACGGACTTATTGGGTCGATGACCCAAGGGTACCTAGGCAGCAGCTGTCAGAATCCTGATTATACACATGGGTCTACCCAGGACATGTCTCAACCCGGATTCCAAAGTCATCATATGTAGCAGCAAAATTTGACTAATAGGGCACCCGCATATCACCAAGGAGGACCTTACCCTCTGGCTGGGGGGACCCACTACACAGGAAGAAAAACTGATGGAAGAACTCGCCCCCAACGGACAGGTGCAAATATGGGACAGAAGTATGCTCAGTCCCAAGCACATAACCCACCAACGCAAAACAATGCACAGGTGAACTTTGTGCAGCCGTCCCAAGATCAACCACACCAGTATGATCAGGAGAATTACCCTCCCAATGTGGTCAAAAGAAAGGTAAAAAAAAACCCAAAGGGAACCCTGGACAGAGGGGAAACACTCAACATCGCCCATCATGACCCTCGGCTGGAGATAAGTTCAACCAGAATCAGAACCAGGAGCTAAGCAATGCTCAAAAGCAAGGTAAAAGGCCACCTCTACGAACAAGCCATTCTGGTTCGATATGTGGTGAGTACAGTCTCTATACTCACCACTGTCTCGAACTCCCTGAGCTTAAAAAGCTTCAGAGTAACTAAGGACAAGGAGGATCTTCCCAGACAACTGCAGTTATGCAAGAACCCTTCCCCCATCAAGGAATGGTCAGCACTCAACAGCAAAACCCCAACAATTTCGAGAAAAACAGCCATGAAATTTACATGGTTGGCGAATAAATGTTTTTTAAAACGTGGAATCACAGCTACGACACCCCACCAGACACCGATTCATCAGGGGCTAGTACGTCCACGCCGATTTCACCTTTGACCATTCCAAAGATTCCTTTGGAACCATTGCCAAAAATGGTTACAGGGCCTAATAGGTGAGCAGGTAACTACTCCAAGGTAGCTCATAATTACAGCATCGTAGACAATTTAGCCCAGTCACCTGCTGCTATGTCCGCTTTGGAATTACTGTAGTCATGCCCGAAATAGTGGAAAGCCCTACTTTTCGCCTTAGGAACCGTTGACCTCGCTAACACGTGCATGATGGCTTTTGATTTAGACAAAGCCACCCCTAGGCTTCCCTCCATGGCCGCCTTTCAGATACCAATATCGGTACAGAATATCACTATTTACCAATGTGTCATAGATGAGGGTGCTTCCACATGCATCATGTCAAAGAATGTATGACAGAAGTTAGGAGCCCCAGAACTCAAACCTTCCATCATCACACTCAGGGCATATGACGGTCATCTCTCCACCCCTTTCGGTCTCTTCCAAAATGTACCAGTCTGCTTAGCTGACAAAACAATCCACATAAACATCAAAGTCTTGGATGCTCACTTGGATTACAATATACTCCTTGGGCGGAGTTACATGTACGCCATGTCTGCTATAGCATCCTCCATTTTCTGCATCATGATGTTCCCCCATGAGGATCAAATCATTACAGTAGACCAGCTAACGCACACTGAAAAGCGTCCCTTGACCAATACAAATATGGTTCTACCTTATGTAGACACAACCGCTGATGGTATTTCACAGTATCAAGAATATGGCCCTGGTCAATTCAAACGTTGTCTGTCCTAGGATCCTTCCTAAGAGATCCTCCTATTATCCCTGAGGCATCACCTGATGCCACAACGGCCCCGGTATGCATGATGTCCACATCAAGCACTGAGGTTAGTTAGGATACATACTCCAGTAGTAACGGCACTGAGGCATCAGCTACTGCAATCTCCTTAGTCTATGCCGCCTCCCAAACTCCTTTCCTATACCCACCTCTTGGCTTTACCTCCCATCAGGTCTTGGCAACACTGGTACTACCCAACATATCATTGGCATTCCCAGTGTGGTACCTCATTCCCCCTCCAGGAACGCCAACTACCAACGTTACTGCATTTGGGTTAAAGCCTCTCGGTCTCGAGGAGCCCCAACCTACCCAAATAGCAGTCAAAATCGCCCCCGCAAGGGAAATCCCTGCTACGAAACCCGCAACCACAATAAAGAAAATCGCCAAGAAAGGAAAGATAGTGGTGACCCCCACCATGCAGAGGGAGTCATCAGCCTGCGCTATATGTGATGTCACAGGACACCCTACTCACATATGCCTGGAGTTGGACGAATTAAAACCACTCCTCAGCTATGAGGCAGGCACCTCAAAACGACACTCCCATAAAAAGGAACTTGCCACCAAAAATTCAGGCAAACCATTGCGTACCAATCACGCATGTGCCCTCTGTGACACCTATGGGCACTATACCCACCATTTTCCAGAAATACCACAGTATTGGGATGCCTTACATGTGATCGAGCGATCATATCAAGAGGATCCCTCCATCCAGTCTATTAATGACGAGCCGCGCATCATCTTATACTTACAAGAAGAACGACAGTCACCTGGACAACCCCTGGCTACACCACCTCCCCCAGTTGAAAGGTGCGTACTTTGTGATGAGCTCGATCATTTCGTCATTGATTGCCCATCCTTGTAAATGTTCCAAAGATGGTACCCAGTTCATGTAGTGTACCGCACAAACATGGATGTCCTATATTCATGCCAGATATGCGGGGATAATCACCCTGTACGTCATTGCCACTACATACTGAGATTTCACACAGCCTTAGACTGTATGTGATCGACCATCATTTGCGTCTCCCAGGAAGATGGTGCAGACTGGGATTCTGTGAACAGTTCAAAAACCCAAGAGGATGTGACTAATACATCCACCCCGTTGGGGCCATCTAAAAGATGACCAATTAGGGAGATTCTTCCCCCTCCACATGCCAACGACACGACACACCACATACAGTTCATGACATCATGTGTCGGAACCATGACTCGAGCTATCTGCTCATCTACCATAGGTGTCGAGACAGCTGTAGCTATAAGAGTAGCTAACCCTAGGACAGTACAGACCCAACCTGTCTACACTCTATCTACGGCGTCTGGTTCCACCACATCTACAATGAAGTATTTGTCGTGCTTCTCAACTAGCTCCACCAGGATTACCCCATTCAGTCTCAACCTACGGTTTAACACTCCCCCTTCGAGGCCCTCTTTCATTCGGATGAGGATATTTTGGAAACTATGACGGAGCCTGATTACCCATGGGATGCGATGCATCACCAATCACTGTTTCTTCCCAGGAAGGCAGTCAGTCCAAAAAAGACAACCGAACCAGGGATCTATGCGATCAAATCAAAAGACTTTCTACTGTCAGGAAAATTCAACTGGTTTAAGAACCCCATCCCCGTGGCCGATGCGTTCGAGGAAGGAAACATGTCGAATATTTCACCTACCATCAAAGTGAATATATCTAAAAATCCTTCAAAAGTCGAAGAAATATCGCTAGGGGCAGCATGTTCACCAGAAGAGGTAGCCTCTTATACCAAATTATTACAAGAGTATCGAGATATCTTCGCTTGGGACTACTCAGAAATGCTTGGGCTTAGTCCCGCGATCGTAGAGCACCGTATTGACACTTGGTCGGATGTAACCCCAGTCTGCCAAAAATAGCGTCAACTGCACCCATCAAAGGTAGAAGCAATAAAACGAGAAATTGATAAGCTTCACAAAGCCGAGTTTATCTACCCCATAGCCTACACATCTTGGGTTTGTAACCCTGTTCCCGTCATGAAAAAATAGGGCACCATATGCGTCTGCACCAATTTTCAGGATTTGAACAAAGCTTGTCCTAAAGACAATTATCCCACCCCTTTCAAAGACCAAGTTATCGATGCTTGCGCTGGCCACGAGGCCCTATCCTTTATGGATGGGTTCTCCGGATATAATCAAATCCAAATCTACTAGACAGATCGGTATAAAACTGCTTTCACCACACCCTGGGGCATGTGCGCATACAAGGTAATGCCATTTTGCCTAAAGAATGCTGGAGCTAGCTTCCAAAGGGCCATGAATTACATATTTCATGACTTGGCATGCCTTATCCTCACCTACTTGGACGACCTAACGGTACGCTCCAAAAAACACTCTGACCATCTTGAGGACCTGTGATTGGTATTCCAACGATGCCTTCAATACAACCTGCACCTAAACCCTCTTAAATGTGTTTTATGCGTCAACGTGGGAAGACTGTTAGGTTTTGTTGTGTCCCAACAGGGGATTCGAGTTGATCCTGTAAAGGTTCAATCCATTAAAGAGGTCCCCCACCTCGAACCCTCAGGCAACTTCAAAGCCTGCAAGGAAAGGCCAATTTTCTGTGACATTTTGTCCTAGATTATGCCACGTGTGATTTAGGGTTCCTGCGCCTCCTCCGCCAGGACATCCCGTTTAAATGGGATGATCATGCCCAACAAGCATTTGATGTGCTGAAAGAAACACTATCTTCAGCACCACTCATCCGTCCCCCTGACTATAACAAGGATTATATCCTTTATCTATCAACCTCCGACATCACGTTGGCCAGAGTATTGGTCCAGGAGGGCCCAGATGGAAGGGAGCACATAATTTATTACGTCAGTAAAACCCTATCTAGCCCCGCATTAAGATATGAGGCCAAAGAAAAAACTGCCCTAGCATTAATCCACGCAGTGCAGAAACTTCGTTATTACATCATCTTAAAAATGACCACGGTCATAGCAGATACTACTCCCATAAAATATTTGCTCATGCACCGGCTAATGAACCACAAGTACGCCCACTGGATAGTCATTCTCCAAGAATACGACCTACAGTTTCACTCTCCTAAAAGAAAAAAGACACTGGCACTAGCAGAGTTCATTACCGACCTCCCAGGAGATTCCAAAGGATCACCAGTAAACGATTCGCTACCGGATGAACACATGTTCTTTGTAGCGACCAAAAACCCTTGGTATGGGGAAATTCTCTTATTTTTACGAACCCAAAAGTTCAAACCTCACCTCACGTGAGATGACCGCCGGCGCATATGCCAACAATCCCCTCGATACCTCCTCCTAGGGGATGTATTATACAGGAGAGGCATCGATACAATATTGCGGCGATGCCTCACCCATGATCAAGCAGAGAAAGCCCTGAACGATTTCCATGTAGGCGCATGCGGCGACCACCTATCCGAAATGGTTACCGCCCAAAAATTCCCACGAGCAGGGTACTATTGGTCATCCCTGTTTCGAGACTATATCATGGCAGTCAAAATATGTGAACGGTGCCAACGCTTTGCCCACAAGGCAAGAGCACCACCCGACCCTCTGCACCCTGTCATCGTAGCCGACCCCTTTTGTAAATGGGGAATCGATTTCCTGACTTGTAATCTAGCCTCATCAGGAAACCATAAGTACATCATCATGGCTGTCAATTATTTCACTAAGTGGGCCGAAGCCATGCCCACATACGACAACACAACAGAAACCGCCGCTCGATTCCTGTTCACCACGTGATAGCCCAATTTGGTGTCCCCAAAGAATTAGTCTCCGACCACGGAAAGCACTTCAAAAACGAAGTCTTCAAGGAGCTATCTCATCATCTCGGATTCACCCATGAATTTTCTTCACCATATTACCCTCATTCCAATGGATAGGTAGAGGCTGTTAACAAAGTACTCAAAACTATGTTACAGTGCATGGTGAACAACCACAAAACCAACTGGCACCACATGCTCTTTTCCGCCCTGTGGGAATACTGCACGGCAATAAAAACTTCCACTAGTTTTACTCCCTTCCACTTGGTATATGGGATCGAAGCGGTGATTCCCATAGAATGCGAGATCCCAAACTTACATGTAGCCATCGAACTCCTGGATGACACCCAACCTCTAGAACAACGCCTAATACAACTAGAGCTAGTTGATGAAAATAGGTGCCAATCGCTGCAACACAATGGGGCCCATAAGAAAAGGGTAAAAGCATCATTCGACTGCCACATCACCCCTCACTCATTTATCGAAGGAGAGCTAGTCCTTCACTATGATGTCGCAAAATAAGCCTTAGGGCCAGGAAAGTTCGAAACCCTGTGGAAAGGGCCCTATATCATCAAACATTGCCTCCGGCAGGGGGCATATATCTTGATGGAACCGGACGAGACCTACCTCACTAACCCCATCAACGACCTTTACCTCAAGAATTTCTACCCATAAGGGCCCCACAAGCCCTTATCCCCTAGAGTTAGATTACACACAAACTCCACCACCAAAATATTTTTGACCCAAAAACCCTAAACGCGTTAAAAAATCACCATGGATTACCAACCTGAACCCTATTTGGGATTTGTTGATGGAGTATCGCGATGGTCTCAAAACTTAGCTGCAACAACCTGGGTAATATATCACCCTGACTGATCACCACTGTGCTCAAACAGTGTGTGCATCAGTTCAGCAACCAACAATCAGGTAGAATATGACGCCGTTATTGGACTTATGTGCGAGGCTCTCCACCAGGGCATCCACCATATGCATGTCTACCTTGATTCCCAGTTAGTAGTCTCGCAGTTAAACTAAAAATTTGAAACCAGGGATGCAAACATATTTAGAAAATATTTGTGTGCCAGAAGATTAAGCAGACAATTTGATTATATTACATTCTCACATTTATCAAGGAATCAAAACCAAATAGTTGATCGCATAGCTAAAAATATCCTAGACTGGAATGCATCGCGAGCAAACAACACATACATAAAAACCAAAAACATGTATATCCATCAGCATCATGCATAAACCGAAATAGACATCACACCATGTAGAGCCACAAAAAGATCTGTCATATATATATATATAATATGTGTATAAGAGTACAAAAAATAGTATTGCTAGCCCATTGGCTAGCCCAAAAATACAGAGGTCGTCAAAAATAAGGGAAGCATCCTCATAATGGGTGCTTTCCCTGTGTACACATCTACTCTAGGGGGTGCCCCCTCAAGAGGAGTGCCTGGGCCCACCATCGCTCCTGGTGCTACCACCAGAGCTGTTGTCGCCACTATGATAGCTACCCTTCGTAGACTCGGCCGATAGTCCCTCTCATGATCCATCATTGTCTCCAGCCATATCTCCTCGAAGTCATCCATACGAACTCGAGCAGGCATCCCATGGGTCAAACGATCCACTCGACCCCGGAAGTCTTCTAGAGCCTCAACCTATGTTGTAAGTGCTGCAGCGTGCGCCTCATCCGCATCTGCATGAGCTCTATCTGCTACTATCTCAGCTGCACCTGTGCTGCTACCCTCACCAGAAGGGCCAGCAGCATCCCCACCCGGTCCACCGACGGCACCACCTCCTCGACCACCAGGTGGTCTTGGTGAAGGGTTGTGACCCACCAGCTAGGCCACTGGGTGTCCCACCTCGCCAACATCTGTCGAGTAACCAAAAGAATTTCAGTGTCAATAAAGAACACTCAAGAACACAAAAAACTCGAGTAAATGCAGAAACATAACACATACCTGCGGGACCCCAAACATAACCAAAAGGGAGACCAATATCTGGATCGCCCTGAAAGTCCATCCCCGCGTAAGGGTATGGAAAAAACATCTATGGATTGGCCTCAAACCAGGCCTCCGTCGTGTTGTTCCAATAACGACCCACTCTGCCACCACCACTGCGTGGCATCACCGGAGCCCACCTCCTCATACATGGCTCCCTCGGCCCCCCGATAGGCACAGGCACTATGGGCCTCAGTAGCACGACCCTCTCATACATGATGCTGCACAAAATGCTAACGTACGCAAATGATTTGGATCCATGCTGGACCCTCTTCAGTTGCGACACCATACCATCAAAACAGAAATGGAAAAAATCGAAGAAATGCCCATTCCTAAAGTGGCGTAAAACTCCCACTTGTGGGCCCGATGCCCGATGTGGCGCAAATGACCCCGCTAGTCGCACAATAACAGCCAAAGCACACCGCTCAACCACATCTATCACTGAGGCGATATTGATGCACCCCTCAATCAGAGGCGCACCATTTCAATGACGCCGCTGGAACCTGTCCATGTTCACCTGCCTAGCAGGAAGCGGATACCTCAGCGCCTCTCCCTGAGGTAGTAATCCGGTCACAAAGTAAATATCCATCTTCGGATGAACAATCAAGTTTTTCCCCCTCAAGACAAACATGTTGCGCCTCCAGCGCCAATGCCATATAATATAATGTAGCAATCGGTCCTGTGACTGAAGGCACTCATTCTCAGCAAATTTTAGGAGGCCCTATGCGGCCAACTGACGACGCGCCCCAGCATCAGCAGCCAGAGCAGCCCGAATCTCGGGCCAATCTTGCTCTCTCCATACTAACCTGCCAAGCAACAGGCACCCATCAGTACAAAGGATAAAAATCATAAAGGACAGTAAAAAACCCAAGTTTTTCCCAAAATGCTGCCTTTGCGTGCCTGTTTTATTTACAGACGCGCCCTTGCGCGCAAAGAGGCAAGGATAGCGCCCCTTCGCGCTGTTGTACCTGAAGAATGTGCACAGAGGGGGGTGCCTATTTCCCTAGATCGCCCACGCAATCTAGGGAAAAATGCCCCTTTGAGGCCATACAAACCTAATTTGTACGACCCCTGGCGTCATCAAACTGAAAAAATCAAAATGCAGGACGTCATGAGAGTTACCTCGGCATAGTATCGCTAATCCCCAGTACACAGGCTGACTGCAACGGCAAGAAAGGCTCTGCTACCACCTCTGATCTCCCAAAATCAGCAAGTACAAATGAATAGGATTAGGTCCATAATCCCTTATTTATTGCCCTTTTTCAAGAACTTCAGAGGTCCATAACAGGAGATCAGAAGGTCCATTCTGCAAACCGTAAGTTGCACCATCATCAATATACCATGATGAAAGAAAGCAATGCCCCACATTCGCTTTCCAAATAAATATTTTTCAAGCGCTGACAGGTATGCACTCTCCCTTCCTTTCCAAAATTCATGTTTTTCAAAATAATATTGAATGAAAAGAAGATGCTTTCACTTGAGGTAGTTGTTTTTGCAGGAAGAACCCGCAAACCATTCACAAAAATCACCACCGAAAGTTCCGGAGCAGGTATCATTCTACCCTCAGCATGATAGAGTCCCAGAAACTTTGCATATCTTGACATCATTCTCCATAAGAAATAAAACCTAGGGTCCTCACACCCGACCACATTTATCATCACCTCGCGCTGCATATGATAAACGTCCTCGATGGTCGGTAGAGCCTCCCCTCCATGGCGATCATCATCTCAAGTAGACCAAACATCACTCCACAAAGTCAAGTTCACCATTCCAACTCAACCCCCTTCCCAGATGACCAAGTTGTACAAGCAGAAGGAAAGCGCACCTTCGTGCACCGCATTTGGCCCACCATACCTCCATCAGCATTAATCCATCTGCGACATCTTCTGCTTCATCAACCCCACACATGAGACCAGCCAATGGGACCCCTACCCCCAGCAAAACATCGTCCTCACACCATCAAGTGAGCGACCCTCTTTCATGTTTTGGGGTACCCGTCTCTGTGTTTTGTAAAAACCAAACCCCATTATTTTATTCTTTTTGTACAAAAAGCACAAACAATGCCCTTCGCCTCTTCGCCCTCATATTTCACTTTTTCCTCTCATGGCAGCAGTCCCCCATCTCCCTCGGTCGAAGTATTCCATACCCTACATGCACACACCATTACAACAATCATAGCCGGTTCATACCCGCCCTGGAAGTCCTACTAACTCCAGGGATTTTTTCCCTTCTGAAAATACCTGTGACTACCGCCAAGCTGCTCAAATATACTTCAACCTCGTGCCATTGAATCCCCATCATCCATTTTCAGCTACCGCTCACCAACATGCCTATGTTAATCCCATTATGGTTTGGTTAAGGCTTCCTTTTTGTCAACATCAACACCTCTTTTCCAAAAAGGAAGCGGTACCTTGGATAACCCCTCCCCATATAAAGGGGTATCCTCGGGTGGCACTATGGGAGAAATCATTGTCCATAGATGTCATCGATCCTCTTGACATTCGACTATAGAAAAAGCTCTCATGTCACGATGGTATCGTACCTTACAACCATTGCACTTTGATCAAGATCCGTCGAAGAACCGTGCATTTATAAGTGTCTCTGACAATAATGCTTACACGGTAAGGTCCCAGCCAGTACACATGCTTACATTGTGCAGTGATCTGCCATACCAAGATTACGCATATGGGTACCACATTCCACATATCGTCAAAGATAAAAACGCCCCTGAGAGCGTTAGCAGTCGTTGTCAACAACCACCAACATCACTACCACAATAGTGACACAGACAGCGCATGTATCTGTCAATTTTTTTTAACTAGCCATAGCATCACGAGCATGGGACATGCCCACCTCATTGAAATTATGCAAATATGTTGTATATTTTGTCTACTTGTAGGGGGTCCCCTAGGCAATGGTTATCTCGGAACCAGTGCAAGATGATGTCCTTCTACACGCAAGCCTCACTCTCTCTCTTTCTCTCTTTGCGTACGATGCAAAAAAAAAACTATAATGTATTTTGGCTATACAGTTCTTCCTAGACCTCACACATTAGGGGGCATTTGTTAACACTAGAAAATAGTATAGTAGAAAACGACATCAAATAATGTCGAGCCCAAGGATTTACAGGACAGGGATACATTATGGAATAAAAAATAGTGAGAATCTCTAAGGTTTTGAGCAATTCAAGATTGAAATAGTCATAATTTCCCAAATGCACGCTTTTTCCTTCGAGAATAGCGCCTTCTGCGTGCACCCGATAAGCATGCATTTCTAGAAATGGAAAAAGTCCCTTTCCGGGACCATAAGCAAGCAAATTACAGTTTCTCCTTATGTGAAAGCCACCTAAGGACAACACCAGCACATCCTTAGGCCTTATGTGAGCACACAAAAGCATATTTCAGCTCATGATGGAATATTGCCCCTCCCCTGGGTCACTATCCACCATGTACCAAGGGAGGGAAGGAGGTTTGAATGCTCACCTATATAAACCCTCAAAGAGATGAAAAATTTGTGAGCACAAGGTTATGCTGGCCAAAGTTGCCCAAGCAACACCAGCTGTTTGTGTGAACCAAGGAGCAGGAGTTGAAAAAGAGGACTCAATTGTTGGCCACCCAACAATTTCAGTCCATTGCAGCATAGAGAGAGAGCTGAACTGCGTCAAAAGGTAGAACTTGAAGGAAAAACATCCTTGCATCGGGTCCTAGAACCTCTGCCTAGGCCCCTCGACAAGTGGGTAATATTTGTATTCATTCTAAGCATTCAATGAGAAGAAGTCCATCGAGCCATTGTTTACCTTGTTATTGTTTGGAACTCTCTATCTAGCTTCTTTTTATGTTTTTAGTTTTACTTTTTCAACAGAGCATACTTAAGTGTATTACTTCATTTTAAGTCTTATACTTCTGAGCTCCCCCCAGATACTGCCTGTTACTTATGGTTTAGAGAAAATACCACATTCTCTAAATGAGTGTGATTTCGTACACCCGAGTGTCGAATCCACCACAACACATACTTTGCATATTTGTAATACAACTCTCTTCTTGGACTCACACATACCCCTTCGGATTAAGGGGGGAATGTTGGACACCAAATCCTCTATGGGTAGGTGTGGAAGCTGAATCGTCACAAAAGGAGTCCAAGTGACCTTGGAATGTGGAATCCAAGGGTCACCTCATTGTATTATAAATGTACATCATATCAATGGTAATAAGCAACTAATGCTTATCTTTCCCTTTGTGTGTGTTTTCTTTCTCACCCACCATGTGTGTGTTTAACAACTTTGTACAATGATATGCGCAACATGGCTAGAAAAAAATGAAAAAATAAAGTTTTAAAATGAATAAATTATTCCTATATTAGTTTGTCATCAGATTAGATGTGTATATGGAGAATTATGGAAACCTTTGAAGGATTAAAGAAAAGAATCTTAAAGGCCCAAAAAATAGATAAATCTATGACTTTGGGTTACTTCGACGGAATTAATTAGGATGATCTTGACAAATGTGGCACTATAGGTATAATATTCTTAAGAGATAATCATGAAATCAACTTTTGAGTGGTAGTGGGAGAAGGTTCTAATAATATAGTAGAATTATATGCAATATGGTTCACGATAAAAAAGTGCAAAGGTGAAATGAGTAATCAATTTATAAGTGTTACCTCCCAAAACCTGACTTTATATGATAAATCTCTAGGCGCAAGTGAGACCATAGGTGTAATGAAGAAATGCTACCCATTGTCATTGTAGTAGATCCTTCACTACCCTAGGGGAAATGAAGAAAGGCTACCCATTGTCACCATGCTAGCTCCTTCACTTTCTTTAGATCGAATCTCCTCTAGCATAAGGGGGGAATCCCTAGGAATGAATATGACTAATTTATAATGTTTACTTCAAAGGGGATTTAGACTTAATTCTAAATCTTGTGGTGGTTACTTGAAATACATTTCAGTTCTAGGAAACATGCAATAGACAATCATAGTTTTTATTTCCGTGGTAGTTTAAAGAGAGAATAGTGCCTAAAACAATTTAGGGAAAATGGGCTCAAGGTGTTGATCTTAAGTGTTGTTTTTATTATTATTAATGGTTAAAGAAAACAAATTTACAAAATCATTATATAACTAATGCTAGTTTGTTGCTTTATGATGCAAAAAATTACTTAGAGGACCATTCTAAAGGTGATCCTCTTAAAATTGGCAATGAAGGTGTGGCTTGAAGCCAATATAGATCCATATTAACTCCATATTTACCAAGTGCTAAGAGTGATCAAATATCTTAATATGCAAGCCTCTTTTTGAATGCAAAATTTGAGGAAATTTTTACACATCCAGATATTTGATTCTTCTCAGTAGATCCAGAGTGAAGATGGATTTATGTTGGTTTTAAATAATACTATTGATATCATATATAAAATTCACATTTCTATATATAGAGATATTCTATTTTTAATTTTATTAAAACCATGATAATGCATGTAGTTACACATATATGCTTTTGACATTTTTATTTGATATGTTTTATATATTTTATAAAATATATTTTATGTGATATGCATACATTGATTTGATATCTCTCTGTGATATATATATATATATGAGAGAGAGAAATATCTCATGGAGGAGCTTCGTATGCATGGCAAGGCTCTGGATAATTTCGTTCGTCGGCTTGATCTCTATCTCTGGCATGTCCTCAACGTCTCCATTGAAATCCCAACGGACGACTCGCAGACCACTATTATTTGACGATTCAAACCCAGGATTCAACCAAAAGGTGGCGAGGAGACAAGCCCAAGTGCTATCGGACACTTTGGAGCTTCAAACCCCATTCAGTGATGTTCATGCTATCTCTCTGGTTTTATTTCCTGTCTGTTACTATGTCTATGACTCTGTCTATAGCTATGTATATGTCTGTTACTAGTTATAGTCGGTATATATCAGGCTGTCTTCAGGCCCTTAGTAACCTTTTGGTCAATTTCTCATCTCTCACAGGCAACCCTGCGTGGTTGGCCTGCAGTTTTGTTCATTACATGATGCTCCTACATAACAGGGCCATACATGGCCCCAGATTACTCAGTCTAAGTGTCACCTCGCAAAGGAGCAGGTCTGTGGCACTCCATGGCTATCAGTTTTCAGGCCTTTTTGTACTCTCTTGTAACCTCTATTTCTTGATATAATATACTGCTTTGGACTTACAAAAAAAAGAGAGAGAGAGAGAAATGTGATATCTCTTTCTTTTATATATATATATAAGAGATAAATGTTTATTAATTAAATTTAAACTTGAAGTTTTAAAATTTTAAGGTGACGAATATGAATCATTATTATTTAAATGGCTTTTAATATGATATGCATATTATGAATTTTTCTTAATAAAATATTTGTAATTTTATTAATAAAAAAAATTACAATAGAACAAATTATTGAATCGACTTATTATTTTTATTATTTCTAATTTTTTAGTTTTTTTAGCAACCCTGAATTTTATTATTAGTATTATTATTATTTGATCTAACACTTTGCAACAATATATCATATAACACGTCAATACAACATCTCCTCCATACTAGATTGTAGAGCGAATCTTGTTGCAATGAAAGAAAATGTCTACAATGAATTTAACTAAGATGATAAATATAAAATTAACACATTCATGAATAAAACAACAAAGAAGCACAAAAGGGAAATACCCACGCTTAAGCCCTTCTAATGGGGTAGACTTATGTGTTACAATTAGCCCTTCAAGCATATTTTGCAAGCACTTCTAGCATAAACATTTGATCATTTGAGATAAAATGGCATAAGCCTCACATTGACAAGAAATAATCCTTGAATTTCCAAGCCTTCAACCAAATCTTCAAAAATAGCTTTAGATCCTTTTTACTCAAACTTTCAACAACCATTATAATGTGAGTGAGCTTCTCTTATATAGAGCTTGAGCTCAAAACCATCAAAGAAACTAATAATATCTAAGTAGTGAATATGAGTCCACCATTCCACGAAAACAAAAAGTTTGAGAGAGATTTATGAACAAATAGATAATGAACAAGTACATCTTGCTTTACTGTCTTGCTAGCCAACACGTTACGAATACGAAGTCAAAAAGAAAGAATGGTTTGGAGCTATGAATGAAGAAATTGCAACCCTAGAGAGGAATGATCATGGAGTCTTGTAGATCTAATAAAAGGGAAAAAAAGTAATGGAGTCATATGGGTTTAGAAGACTAAGTTTAATGAAAATGGGGAAATTGAAGAGCATAAATCCAAATTGGTGGAAAAGGCTTGCACAATAGCTTGGAGTAAATTATGAAGAAAACTAGAAGAATTGGAATGTGCTTTTTATAAAAGTACTAGGAGATAGATGTCTATTGATGGGATTTTTTATATCATAATTTCTATGTTAACCGACGATGATGCACACCTAGCTACATAGAATTGTGTATTAGGCATACTTTATGGTCTCTGTATCTTATAAATTGTGTTTGGAACTTTTTAACACTGAATATTACTTCGAAAGGTTAGACTTTGGGGGTGGAATCACTCACTAGAAACATCATAGAAACATCATTGGTAAACGTATTTTTCTCAATATTTTTCTTGTGTATGAATTGAATTCAATCTATCTCAATGCAATAACAATAATTCAACAATTAGTTTATTGACTCAAATGACCACCCATAAACTTATTCAATTTATTATCAAGATAATACATAATCTCTGATCTTTATTC
Source organism: Pinus albicaulis (assembly GCA_034641835.2). Taxonomy (NCBI): domain Eukaryota; kingdom Viridiplantae; phylum Streptophyta; class Pinopsida; order Pinales; family Pinaceae; genus Pinus; species Pinus albicaulis. The sequence goes on from CM076577.1 coordinate 1,102,442,652, forward strand.
AAAAATCAAAATATTGGATAAATGATTATACATTTTGCATCATTTGCACTTTGGTTTTGCTCGAACCTTTACACACTCACTTTATGATCTTTGATTTCTCAATTACATAAAACATTTTCGTACAAAATCTAACAAACTCAATCTCTTCCCTAACTTATCTATCAATTCCCTTAACTTAGCTAATTTGTTCCATTGCATGGCAAATTGAATGAGACTCATCAAAACCTCCTTATTATCTAGACACTTTCTAGAGATATTATAACTTTGGAAAAATTAAATATTACAATGTAAATGAAAATTTGAGGAAACCAACTTCCTCTATTAAATCTTTTGATCTATGAAAATCAATCATGAATTTGACTTGTAAGATGCACCTACATCAGATTCTCGAGGAAGAAAAAAAAATCATGAGTTCTTCAATACTAGTACCATACTTGGAAATTTATGTTGTTATCATCCAAGTAGCATCCTTTAATGGTTGATACTTCCACTTGAAAAATTATTGAAATACTCCTTGCCCCTTGTTCTTTTTAACATCTTTTGATCCAATACCATATCGATCTCTTTATGAACTATTCTAGGAAATTGTTTCTCCTATCCAATGGTCTAATTTTTATTACTAATGAGTACAATTTCCGAAAATATTTTGTGTCCTTGAAGGGATACAATTCTACAATATTAGAAATTGGAAAAATCCCAATGTTATTTTGGGGGTTCTATTTCATAAACATTTGAAGAAACTTCCTTAAAAATCTACATGGTCCAATTTTTATTTTTATTTTTTATTTTTTTAACTTGTTGTCCAAGATTTTTGAGTTTTAACTTGTTATATATCCTTGTAGAAAACTTTTATTTTCTCAAGTGTGCCATAACTAAGTCACCAATTTCAAAATTTGGTTGTCTCCTTCTCATTTATGCTCTCTATTTTCACTTACTGCTACTTTCTTGTAATTGCTATTTAACTCTTTCATGTAGTTCATTCATACTTACTACACAATCCAAACCATCAACACTCCCCAACTCTTGTTTACCTAAATTTCTCAACTTGTAGACTCCTCTTGGACGTGTTCCATACAAAAATTGAAAAGGACGCATCCTTGTGCTTTAGTCAGGTGATTCATTGTGTGAAAACTCTAGTTCTGCAAGTATTTGATCCCATTGTTTAAGTTTTTCATTCACTAGATTTCTTTAAATGTTTCCCAAAATTTTGTCTACCACCTTTGTTTTCCCATTAGTTTGTGGGCGGTATGCTAAACTGAAATTGAGATTAGTTCCTAATTTATTCTATAGAGTTTTCGAAAAATGACCTACAAATCTTATGTTTCTATCAAAAACAATGTTTTTTGGCAATTTGTGCAACTTGACTACTTCTTTAAAGAGAAAAATTGAATATTGGTTGCATCGCTTATTTTTGTAGAGGCTATAAAACGTGTCATTTTTTAGAATCTATCTACAATAACATAAATTGAATCATTAACCATTCTTGTTTTGGTAGTCCTAATATAAAATCCACACTTACCAAATCCTATGGCTTGCTTGGGATTGACAATGGTTGAAATAAACCTTCATTCAAACTTCTCCCTCTAGCATACTAATATATTCTGCATTTCTCAACAAAAATTTTTACATAAGTTTGGATACCTGTCCAAACATGAAAACATTTAGCTTAGCAAGGGTGTTGTCATGTACAAAATGTCATCACAGTCCTCTATTATGCTTTTCTTCTACTAGATTTTCCCCATTCATGTAACATATCCCCCACTAACTGTTGCCCTAATCAAAGGTAAAAGGAGGCAATTACTAAGCCGACCCAACTACCAAAGTATTGTTATGGAAATGGGGTCTAAATTTTTTTGTTTTCTGTTTACCCTTCTCAAAACTCAAAACAAATGATATTGTTACATTCATATAGGCAATTCCGACGATATATAATTTTGCCTCAATTGGGTTCTGGATAAACCAAATATAAACCCACAAGGTTTGACTTATTAAAATCCCACTGGGTCATCTTGACCTGCCACATGGCGCTCATATGGACCCATGTAATGCCTACATGGCCAATATAGTTAATGCGTTAATGCCCATGTGGAAGCTTGACTCGAGCTGTGATCCAGACTTATCCAGGAATGCAATAAAATATAGAAATACACATAAACGCAAAGAAGCAACAGAAATATTACTAGAGAACGATGTTGCTACCAAGTTCAACTGACTGTAAAATAATAGATTATGTCCTTGTACCACCTTCCCCAAATTCTCCCAAAACCATCCTCTATCTTTGCAATCTGGACTACCATCTTCTTGTAAGGAGGAGATTTGATGTATTTCTTGTCTACGATAATGGTTCCTGGAAGATTTACGGCGCCACAAATCCAGCTAGGGTTATTAAGGATTACCGTCGAAACTTCTGTCTTACTATTACGAACTCGCAGGCTGGGTGAGGAGAACACACGACAGTCGTAAACTTCAAGTAGACTCCACGGGAGAGGCTTCTCTCTTCGTTGAAGCCACAACGGATAGCACACTTCCAATTCTGGGAGAATTCGAGGAGCTGAAATCGTCGTTCGAGCATCTGCTCTTTCAGTTTTCTCCCACCGCAGAAGTCGAGGAAGTTCCCCCTCTCATTTTTCAAGGTAAAATTCATTTCATACACTCTTGCATTTCCCTTTACCATTACTCGGAAGATCTTAACGAATTGGCTAATCATAACGCGTGCTTTTATCTTGAAAAAATAGGTCACATGCTTCCATTGTGGGGCTTTGTGGTGGGTGCGAGTTTCAACCATTGCTTTTTTCTTCAAAGAAGAAAAAACGTTTTTATATTATTAATAGTTCATATACCAGATACATATATAACCAAGCCAGAGCTTGCAATTGCCAGTAAATAGTGTGATATGAATCACCAGCAAGTGTCTTCCATCCAGAAGCATCAAAATGGAAAAACTTAATCCATGAGTATACATATAAACCATGTGAGCCTTATGTCCAAATCATGTGAAACTATGCAAAAAAAAACCAGATTATATCAACATATATATACCACCCTATGTGTCAATTAACGCTGTGCAGGCAGATAGGGCCAGAGAGTAATGTCGATCTTCTGTGGGAAAAAAACATCACATAGGTTCAGATAATTAAAGACAAAAACATATAAAATGCTCCAATATGAAAAAACAAGAAGATATGGAAGCAAGATATTAAAGGCAGAAAACATGATATATTTGGCTCACTTGAAAGTGTCAGGCTCACTTGTCGCAGATCCTTGTATGAGAAAAATTAAGACAGTGGAAATACTAGTGAATCCACTAAACTTGAACCCATGTAATGTGAGATCTGAATAGATTCAAAAGGTGTCACCAATTCGTTTTTGGACGATGAATCAACACGCGTGTTGCTCTCTCTATATATAGGCTGTAGAGTGAAGGACTGGAACTTTATGAAAAGATACTTTATTCGCTGGATCCACCCAACCAGATTCTGACAATGCAATCTGCAGCTACCATTGATTCCATCTATAGTGTATTTAGAATCTCCGTAAATATGAATAGAGGATAAGTTGATATGATAAGCAATCAAGATCCCACTCCATAATGCCATAATCTTCACCTTGTTGTTTGAGCCAGCACCCCCATTCCAGCAAATATGATATCGCTCTTTGTCCTCGAGCTTAATCCAAGCCCCATAGCCACATATCCCGTCCTTATGTGCCCCATCAAAGTATATCGCAGGGAGATCAATATGGTGAGGACGATTCCAGATAGAATGATCCACGATGCCATGAGAAATCAAAGTGCGATCATTTATCCATAACATAATGTTTCCGAGAATCCTGGTTTGACTTATGGGAAAATCATCAAATATGGTACGATTTCGGGCACACCAGATTTCCCAGAAAGCATAAAAGGGTAGAGATTTGTAAGTACAATTTGAAGCCCCCCATACCATGATAGTTTGAATGCAATCAACAGGCCTCTACGATAGGTCCCTCAGGAAAACAGTAAAACGCTGCTAGATAGCAAGAGAGAAGGTGCAAAAAAAGAAAAGGTGAGCAGCAATCTCCTCATGATGAAGGCAAAACGGGCATCTACTAGGGCCGCAAAAACCCCGCTTCCTAAGAACCTCCCATGTAAGAACTTTGTTCTTCCAAAGAAGCCACCCAAACAATAAGATCTTAGTGGGGATATTCAATTTCCAAGCTGCATAAAAAGGAGACAGTGATGCGTCGGGTATCAAATCTTTAATTTGGTGCTCATAAATATCCTTGACAAGTAAACCACCTTCATGTTTCTTCCCACCCCAAACCAATACATCGCCTTCTCCTTTGAAAAATAATCCCACGGACTATAAACAATTTTTAAGACTTTCCCACACGCTTGCCTCCCTTCCCTCCAAAACTAACATCGCTGATGTTTTCCAAATGGGAGTCCCTAAATTCCAACATGATATGAGTTGGGAAAGAAAGAGTATAACTATGTGATTAATTTGGTGCAGTAGGCATGGATCAATGTGAAGAGTTCCCTCCAGACCCAAGAATCTGTCAACGCCAAGCAAAATTTTATGTCCGTTCCCAAATTTCCAAACCAACCTCTATCCCAGAATATGCATCACTTTAGTGAAGCTGTGCTAGATCAAAGACGCATTATTAACTGTCCATGAGCATCCCAGATACAGAGAATGAATAGGATCTCCACCAACTTATTTGTGGAATATAATTTTAGACCAGACCCCTTCTCCCTTCAAAGCCCTCCACAATGATTTTACCAGCATCGCATTTGTAAAAACTCTTAGGTTCTAAAGACCCCAACCCCCAAATATTTTCGGAATGGAGATGTGTGCTAGTTTACAAAGATGTATTTTCCTGTGATCTGTGGCTCCCGCTCATAGGAAATTTGCAATGATAGCGTTGATTTTGTCCACCGTGCACACCAGGAGATAATACAAGTGAGTCCAATAGACCACAAATTGGGATAAAACTGCTTGTACCATAATGTATCTGCCACCAAGCGATAACCACTTGTTTGTCCACTTCAAGATCTTTTTTTTTTTAAATTTATCAATCAACCAGGTCCAATCTCTAATCTTGTATGAACATGGTTTGAGTCTAAAACCAAGATATGTAAAACCCATCATAATATGATTCTTGTGAGCCCCCATAAACTCAGCTATGAAGTTGATTTCATCCGCATCTCCCATATCATATATTAAGAAGGATTTATCTCTATTAATGCATAACCCAGTAGCTACTCCAAAATGGATGAGAATAAAGTGCAAATAGAACCATTGATTTCTAATAAGTTTCTCAAAAACCAACTGATCATCCACAAACAAGGAGTGACTAATACATACCAAAGGGGAGAAAGCAAGGCCTTCGAAGAAACCTTTATTTTTTTCCATATTCAAAAGGTTACTAAAGCCATCCATTATAAGAATAAAGATAAGCGAAGATAGTGCACAACCCTGTCATAGCCCCCTTTCAGCCAAGAAGAAGTTCGTCAGCAAACCATTAATCAAGACAACATATCTTACAGAAGATATACAGGCCATTATCCATCTGATAGACTACATCGATAGTCCCACCTTAAGAAGAATTAGTCTAATAAAAGACCAATCAGCTGAATCAAATGCCTTGTGAATATCAATCTTCATGACAAGTGCCTACTTTTTATATTCATGTATGGAATGCAAATCCTCTTGTGCGATAGCCACAACATCATGTATTGACCTACCTTTTAAGAATCCATATTGTTCCTTAGATACGTAGGAAGATAAAGTCCCCTAGATTCTATTGGCAATAATTTTAGAGGTAATCTTATACACCACATTGCATAAATCAATTGGTCTAAAATCAGTAAAAAGAGTAGGATCAGAAATCTTGGGAATAATGGTCAGAAAGGTGGAATTCATATCACCATGTACAAACCCCAACACTCTAACTTGTTCAACCATGGCAAGAAAATCATCCTCCAGCATTTCATAGAAGTGAAGATAAAATTCGGTCGGCCAGCCATCCAGTCCAGGACTTCTATCATGAGCAAACGATTTTAGAATAACTTCAATTTCCCCTTTTGATACAGTTGCCTCCAAGATATTATTTGCATCTTGGTCGAACATGTGAGACATATGCTCAAGAACCCAAATTTGGCATTGATGATCAATCTCCATATCTGCTTTATAAAAATCAGAGAAGTATTTGAGTGCCTCTAGTTGTATATCCTCTGTTGTGTGTTTCATTGATCCATCCAATATGAAACTAGGTAGGCGAGGACCAGGTCACAGTTGACAGCAGAGTGTTAGGGTTAATGAGGTTTTCAAGGAGCTAGTGACGATGAAAACAGACCAAATAGGGCTGCTGCGGTTTGAGATCTTCTCGCTGCCACACTGGCTCAATTGAAAGCTTCGCCTCTCCCCTCACAATCTTTGCAAGTCCCATGAGAAACTGGGCTGCCCCTCGTCCGTCACAGAGACAATGGTTGAATTAAAAGCATAATTCAACCATTGTCTTTGTGACGAACGAGGGGCAGCCCAGTTACTCATGGGAATTGCAGAGATTGTGACAAGGGGCAGCCTAGTTTCTCATGGGACTTGCAAATATTGTGAGGGCAGAGGTGAAGCTTTCAATCGAGCCAGTGTGGCAGCAAGAAGATTTCAAACTGCAACAACCCTATCTGGTACATTTTCATCGTCACTAGCTCCTTGAAATCCTCGTTAACCCTAACACTCCGCTGTCAACTGTGACCTGGTCCTCGCCTCATTTTTTCTATGCTTTGCAAAGGATAAAACAACCCATCATTTTTTCTATGCTTTGCAAAGGATAAAACAACCCATCCTAGAGGAGCTGAAGGAGCACTATACAATGTTTGATGTTTTAGCAATGTTGGCGTGGTGAGCGAGAACAAGGGTTCTGAGAATTCCTCTTCATCACATTGTAAGGTTTATTTTCCCAGTAGAAGTGAGGAGGCCCTCTTGCAGAGGGATACTAAGGCAAAGGCAATGGTTAGTATGTGGCATGTACAAGCAACAATACAGTAAAGAGGAACAATAAATAGGTTGTTAATGGATGTAATACAACTATGTTGTTTTGTGATGTAAATTTTAAAATGATAATATAAAATTGTTTTTGACTTAAAAAAAAATCAATTCCATATTATATAGTTTGAGTAGGCTTCCATATTATATAGTTTGAGTCCGCTTAATGGTTAAAGCACACATTTCCTCTCAAGAGGTTATTGGCTCAAAATCCAGAGAGATAGAATATGTATACTTTCATAGACTTAGCAAACAAATAGTTGCAAGAAAGTAAATCCCTTATCTGACAAACAAGAAAATCTCATAAACCAATTTAACAACCATAACTTTAAAATTACAGTTTTTAGTCATCAAAAACTGGTTGAATTTTTGTTCATGGTGGTCAACATTGCAGAACTCCGTGCAAATGAAATTGGGATCCTTCAATGGTTTATGTACCTCACCTTCAAAGGTTTATGTACCTCAGTAATATGTGAACACCACGATATATATATATATATATATATATATATATATATATATATATATATATATATATAATTGATAAAATATACGTTATTCATATGGTATACCATAATCTTAATCTTAAACTTTGGTGTAGGTGAGGTATACCTTATCTTGGTACATCATAACCTTCAAAGGTTTATGTACCTTTACTAACTACTAATATGTGAACACCACGCTGCAGTTTTTAGTCATAAAATACTGGTTGAATATGACTAAAAACTGGTTGAATTTTTTTGTTCATGGAGGTCAACATTGCAGAACTCCAAACATAACCTTCAATGGTTTATGCACCTCAGTAATATGTGAACACCATGCTGCAGACTTTTACTGCATGAACTTTTTGTTCTTGAAGTTCACCATTGCAGAGATGAAATTGATATAGGTAAAACATGGCAATGTCTGTCCATTACTCGTCTTAAATGAGAGTTGTCAATTTATGATTTCATTTTTCATAATTTTATTTATTATATAGATTGGTTGTCAATTTATGGTTTCATTGTTCACTGTTAAAGGTATGTCAGGATTTCATGAGCATGAATATTGTATATAAAACTTTAAGTACATTAGATAGAACTATAAATCTGAAATTCTGTTAAAGATATGTCAGAATTTCATGAGCATGAATATTGTATAAAACTTTTAAGTACATTAGATAGAACTATAAATCTGACATTGTATAATGAATAAACTTTACCAATACAACTTAACCTTCAAAATTTATGTACCTTACTAATATGTGAACACCAGGCTACAGACTTTTTCATGCACAGTCATTTAAAGAAAAAAAAAACTGATTGATCTTTTTGTTCATAAAGTTTAACGTTGCAGAACTCCGTGCAAATGAAATTGAGATGATAACGATGTTTTATCCATTGTGCATGATTGATATCAGAAACATTTATTACTCCTTCCCGCGTGAATAATATGAATTGAATGAAAATTATGATATCAGACGTGAATCTCAAGTAAACAACAGAGCCCAGCTTTTACAAGAGTCAAAATCTCATTAGTGGAAATTGTTACTTGCAATGGTTGGATTTTCTGCTGAATGTTAAGTTTGGAACCAATACTTATGCAGTGGGACTGCTGTATTTCTGATGGTCACCAGAAACATATTTATGTATTTTTATTTGTTTCACATATTGAAAAGAGGTGCAGACCGTTTTTGGGGGCAAAGTTTTATGCAGAATTTGGTAAGCAGACCGTTTTTTGGGCAGAGTTTTAGTCAGAATTTGGTAATAATGGAGAGGTTTGGTATAATTTTATAGTGTAGTTTAACATGAGTTTGTTATGATTTTATGTTGTAGTTTAAAACATGTGAGTACTTATTTATTTTTTAAATTATTGTTGGTATTGTATTTTTCTATTGTAATATGAATTTTTAAGGATGTTGATTTATTTTGGTAATAACAATTCTAGTTTTATCTATTTTTTTATAGCTCAGTTTAATGATAATTGTGGAATTTTTTATTTTTTTTAAATATTTAAATTCTTTTTATTTATATAAAAAAATTAGTTTTATATGAGTTATAATGTCAATATCCTTGGATCTAGGTGTTTGTACAGCTCAATCCACCTCACGATGCCTTCCACTTGGCGACCATCGTTCCCCTCAATGTCACATCTGCCATTTATGCTTCTTAAAACCATCACCTCGGGCCTTTGGCAGTGTCTTCGCACGCTCGGTACTTCAACTCGTCTACTTCTTCTCCAGGCATATTTACTCTACACCATGGCATCCCTTTGGTATTTCCCTATAGCACCATTGTTCAATGCTCGGTCGCTCCCGCTCCCTTGTTTTGCTCCAGCTACCACTGCCTTCACAGCGTCGTGTGCCTAGCCTTTTGAACATATCGCCTCCATCATGAGCTGTGAGCAAGGAAGAGGGCGCTATGTCAGTCGAGGTAGGGGAAGAGGGCACCCTCCAACCACCATTAACGAGACTGTTGAAGGGGTATTGTTCGAAAATTCCATTCCGCCTCACATCCGGCGTAAAGTCCTAGAACTCGAAGTGGAGGAGACCAGCCATGGATGAAACACCCTTTGGGCACTTCAAAATCTTCTCGCTCACCCGCTCAAGGACCAGGAAAGAGACAAATCGCGGGCCACCTGCTGGATTGTTGAGCTTTATGCCTTCAACAACCATGCCACAACTTCCCTCCAACGCCTCTCTCCTGACCTAGAAATCGACTTCCCTCCCGACACTCCCTCCCCCTCCTACCCAACTCCCTCAACCAAGGTTGCTTGGGAGCAGGAGCGGGGAACGACATTTTGAAAAGCTCCCAAGTTGGGAGTGAACTTATATATATATATATATTGACACATATATGTCAACAAAAACATGTAGAATGATGAATTAGATATAAAAAAGCATAAAAACATGGATTAAACCATATCAACATCAATCATCTAAAAGTTATAATCTTCATCAACCACAAGTTACAAGTTCTCATTTATATAACATGTAAGGGTGCACATAACCAAAATAATATCGAGTGCAACCCATTTCTGAACTGAAAATACATAAAAAAAATAGGCTCTAGATGGCCTCTAGCATCCAAAAAAATAATGTTGCAACAAATACCTATATATCATCAAAATCATTGCCTATCTTTGGATCTTTATTATTATTATCACCCTCTAATAAATTAACACAAGATAGAAAAAATGTAGCATGTCAAGTAAAGATTTCATTTGAGTGATGGGTACATTGTTAGTAGGATCATGATAGAGGATTTCGACAATCAACATCACTAACATCAAGGTATATAGATGGTTTGGTGCTCTTGATTAAATACGAGTTCCATACCCTAGTACATGACAAAATCCAATGGAAACATCACAATCTCCCCAATCCTGAAATCTTGAAAAATTGATAAGTCTGCTAGATTTTGAGTGAGATATAAAATTCTACTTTCTGCATATGAAATCCAATGAGGTTGAAACAACTCTCAAACATCATGAGTCATTTCATGGTAATGTTAAAAATTTAAGTAAAAGGATGAAAAAGAAAGATAAAGGAGAATGTCAATTTAACACTACCATGAATTGCATATCAATACTAGGGCCATATGCTTGAATATTAGGTTTCCCTACTCAAAAACTCTTGTTTCTCTGAAAAAAAATTGTGTTTGGAACATCTTTGTGAAAAAAAAATTGCAAAAAATCTAGGGAGTGATTTTTCTGTGCGAGAGCAAATTCCGAAAGTGTGCTCTCGGGTCACTCTCGCTCGGAGCGCACTCTAGGACCGAAATCGAGGGGGGGCGCTCCCTCGCAACCCTGCCCTCAACTTCCACTTCCCCTCCCTTGGGCTATGCATCCCCCCCCACCCAATCTTCATGGCATTTGGAGGATGCTCCTCCCCTGCTCACAGACTCTAGAATGCAGCTTCGCCTTCGACAATGTCTTAGGTTATCGCTCCTTCGCTCTATCCTCCTCACCCCAACCCACATAGATGTTATATCATCAAGGAGAAGTCAGAAGGGGAGATCACTACAGGTCCTCCCAACATAGGTCATTCTAAATTGCAACAAGTCGTCCTTTCAACAGGTCTTTGTAAAAATCAGATCACGATTCTTCTCGATTTCATTAGCACAATCAGTTTTGGCCCATTGGCTCCTTTTCTGAGGGATGGCACTTTGTGGTCTTGCTCCAGTACCATTCTCGGTTTCAAATTTTGTCTTTCTCACACTATGTAATGGATTCCAACTGTATTTTTTGTGCAAGTCACTCTAGTTTCCCCTCATAGGGGCAGAGAACTTTGAAGGGTGATGGGAAAAGATCCCCCTCTAGTTTGTATTTTATGTACATGTTATTATTAATATAATGTGAATACCTTTTCTAGCAACAAAAAAAAGTTAAAATGTCAATAACATAATTGACTATAACAACCCACGAGGGAGAACGGTTGGGGAATGGGTGCTTTGGTTTGGCACTTTTTGACTAATGGTCATTACTTGTCATAATCTAACTATTATAAGTTTTCAAGTTTTTTTTAGCATAATTTTGAGCCAATTTTACCCAAAATTTGGCATATTTTTCTCAGAATTACACATTTGAGTTATAATTTTCACAATATAGGTGCTCCCGAGCTTTTTCAGGGTGTTCAATCTATTTATGTAGTCAAAAAATCATTTTAAATAACTAAAAATCACAATCTCACCCATAATTGTATGGTCTTTTTTTGGCCCAAAAAACCCTAAACATAGAATAGTTAGACAACCCCATCATTACTTAAGTAATGACGATATGAGATAGACCTAATTACCAATTCCTCTAATAATATATATATATATATATATATATATATATATATATATAACTAAAACCACTTAAAAATTATACCACGACCATGGTTTTGGGGTAAAGAAAGACTCTTTATCACTCCATGTTTCCAAAATTTGATACTATAAATATGGTAGCCACAACACTACCGGTGTAGGTAAGACTCCCAAATATTTCTCTTCCATCTCCCAAAATTTTCTCTTCCCTTTTGGAATCCTCGGGCCCTAGAAGGTATTGGTAATACATTCCACAAATTCAAAAAGAGGGACATGGAAAGAACAAAGAAAGCCATATTTAATTTTGCAAGAATTTATGTGGAGATGGATCTGAACAAAGGATTGCCTGATCATATCATATTGCAACATAAAAAATTTATGTGGACTCAAGTTATGGACTATGAGAATATGACATTCTGATGTCATTCTTGCTTCCATACAGGACATCCACAAAATGCTTGGCCATAGGGTTAAAAGAACACAAAAAAGAAAAAAGCACCAAAGACAAAGAAGACACAAAGAAGTTTACAGGTCCACATCTCTATGAAGATGACGAAGACACAAAGAAGATGTTGAGATTCAACAAGATGATGATCCTAGTGAAAATTAAGCACGTACGCTAGGTGGGGCTTGCAGGCTATTTTTAAGTGATATGTCTATTTTTAGAATTTGGGTCAAAGTATATTTTTAACATTAATCTATTTATAGATGGTTGAGAAAATTATATGGATGGATGGGCATCTATTTTTAGAATGCATGTGCAAAGTTGTTTCGTGGAATGCATGTGCGAAGTTGTTTCGTGGAATGCATGTCTAAAAATAGAATGCATGTCGATTATTGTTAGCCTTTAACAATAATTAGACAATAAATAATAATCTATTCTCTTGAAGCACTTGATTTTAGCTAACTGATGTGGCAAACTAGTTGATTGAAGGAATTTCGAGTTCAAAGGTTGGTTGGTGGGACGTGCAAGTGGACTTCATTGTAACTAAGTGATACAAAGTTGTAACAGAGTTGGATGTGTAGTTATGTGAGTTGTAAAGTAGTTTATCTCGGTTAAGTGAGTTAAACTCAGTTGTGCTAGTTGTAACTAGTTGTAACTAATGATACACTAGTGAGAGATCAATGAATTAAATATTAAATTAATTCACATGGAGTGATCTCACATGCAACTGAAGATTTACTACTGTTAACCACATGCATGTCAGATCCAGTGGAGACCCAGTGGAGAGATAGGTGAAAGGGACAGTTTGACTGTCTGTTGTGACTATAGTGGTGCATTCAATGCAACCACACACACATTGGAGATGTCAATGAGGATTGCATAGTCAAGGCAAGGCAAGATCAAATTCATTTAGGGATTATGATCAGCAGGGATTGTGTAGTGGAGGCAGGTTCTTAGGAGGTAGTAAATTGGTGCATGTTTATGTCAATTTATGTATGACAATGTGAGACGATTATATATTGTACTGAGAGCTCTTGGAGTAGAGTTTTGTATGAGATTGTTTCATGATCCATGATATATGCATAATATATGATAGTGGGGTTTTTAGCTTTATGCTTTCCCAGTAAAAACATATGTGTTATGTGTGATTTATCTTTCTTCATGTATTTGCAATTGGCGATTAAATTTCCACAAAGATTTAAGTAGAAGGATTATGTATTTAAAAGTGTCATATAATTGTTACATCAGGAGAATCCGACAATACATAATTGTATTAAAATTTTCTACATGGTATCAGAGCAAAGAAGATTGCAATATTGAAGCAGTAGCTGAGTTTTCTTGGTGGAAACAATTCGAATTTGTTGCAAGAATTTCTTAGTGCAACAATTGAGTAAACATCGAAATGGCTTTCAATGGTTTGCGGTTAGAGTATTCACTCGAGGGCGGCTCGAACTATATTGCATGGAAGGATAGGATGGAGGCGGTGCTTGAAGATAATGGCTTGAAGGAATTCATCGACACTGATGATCCTAAGCCCACTTTGACAGATGTTGCATTACTTGATGCCTGGAAAAAGAAAGTAGCGAAGATGAGAAGGATTTTGTTAGAAGGTGTGCGAGACTATATTGTTTCAAGCCTTCATGGGAAAGCCACTCCATTTGCGATGTGGAAGGCTTTGACGAATATTTTCTAAAGCAGCAACAACCATAGGAAATTGGCGCTGAAGGATAAACTTATAAAGATAAAGATGGAGAAGGGCTACAATATTCGTAAGTATCTCACAAAGTTTTTCCAATGTTGGGATGAACTGGGGAGTGTGGGAATCACAATTTCTGATGATGATTTGGTGAGTTTGTATCTCTTGGGACTTCCTAAGAGTTAGCACAGTTATCAAGACTCTATCAACGGACGTGAAAAACTGCCAGATTGGGAACGACTATGGTCGGATCTAGTGCAAGAGGAGTTCAGGTGGAACACCAAGGATGGCTCTTCATCGAAGCATGATGATGAAGAGGATTGTGCTTTGGCTGCCAAAGCAAGGAAAGGGAAGGGGAAGAAATCCCATTCAAAATTTGAGGCTAAAGGCAAGAAGCTGGATTTGTCCAAGGTGAAGTGTTTTCACTGTCACGAATATGGGCATCTCGCCACTAACTGTCCACAGAAAAATAAGAACAAGAGGGTTGTTGGAGCTGCAACTGGTGAGGCCCTTTCCTCGTAATTTGAACTTGATTTCTCTTTGATCGCATGCTTGGTTTCAAGCACAATGGGATTGGTGTGGTATCTTGATAGTGGTGCTTCCTTCCACATGACGAGAGATAAGGAGCTTTTCAGTGACTTGGTGGAGAAAGATTTCTAGATGCATATAGAGATGGGTGACAATGGACGATACAGTGCGACTGGCATTGGTACCATTACCTTTGAGAGGGATTCAGGTAAACCATTTATGTTGAAATATGTTATGCATGTTCCAGGCCTAAATAAGAACTTGGTCTTAGTCGTGATGTTGGAGGACAGAGGTTATAACATTGTTTTCAGCGATGGAAAAACTTTCCTACGACATAAAACAACGGGTAAAACCAAGAGGATAGGGATTTGAGTCAATAATCTCTACAAGCTAGATGTATATGGCTGCGCTGCAATGGTGGGCAAAGCAGAAGAAGTTATGAGCCAGGATGAGGGCGAATTATGGCACAGGCGATTGGGCCATTTTCACCATGGCACCCTGAATATTTTGCAGCAAATTTCTACTGGACTTTCCAAGGGTACACTTGCGTAGTTAGATCAATGCAAGGGATGTACTATGGGTAAGTTTGTGAAGATCACCTTTCATGAAAAGGAGAACCATGCTTTAGTAATCCTGGAGAGAGTTCACACAGACTTGTGTGGACCATTCTCGGTTTCTTCAACAACAAAACACATGTATTATGTTATTTTTGTTAATTACTATTCTCGTAGATGATGGATCTTCTTCATGCAGAAGAAGGATCAAACATCTCAAAGTTCTGTGAGTTTAAAGCATTGGTGGAGAAAGAGTTAGGGAAGCAAGTGAAGGCTCTGCAGAGTGATAATGGTGGTGAATTCATCTCGAACAAATTCAAAGACTTTTGTAGCAAAGAAGGAATTCGAAGAGAACTCATAACGCCTCATAACCCATAGCAGAATGGGGTCACGGAGAGGAAGAACATAACGATCGTAGGTGCTGCACGAGCTATGCTGCATGATCAGGGCCTACCAATGCATTTGTGGGTGGAAGCATGCAACACTACGGTTTATGTGCAAAACCGTTGTCCTCATAGAGTACTTGGCATGAGTACACCTGAAGAAGATTTTACTGGTAAGAAACCGGATGTTTCTCACTTTAAGATTTTTGGCTCATATGTTTATGTGCATGTGACCAAGAATGCCAGGAAGACGCTGGAGTTGACTGCGGAATTTGGGATATTTTTGGGGTACACTGAAACACCCCATAATTATCGTGTGTATTTTCCAAACAGTGGAATGACTGTGGTGCGATGGGATATAAAATTAAATGAGGAGAAAGCCATGAAGTTGTCGCTTGAGAGGGAGCTAGACTTACATGCAGAGGAGGAACTTTTGGTTCCCAAAGATGAGTCTCTAGATGTGGAACAACCATAGGAGGAGGTTCACGGAGTGGAGGAGTCCACTCACGTAAAGCCAAACATCAGACTAGACAGAAGGCGTACCACAAAAGCTGAGAGGCTGAAGCTTGATGCGGCACAGAATGTAGGAGTCCCTACTTCACAGCACAGATAGAGACAGTCTCCTGACCGTTTCACTGGATACATGACTCTCATGAGAAAATGTATTGTGACAGAGCCATCTTCCTTTCAGGAAGCAGTGCAGGAGCCCACATGGGTAGATGCAATGGTGGAGGAGTATGACTCCATTGTTAGAAATAGTGTTTGAGAAATTGTTCCAAGGCCGATTGATAGTGGTAGGTTCAAGATGGATCTACAAGGTAAAACAAGCTGTTGATGGGAGTGTTGAGAAATACAAGGCCGGATTTGTGGCCCGGGGCTTCTCACAGATCGAGGGGATTGATTATGAAGAAACCTTTGCACCTGTCCCATGATATTCTTCCATAAGGACCATCCTTTCTCTCTCAGCGTAGATGGGTTGGCACATTCATCAGATGGATGTGAAGACTGCATTCCTTAATGGGATCATTGAGGAAGTAGTGTATGTTGAACAACCTGAAGGATTTGAGATCTTCAACAACAAGTCGCATGTGTGCAAACTAAAAGAGCGATGTATGGGCTGAAGCAAGCACCCCGTGCTTAGTACACTCTGATCGAAAACTATTTCACTGGACTTGGCTTCACTAAGAGTGAGGCGGATGCAAACCTATACCAGATTGTGGTGGAGGGTAAGCTTTTAATCATTGTTCTTTATGTTGATGATTTAATACTGACTGGTGATGAATAGATGATACACTCATGCAAAGAGGACCTTGCAAAGGAGTTTGAGATGAAGGATATGGGCCTCCTTCACTATTTCCTTAGATTGGAAATATGGAAGCGAGATGGTGAACTGTTTGTGTCTCAAGGCAAGTATGCAAGGGAGATACTCGGTAAGTTTCACATAGAGGGATGCAAACCCATGGATACTCCTCTTTTAGGAAATTGGAGGAAAGAGGATGCTACATCAGGAGAGGTAGTGGATGCTACTGTCTATCGACAGTTGGTGGGTTCGCCTATGTATTTAGTTAATACAAGACCTGACATATGCTATGCGTGAACCAGCTTAGTCAAGCAATGGCTAAGCCTACCAAGCTATTTTGGAAGGCAGGCAAGCATGTCTTGAGATATCTCAGGGGAACATCTGAGTATGGCTTATGGTATAGACAAATGGATGAGGTGAAGTTGCATGGCTTCAAGGATGCAGATTGGTTAGGCAGCCCAACGGACAAAAAGAGCACATCAGGAGGGGTCTTCATTATTGGATCTACAGCTGTTTCTTGGTACTGAAGGAAACAAAGATCCATGGCACTTAGTTCAGCAGAAGCGGAATACATGGCAACAAGTCAAGTTGCATGTCAGGCTATCTAGATGAGGAAGATCCTGGTCGGTTTGTTTGGTTCTCATTTAGATCCTACAGTGATTCATTGTGATAATCAGAGTTGCATTAAACTCTCAATTAATCCTGTGTTTCATGATAGATCTAAGCATATATATATCCGGTATCATCATATCATAGATTGTGTGCAGTGAAAGATCATGTTGCTTCAATACATTCCTACAGAAGATCAAGATGTAGATATTCTGACGAAGGCGCTCACCAGGAGAAAATTCAAATACCATAGAGGCAGGATCGGGGTGAAGGATAATCCCTTTCTTGTTGAGAGGGAGTGTTGAGATTCAAAAAGATGATGATCCTAGTGAAAATTAAGCACCTACACTAGGTGGGGCCCGCAGGCTATTTTTAGGTTATATGTCTATTTTTAGAATTTGGGTCAAAGGCTATTTTTAGTAGTAACCTATTTGTAGATGGTTGAACAAATTATATGGATGGATGGGCGTCTATTTTTGGAATGCATGTGCGAAGTTGTTTCATGGAATGCATGTCTAAAAATAGAATGCATGTTGATTATTGTTAGCCCTTAACAATAATTAGATAATAAATAATAATCTATTCTCTTGAAGCACTTGAGTTCAATTAACTGATGTGGCAAACCAGTTGACTGAAGGAATTTCGAGTTCGAAGGTTGGTTAGTGGGACATGCAAGTGGAATTCGTTGTAACTAAGTGATACAAAGTTGTAACAGAGTTGGATATGTAGTTATGTGAGTTGTAAAGTAGTTTAACTCAGTTAAGTGAGTTAAACTCAGTTGTGCTAGTTGTAACTAATGATACACTAGGGAAAGATCAGTGAATTAAATATTAAATTAATTCACATTGAGTGATCTCACATGCAACTGAAGATTTACTACTGTTAACTACATGCATATCAGATTCAGTGGAGACCTAGTGGAGAGATAGGTGAAAGGGACAATTTGATTATCTGTTGTGACTATAGTGGTGCATTCAATGGAACCACACACACATTAGAGTTGCCAATGAGGATTGCACAGTCAAGGCAAGGCAAGATCGAATTCATTCAGGGATTGTGATCAACAGGGACTATGCAGTGGAGGCAGACTGTCAGGAGGCAGTAAATTGGTGCATGTTTATGCCAATTTCTTATGACAGTGTGAGACGATTGTATATTGTACTGAGAGCTCTTGGAGTAGAGTTTTGTATGATATTGTTTCATGATCCATGATATATACATAATATATGATAGTGGGGTTTTGAGCTTTATACTCTCTCGATAAAAATATCTGTGTTATGTGTGATTGATCTTTCTTCATGTGTTTGTAATTGACAATTAAATTTCCGCAAAGATTTAAGTAGAAGAATTATGTATTTAACAATGGCATATAATTGTTACATCAGGAGAATCTAACAATACATAATTGTATTAAAATTTTCTACAGAAGAATACAACAAAAAAGATGGGGGCACCCAGGAAAAGAAAGAAAATACTACTCACCTTTAGAGTGGGACAAATTCGACATCTATCTAGGAGTGAGATCAACAAAAAAAACTGGTACACAGAGACGATGGCATGGTGAGCACAAAGCATGTTCATGTATCATAAAAATTTGATTCAGAGAAAAAACATCCTCTTGAGGTAACTTGGAGCGAGATGGCTCTAGTACTAGTGGATCCAAAAGTTGAGATTGGCATCAGGTCTAGAAAAAGAAAAGAAAGAAGAGGGAGATTAACTACTTCCATAACACTTGATCTTCTCCTTTGACTTGTATTTCAACTTTTCTCTTTTTTCTTTTTTCTACTTCCTGATAAGGCCATTTTGGCACTTTCTAATTATAAGCATATGTAATGTAATTTTTTTTTTTCTATAATTTCCATACTTAACAGATCATAGTAAATAAGTTATGGATTTTCGTGTTATCAAGCCTATG
This sequence comes from Pinus albicaulis, assembly GCA_034641835.2. Lineage (NCBI taxonomy): Eukaryota > Viridiplantae > Streptophyta > Pinopsida > Pinales > Pinaceae > Pinus > Pinus albicaulis. The sequence continues at coordinate 1,102,461,894 of CM076577.1, forward strand.
GAATTTTGGTATTTGGAATCCATTTACAATAATCCCACATATATTATTTATATTATCTAAATGCTTATAGACATATATAATGTAATTTTGTTTTTTCACTAATGACCCTACATATATCTCGACAAATCATGGTAAATAAATTGTAGATTTTCCTATTATCAGACTTCTGGAGTTTTGGTGTTTGAAATAGATTTTCAGTAATCCTACCAGTAATTTAGTTTTGAATAAACCATACACCATACCACCGGTGACATAACTAGCCGTTTATGAGGTTCTGGCTAAGGTAAAAATCTAGCCTCATAATACCGTTACTAGTCAGAGATAATATCTAGCCTCGAGAAAATGGGTGCAATCATATTTGTTTCAGTTATTTAAAATACAGATTGTTAGATTGGAAAGCAGGATTCACCTGCATATAAGAATGTAAGGTGTCAGATCTGAAAGCTGATGGGTCAAATAAAAGGAAAATTTAGATGCGGACAGAAGGCAATATTCCTGCCCTCAACTTCCACCTCCCCTCCCTTGGGCTCTGCATCCCCCCTCCCCAATATTCATGGCTTTTGGAGGATGCTCCTCCCCTGCTCACAAACATCAGGATGTAGCTTTGCCTTCAACAATATCTTAGGTTATCTCTCCTTCACCCTCTCCTCCTTGCCCCAGCTGACACATAGGTTATATCATCAAGGAGAATTCAGAAGGGGAGATCATTGTAGGTCCTCCCAGCATAAATCATGCTTAATTGTAACAGGTCATCCTTTCAACGAGTCTTTGTAAAAATTGATCATGCTTCTTCTCATTTTCATTACCACGGTCAGTTTTGGATGTTTGGCTTCTTTTCTAAGGGATGTCACTCTGTGGTCTTGCTCCACTACCATTCTCAGTTTCAAAATTTTGTCTTTCTCATGCAATGTAATGGACACCAACTGTATTTTTTGTGCAATTCACTCTGGTTTCCCCTCGCAAGGGTAGAGAACTCCAAAGAGTGATGGGTAAAGATCCCCTAAGACCTCTAGTTTGTAGTTTATGTACATTTTATTATTAATATAATGTGAATACCTTTGCCAAACAAAAAAAAAGTTATAATGTCAATAACGTAATTGACTAGAACAACCCACGAGGGAGAAAGGTCAAGGAATCGATGCTTTGCTTAGGCACTTTTTGAGTAATGGTCATTACTTGTCATAATCTAACTATTATAAGTTTTCAAGTTTGTTTTTGCATGTTTTTGGGGCAATTTTACCCAAAATTTGGCAGATTTTTGTCAAAATTACACATTTGAGTTTAATTTGCACTCCCGAGCTTTTTCAGGGTGTTGAATCTATTTATGTAGTCAATTTTTTTTTTTAAATAACCAAAAATCACAATCTCGCCCTCAATTGTATGGCCAATTTTCGGCCCAAAAAACCCTAAACATAGAATAGTTAGACAACCCCATTATTTCTTAAGTAATGACAATATGAGATAGACCTAATGACCATATGAGATAGTCCTAATGACCAATTCCTCTAAAAAAAAAAAAAAAAAAAAAAACTAAAACCACTTAATTTTTTTATCATGGTCATGGTTTTGGAGTAAAGCAAGACTCTTTATCACTCCATGTTTCCAAAATTTGATACCACAAATATGGTAGCCACAACACTACCGGTGTAGGTAAGGCTCCCAAATCTTTCTCTTCCCTTTTGGCGTCCTCGGGCCCTAGAAGGTATTGGTAATACATTGGGCAAATTCAAAAAGAGGGACATGGAAAGAACAAAGAAATCCATGTTTACTTTTGCAAGAATTTATGTGGAGATGGATCTCAACAAAGGAATGCCATATCACATCATATTGCAACATAAAAACTTTCTGTGGACTCAAGTTCTGGACTATGAGAATATGGCATTCTGATGTCATTCTTGCTTCCATACAAGACATCAACAAAATGCTTGCCCATAGAGTCAAAAGAACACAAAAAAGAAAAAAGTACCAAAGGAAAAGAAGACACAAAGAAGTTTAAATATTCACGTCTCTCTGAAGATGAAGAAGACACAAAGAAGAATATAACAAAAGAAGATGGGGGCACCCAGGAAAAGAATGAAAATACTACTCACTTTCAGAGTGGAACAAATTCGGTAGTTATCTAGGAGTGAGATCAACAAAAAAAGTCTGGTACACAGAGAGGATGTCACGGTGGGCACAAAGCGTGTCCATGTATTGGAAAACTTTAATTGAGACAAAGAACATCCTCTTGAGGCAGCTGAGAGAAATATGGCTCTGGTACTAGTGGATCCAAAAGTTAGAGATTAACATGAGATTCGGGAAAAAAAAGGAAAAAAAGAGAAAAAAAAAATTAACTTCTTCCCTGAAGCTTAATCTTCTCCTTTAACTTGTATTTCTATTTTTCTCTTTGTTTACTTCACTACAAGGCCATTTTGGCAGCTACTTTCTAAATGCTTATAAACCTATGTAGTGTAATTTTGTTTTTTCTATAATCCCCACATAGATCGAGACAAATAGTGGTAAATGAGACATAGATCGAGACAAATAGTGGTAAATGAGTTATGGTTTTTCCTCAAAACTTTGGAATCGATTTACAATATTCCCACCCATATTCTAGTTTTAAATAAACCATACACCATACCACCAGTGACATAACTAGCCGTTTATGAGGTTCTGGCAGAGGTAAAATCTAGCCTCGTAATACCGTTACTGGTCAGAGCTAAAATCTAGCCTCGAGAAAAATGGGTGCAATCACACCTGTTTTAGTTATTTAAAATACAGATTGTTAGATTGGAAAGCAGGATTCACCTACATATAAGCTTGTAAGGTGTCAGATCTGAAAGCTGATGGGTCAAATAAAAGGAAAATTTAGATGCGGACACAAGGCAATATTCCTTAAAGGGGGAATTCAATAGGCAGATATAAAAGATAAACATGATTCAGTTTGACAGACATCACCAATAATTTAACATGCAAGAGTATACCTGACAACTCAGTCATGGAGATGCAAAACAAAAGGTTGAGATTTATTAATTGAAGCATCGTTGAGGTAGTTGAAGATTTATTAAACAGGCCACTTTTTTGGGTCATTTTTTTAGATTGATTTGCTGGTTAATATTATCCAAAAATTCACTACAACATAAAGGGAGGTTTTAAGACAATATTTAAGAGAATTTTTGGGTAAATTGTCTTAATTTGAGACAAAAGAAAACTTGTGTATTGTCTTAAATATTGTCTTTAAGCAGGTGTCTCAAACTAAATTGTCTTAAAATTAAATTGTCTTAAAATATTGTCTCTATAAAGACAAAATATAACACAAGCATTTTTGTCTCTCCAGAGACAATTTCATTTTTGTCTCTTGAGAGACAATAGTTGCACTACAACACAAAGGGGGGTTTTAAGACATTTTTTGGGTAAATTGTCAGACAATTTCATTTTTGTCTCTCCAAAGACAATAGTTGGAATTAAAGACATATTGTCTTTATGGAGACAATGTCTTTAATCCTATCTATTGTCTTTCTAGAGACAATATAAAACAATGACTCCAGAAAAATTTCTCACCATTAAAATAAATCAATACAAAAATATTTAATTAAAAAAATAAACAATATCATTGAATAATTCATGTTGGGGTGTAGTGGAACCGAACTACCAACCTCCTGCATGACAGGTGCTCTTCCAATGAGCTAGCACGCTTTAAAGAATAAGGTGGTTATCTAACAATTGTAGAGTAATGTTTGAATCCTCATGAATGTCACGAACTCACAATAAAAATCAACTTTTCATAAAATGAAAACAAGTCTAGATTCATAACTTTATAACTTTCTCTATTTCCATGAGAATTTGATTGTAATACCACAAGTAGGATCAAAATGTTATAAGTTCTGCACATGAACCAGAGAAATGATCTCTCTAGGTGCTGCAAGTTTCATCTGTCAATAGGATGCTAGAAGTAATGATGAACATATCCAAGACTTGATGTAAACAGAGATTGTAGATATGTTTAGTTTTTCTGCAGACAAATGACAAAAGCAGGTATGATAAAGCAAAGTGAAATGATAGTAAAATTTTTAGTTTTCTTCCATTATCTATACCTTAAACTGCCGAGGAAGTCAATTAAAACATTATACCCTGAGTGACACAAAAGATCAAACAAATTGATCGATGCTTATAACCAACATTGTGAGATTATACCAGCTAGACACACACTTTTAAAATATGTTGTTTGAATAAAAAAATGTTGTTCAAACTTCAAATAAAAAACTAGCATATGATTGCTTCACAAAGATTAAAGGTTGTTCTGTTGGAGTCATAATCTGGAGGTGGAGAGAGCCTCATGAATCAAATTTTTTCCTAAGATTTTTCCAGTGGGGGACTTGGGAATTGATTGACAAATGCTACTCGACATATCCTCTTGTGGGCTTGCACACAATGGATCTCACAAAGATTAAAAGGTTGTTACGTAGGAGTCACAATGCGGGAGGTGGACAAAGCCTCATGAATCAAATCTTTTCTTAAGATTTTTTAAATTATAGAAGTTGAGAATTGAATTGAAAAATGCTACTCGAGTATCCTCTTGTGGAAAACATCGCCAGTTATCACAATGGATCTCACCTCATGGTTGTGTGTATTGCATACAAGGGAAGAGGCATCATGCCAAGAAGATTGGAAAGAACCAAAAGGTAAGATCATGGAGTTTTTGTAAAATCACCGAGGCTCTGATACCACTAAATAGGGGAGAGATGAATAACTCTACAAATAACATAAAAATTGAAGAGAGACATATATAAATGCAATTAGAGATGACCTTTGGTTTCACCTTCCGACAGGTCCGATGGTTGTTCCTATTCACCTAACTCTTCATATTTCTCCTAAATTAAATATTTAGGATATTTACAATATATCATAATATGAAGCATTAGGTATCTAACAAAAAAACAATATGCCACTTCACCCCAAGTTGACACTTGCACTAGAACCAAATAGCACATGGGAAAGTAGAATTAAAACTTGCTTGCATTAGAAAAATAAGGATTCATGGTATGATATGCTATGGGATGGTATTTAATAGTCCACAGCAAAGAGGCTCAAATGATGTGCATAGGATTACTGCCTTGATTTCAGACTTATTGTTGTTTTTTTCCTTGATAGGGGATAACGCTGGTTATGCCGCAAAACCCCATCCTATTGTGAGTTCGACCCCAAGACGTTATGGGGACCAAACCCCACCGGGACTTCACTTCGGCCACACAAGCAGACAATATAACTCCTTCCTTTATTTTCTTGGTTGATGTGTTAGAAATTAGAATGTCGATTCTATTGAATACTTATGTGAATTTCACTAGATGGTTGTACATGTCAAATTTACGTGGATATTTTCTGGTTTTGTGGCTAGTTTAGTTGAGGGTTTCTATTTGTTAATATCAAATTCAACGTGGTATTTACCTCTCAAAATGTCAGCAATTTTCTATTGAATTAAAACTCCTAAACTCAAATTATGAAGGGACAAATTCTTGACAATAATTCTAAACATCCAGGGTTATGATATTGTGATTGTGAGAGTACCTTAATTCAGAAATTTGCAGCGAGAAATCAGGTGTCATTGGAGATGCCCAATGTCACATGGATTTTCCAAGAAAAGAAATAGGGGTCGTGGCTCTCTCTCTCTTGTGGCGGCTAAGAAGTGGATTAGTGCTCTTCCCCGATAGATAGAAGTTTGAAACCAATTTTCCTCATGTGCATAGTAGAATTATGAATTTGAAATTACTCTCAAACATGGGTTTCAATAACCACCAACAAGGACAAGCTGGTTATGTCATGGTGATGGAATAAACTTAAAAAGGACTTACGAAGAAAAAATAAAAAGGATTCGACTAATATCACAAAACAATCCAAAATCATACACCAAACTTTTGGGCCCCTTGGAGAAGCTATTATAATGAAGTGGCCAAGCTGCTAAGCATTTAGATAATTAGTAGGATAGTGATGAAATCTCGACTGAGCACGCTAAAGAAAATTGCAGACTCTGAGAAGCCTTTGCAAGCACACAAAGTAAACTCTAGCTTCTATTCCAAAGCGGCTCTAGAAGTCCAATCTATGTTAGTATGCATTACAATCTACTCTGCTGAGGCCACGATTAGACGTCTAGACTCTATAGGATGAACAATTTTCCAGTACCCATGTATTAGATGTACCAGAATCCATGCATGGACCTTGATGAGAAATTTCAAGTTTCCCAATTTGGTCATGCTTTTACTCTGTTTCTTTATTAAGGATAGTTAGCTTTGATCATGAAAGTCGACAAAGAGATGATTTTAGAAAACAACAAACTTTTGGCATATGTTTTATCAAAATCTCTAATAATGTGAAAAATATAGCAAATGCATAGAATATTAAACCAACATTATGCCATCAAAAACAATTTCACAAATAGCTTCAATGTGATTATTACAATTTTCTGATCAGAAAATTTGTACTAACAGGCGTTCAAAACATTCCAGCAATCGAAATAGTGTTCGAGAAAAATAGAAGTACCAATTGGATGCTGGCAAACAAGAAGACAAGAACCAGAAATGGAGACAAGAAAAAAGCAAATTACCATTAAACACAATACCGCTATGGAGAATTACATTGATGAAGCTTATTATCACAAAGGTTAAGTCAAGCAACAACGGACCAATCCTATAAAATTCATTTTAGCAATGTTTCCCTTCTACTTTTCTGCACCTAAATTTTCATACCTGATTGAATTTGATTTTCCTGAGGGAAAACTTGTCTTCTGCGGACCATGAAGAGAAAATGTACAAGAACATTTTGTGATCAAGGTACCATCAACAGAATAAAAGTTTTAGCTCATTTGAAATACCTATATAACCTAGAGAAAATAAGGAAAAAGTAAAATTCAGAAAGCGTGAGAAATCCTAGAGAACAAATACCTAAAATGTACTAATTGTTATGAATGATCCTAATCTTCCTGAAAAGAGTTTTCTTGCTTTGGCTCCTTCTTATGTCATGTACGTGCCTTTCATGGGCAGTAATTGGTCTCTTTCTACTACTTAGGAATACCTTATTGTTCTGATGATGTTTACCGAAACCTGTTGCAAGCTCCTATGGCTGTCCCCACCGAGAACGTACGCAACACCTCCTCTTTTTCTATTGGAATGCTTTTGACCTTTCTGAGCCATGCCTCCCTTGGTAAATGTCAAGGCCCTAGGTTTTATCAACAAGTTGGAAGCTTGAGAACTATGCACCTGCAACACCTTTCCAGCAGCTCACAGACATCCTTCCTCAAAGCTTGTGGAATCAGACTGGTCTGTTGATTGCTTGTTAAGCTTTCCATTCATGTCACCAAGCTTCTGCTCAATCTCACATTAATCTCACATAAATCCCGAATTTTGTGGGCTAGATGTGGGGTAAATCTTGGTGCAGAAATACAGAGTGCAGGAAACAACTGATGGAATGTTGGCGCCATTGATTTCACTCTCCTATTATGTTTAAGTCCAATTTGGTACAGTAAATGATACAGGTGGACTAGTTAATGCTCCATATCCTCATATTTGGGCCAAACCTTATGCCACCTTAATGATTATTGCAATTGTGTTTCATTTGAAAGTTAGCACTCTTTCAAGGGGGGCAAGATAATATTTCATATTTCCAAGGGGATGCTAAGGTTATCAAAACTAGTCAACACGAAGGTGAGTATTCCTCATTTCCTTCTTATTTGCTATGAGTCAATCTGTTTTGATTCAGATTCTCTCCTAAGATCTATAAAATTACCTCCCAGCTTTTTTCCTTGTTCATCTCTGGAGTTTTAAACACTATCAGATCTCTATCTTCCAACTCGAGTGCCTAATTTTCCACACAATCTGTTACTCTTATGGTTGTGCTTCTAATATGATAAAATTCAATATTATGAATGACTGGCTAACCTGTTTTAACCATTTTAGTTGTTTTAAAAGCTCCCAGTTTTGGGGATAAGCCTTGCCTTTCTGGTGTTTATGATTATCCGAGTCCCCTTTTACTGCAATATCTTGGAACCAAGCATTTTTAATCTCTTATCTCTACAATCAAGGCATTGACTTTGGCCTGCTTATTTGTATAACCCCCTAATCCTTTCATTCAGGTTTTTGTGAACTGACCCCTATGATCCAGAAGGAAGTCTCTTCCACAACATGCTTTCTGGGGTTTTCTTTTGTTATCCCATTGAAATTGATCTTTATCTGCCCCTTCGTTGGAGGTTTCCAAGACTCCTTGGGTGTAGGCAGCTCTCCTTCATCAGGAACGTACAGGCATAACATACCTCTTTTGGGCATCCAGGTTTGAACCTAGTCATTGGCTAAGGCAACTTGTATTTGTTAGTTAGACCACTATAGGGAATAAACTTTGAACCTGTATAAATATTATCAATAGCTCACGCTGGAAAATGTTTGATCCTGTTAATTCTGTGCTAGAATACATTATTCTTGCCAATCAACTATTGTCTATTTGACTACCTTTCTTACAAGACTTGCATTTATATATGTCCTTGTTATAATATAGTAATGGACTTTCCTCAAAAAGCAGTTCATTCCATTTAAATTAGATCCATGAAACAAAGATTTGAAAAACACTTTGGAATGCCTCTGAGTTAACAACAGCTGACATGAATATTAGTTCCCTTAAATTGAATGACTGTTAGCAGAGAGGCATCGACTTGGCACTGAAAATGAAATACCACAGTTGGGACTTTCACAATTTTCAGCCCTGATAAATCATAGTGGGTATCAAACAAAGAAAACCCACCTATAGATTTCGGGTTACCAGTCCCTGCCCTGAAACCATCCCTCACTGCAGTATAAGAAGACTCGTCCATACGAGCCATAGAGGTTCCAGAATCGATAATAACTCCGCTGTTGCCAGTAGCATCCACCCTGAACACAGAGGCAGGGATGGAGGTGAGACTTATCAAGTGCGGTGTAAAAATTTCAGATTTGGGTACTGCAGTTGCACAAAAAAATAGGGAACTAGAGGTTCCAGACATGCTCTTGTCGACTAAACAGTAAAAAATCGTTTGTTGAACTGTGCCCCTGTCTGAGATGGAAACGAGAGTATCCCTCAGCCCAGACCCAGAAGCCCTACAGCTCCAACAAAAATCCCTTTGTTGTCATGGCCATAGCCCAGAGCTATTCTTTTGATCACTTTCTTTTTCTTTTTATGAAGGGGACTTACAATAAGATATAGTAATTAAACTTGATAAAGAATACACTTCCACCCGACTATTTAACTAGCAATTGCACCAAGAGGCGCAAAGGAACACCGAAAGGTACTGAAGCGATGACTATGGAAGGGAAGTGTCTTGATGTATACAAAGACACTATTCACAATCTATCTGCATACTAAAATGAATAAGGATTTAACCAAAAAAATTAAGAAAAAAAAAAAAAACACTGCTAAAATAGAAGAGAATGAGATTAATAAGTTCACACAATATCACTTTATGAATACAGGATCCACAAGTTCACGTTGCACAGTGAATTGAAAATGGATCCAAAACTAACCTATTCATAAATCAAAAGTATAAAAATAGTGTAACAGATATTTCCTGACACAATTTGAGAAATATTAGCACACAACACAAAATTGTATCTTCCAAAACATATTCAAAGTTCAAACCCATTAAGTAACAAAATCAATGGGAAAAACTATCGTTGAGCTCACATCCATGAATGCACGCACATAAAATAAAGGTGTATGCAAACCAAAAAGGATTAAAGGATACAAAACAAAGTGCTTATTAATTTAAACGTTCTAACACAATAAATACATTCATCTGTGACAAATAACATTCAAATTCGGCTACCATTCCCCATATAACATTTTTGAAAATAACCTCCTCAGCAATAACATTAAACAGACCACTGGAGAGTTGTCTAGAATAGCACAGAAGAAGATAGTAACATCTGATTTCTCCTGCACATGCCATTTTCCAACTTCCTGAAATCCTTAAACTGTCACTTTTAAATCACAAGCCCATACACAGTACATATGTATGTTCAATAATGCCAACTTTTCAATGATTATGTATCATTTATAGAATATCTTGTGCTGATTTATTCAATCCACGGACGGTATTGTATCACAAATGACATAGTAATCAGCATATATTCCACAAAATTCCTGCAACTGCAAACTCATAATGCTTGCAGATACAGAGCCTGTAATGGTTATTCATTAAAATTCCGTTTGCACTTGCAGTGCTCTAATCTCAAATGATAAATATAATTTCATCAGTGATGACAATGGATAGAAGGGCTTACAAAAGCTCAAAAAAAATAATTGCTTTGTCTGATCACAAGCCTCAACTACTCAAACCTTGCATCTAACATCATATTTTTCCAAAATCCACCTCCAATGCATCTGGCTTCTTGAAAAATGTGTAAGTGTTTTTTCAGGAGATGATTGAAAGCTTCTGAGATGTTTGGTGAGGAAATATTATATGTGTATTTGTGAAAATGCACCATTTTACTATTTCCTGAAATTTTTAAAGTGCCATTTTGAAATGCATTCATAACATTTCACAAATGCATACAAAATACAAAGTTATGTTCATTAATATCAATATTTCAGTAATTGTGTATCATTTATATAATTACTTGTGCTGCTTTATTCAATTCTCATACAGTATTATATCACAATTGACATGTTACCACATATGTTCCTCAACTATGTGATGTATGTGCAGTCTCAGGTGTCCATGTGACTTTATCCATTAATTGCTAGGAGATGTTTATCGAGTCGAGAACCTAAAGGTACTTTAGTTGAATTTGTAAGTACGTATGTTCATCACAATTATTATGATGTATTTCATAATCCATGTTTTACACTCGCGGTATTGGTATCAGTCAACCATCTGAGAGATTCGCTAAATCTATAGAAAAATATTGAAATTCTCCATTGTAGCTGCTTACTAGTACTGTGTTGATACAAAGCAAGGTTGTGAATAGATTTGAGATGAGTCATTTATGTATTTACACTTTCTTACATCTGCAGATGCTTCTATTTTTAGGAAAGCACAAGGTGTGGATTCTGTACTAGGACAGCAATCCTCGTTCTCTCGTAGTCACTACTATACACTTAGTTCTTAATATATATTGTTAACTGTGAATGTTTATTGTCCCCGCTTGACTTTAAAGTGATCCATGTATATGATTCTGAAGCATATTTTGTATTAATGTTAAGCTAGATTTAGTTTCCCTGGAGGCTGGGACTAAACATTTAGGTATAAGGTGGGCCTCTTTGGCCAAACACTCATAAAACAATATTATTGTGAAATTTTGTTCCCTTGTAAGGAAATACAAATTCATCATATATGTTTTCTTTTCCACATGAACAATTAACAGGAGAAAGCATCAGAATCAGTTTTGGTAATATACGTGATTACACACAATACAAATCCTTTGTAGTTGGCTAACAAACACCATTTCATTGATTTCATTGTGAAGGATGAGCTGCTTATGAAGCATTGATTTCATATCGCGAGTTTCAAGTTATAATATAAAGAAACTATTGTTCTCCCCCATTGAGGTAAACTGACCTCTGCCATTCTCCTCTGCACTGCAAGATCAGTCAACAATGCACAATTATCCTTTCTGCCATTCTCCTCTGCACTCTAAGATTAGTCAATTTTGTTGACTGATGCACAATTAGGCTTTCTTTTGGCTTATCCATAATAGGCTACGAAAAAAAGATGTCGATTACGTTCTACTTTTAAATATATTCTTGATGCCAAATTGGCTCCTTGTCATCCTGGAGGAGAGAAATCCACTGTCAATCTTGACGAGTGTCCCATTTGTTTTCTTTACTATCGAAGCCTTAATAGGTCAAGATGTTGCCTGAAAGGCATTTTTACAGAATGTTTTTTGCAGATGAAGCCCCCAAATTGTAATCGCCCCTACAAAATGTCCCTTTTGAAAAACGTAAAACTATGTTGTGGAGTATAGAGGTGCTAAAACACAAGAGGAGAAAGGCATTGAACAAGTTGAAGAGCAAAAATTGATTCAAGCAAAAATAAGGATGCGACAACAAGAGCTTCAAGCTAAGGAGCAGAGAATGCATAAAAGACAAGAGGCTATGCATGTTGGACTGACACTACCTTCTAAAGAAGTTGACAGAAAGGATCTTCCTGTTTGCAATGCAATATCAGATACTAATGGGGTCAATGCCACTCATGGTTCCTCGTCAGATCTAAATGGGATTCATTCAACTCATGGTTCATCTGGGGTTGCTGATACAAGGTCCCAACCTTTGCCTGGTCGATACAATAGGGAAAATGAATTTGACTTGGACCTAGAGGACATAATGGTTATGGAAGCTATTTGACTCTCTATCTAGGAGCATGTTGCACATAGAATCTTGGGACCCTCTTCTTTTTCCTTGGAAAACATTCTTTCATCTAGACCTGGTCAAACATCTAGGTTGAGGGATATTTCAAAGTCTACTATGTCACGTCCAACATCAGCTGATTCAAGAGAGGTTGTGCCAAGTAGCTCTGTGATAGGTGGCCTTTCTTGTGCAATTGTAACATTAGCTAAAAGAAAAGTACTAAATAGTGATTCAACATCTACAAGGCAAAGCTCTCAAAATAATCAAAGTTAGAGACCTGTAACAGAGTGAGTGTATAGAGGACGAAGTTATATATCATAACCCAAATAGTGAGAAAGAATTATCGATCTACGTATACTTGTATTAGGAACATAGAGCAGAGACGAGAAGAGCGACCTTGTGATTATGCACGAAGAGGATAAAAATAGTGTGGATATAGGAGGTGGTATTGGTAGGGCCCATGCACGGACAGGTTGGATACTAGGTTTCACCTAAAATCGAACGTGCATCTTCTCCATGTATAGAAGAAAGGAAGTCAAGGCTCAATGTCGATTGGGTACTTGATCATAGTTAAAGTAGTTGAAGTTGGGACTAGTTTTTAGTAGTGTACCCTCGACCTGAGGCTTACCTAGGGAAGCACACCGAAGTTCCTCACTGATACTAAAATTATGCTGATCCACCTTCCTTTATTTTTGCAGCCTTATGGGTTCCCCGAGAGTTTTGAAGATCAGATGATGCTAGCATTGGCCATTCCACTTGCTGAGGCCCAAGCACGCTCATGAATTTATGGAATCCTCTGTTATACGGACAGAACACATTTTGTGATTATAAGTAGATGTCTTTCTATTACTTTAAACCTTCCTACCATGTTAGCATCATGTACATGTCTGGCAAATACTGACTTGTCATTGACAAGACAACTTGTTAGGGTGTCCTCTCAATGACCAACTAGTTAGAAATTGTTTTCTGAGTTGGGGTTATCCATACATTCTGAAGGTTTTTGTTTAAAAGTCACAATTATGAAATCAATTATATGATCAAGGAACTACACTGGAAGATAAACTGTATTAATGGTGCAACTAGACAAAGTGAATGCTCCGTGTGCCTTATTTTGTATGGAGTCTGTGCTGCAAACATCTATACATGAAAATTTTACGTGGTTGTTCTCGACCTGATCTGTAATTGGTCTTTAACAATTGCAAAGGAAAATTGGATATAATCTTCTTTGCAGATTGTTATGGTTTAGATTATATATATGGGGTGTGGTTCTAAATTTTTTTATTGTTATTTGCTTGGTTAATTTGTTAGAACGGGCTTGATGCCTCATACTTCCAGGTATTTATGAAGGGCCTTCTGTAAACTCTCATCCAAATCGCTACAACCCAATAAACATAAGATCCATTCCAATCAATAAGATCCAATCTATAAACCGAACCTGTATATATTTAAAACCCTCAAAAGCCTAAAGTTCCAAAGCTCTAAACCCCAGAAGCTTGAAAATTCAAACCCCTCAAGCCCTGTAGGATCCCAGAAAACTTGAAAATCCAAACCACTAAACCCAGAGAAATTTGATAGCCTGCCCCTAAAGACCCTTTAACCCTGAGAAGACTAGAATGACAGAAAAAAATTAAAAATAAGAGAGATAAGGCATCATGATACTCACTTGAAGTGAGGTCCATCATCTGGAATTCGATCTCTTTCATCTGCTGTGTTTTTCTGTGGGTGTTTGAAGGCCATTGCATTGATTGAAACCTCTTTGGCATACCCAGTGAAAATAAAATCGAGGAAAGGACCTTCTCCTTTAGAAATAGTGACTGTTAGATAAACATGGGGTTCAACAGAAGTGATATCACTGTCGCTATCTTCTTCCTCCTCCTCCTCTTCACCCATGTCCCCTGGCATAACTTCAACTTTTATATCCTCGTTACCAAGTTTCTTCCGCAAAATAACAGCCTAATTGCCCAGAATATCTTCGATCTCTCGGGGAATGGTGCCTGGGGGTTTAGGATCCTGTAAACACATTCAATAAAAAGGAATCATGACCATATGAAACTCTTCAGAGCAAGATCATAAGCTCTTAGGTATTTTGCTTTTACTTTACCTCGGTGGGAGGGTCTGATTCAAGCGCACAGTGAATATCGTCTTCGAGCATTTCCACTAGGTTTTCATTCGATTTCTTATAGACTGCAACTGAAGTAGTCGCCCTGTTGGAAACCCATGGTGTTCCCTTGATTGTTTCTTTCCTGCAACAGCTTTGAAATGCAGACGCAGTGGCTGAAACGATGAGCATCTGATGCTTTAAGCCTATGAAAGCCTTTGGTGCTACAGAGAAGGCTACCCTACGAGCAAAGCAGGCGATGCGAGAGTCATGGGAAATTACGAATCTGGTTCTCTTGAGGTCACAGTTATAAACCTGAAACCCTGCTCTATGCCACAGACAAAACAACTGAAGTCCATCCTGGAAACCCTACTCTGTGTCATAAGAAAAACAGTGGAAATCCAACCTGGAAAACCTACTCTGAGCCACAGGAAGAACAGTCAAAATCCTGGTTGAACGATACCTGGAACAATGAGTATTATTCATTGGCAGTCTCTGGGCCCAGACTAACGAATTTGGGGATCGATAGATGGGTCAAGCAGGCGGTCCTATTGTTGGGCGGTGAAAAAATCATATTATCACGTTAAAAGAAAAATAAAACAACCCAATCCAAACACAGCGTTAATATACAAACATCTTTCATCTTGTGATAATTCAAGAATTTTTTTTTTTAATTAATAATTAATATCATTGTATAATTGTTGTTTGTTCAATAATGCCAAACATCAAATGTGATAATAATCCAATATTTTCGAATATCAACATCAAATGTAATAATAATCAAATATCAGCATTGGATATATATTATTCAAGAGTCTTCTCGAGATATTTTATCTGTTGTCTTTGTCATATTCACTTGCATGAGGGATAGCAATTTCTTGTAGCGTTTGGCTATTAAAAGAATACTACTGTTATTAATTGTCACTATGGGTCTATAGGGAAGGTCAAGTGGAATTTATATTGGACTCCTATGTTTTTGTTAGTGTTTGGAATGAATTTTGTTAGCATTATTGATATATAACAAAATTATTATTTGGTAGGATAGAATTTATGCATAAATATATTATAAGTAGGAAAAATTATATTTTTTTATTATTTGAGCATTGTTATTTCATATAAGAAGTTTATATATTTGTGTTTGATTTTGTAAATGGTGTAAAAGGAGTATATTAGATTTTTTAAATTAGATGAATCTAGTGACAATTGATATTTATTGATTTGATCTTGTAAGTGATAGTGAGATGTTGCAAAATAACTATGTGAGATTGTCTTATATTAAATGTATCTAGTGCTCCCCAAAAACAAAAAACAAAAATCATGACTCTCCAAGGAATTTTCAAAAACCTCCACTAAATCCCCAAAAGAATTTTAGAGACGGTTTTGACAAGAATTTCGCAAGCCTAAACCGCCCCTAAAGGTCTTTTTTGTAGTAGTGTTTTCATTATATGTCCATTACAAATAATTTAATCAATATAAAATTGACATCAAATCGACATTCACAATATTGATGAAGGGGGAAATAAGGGAATTTCAAATTTAGGAGGGAACAAGTTTTAGAGATATATCACAACAAAAATCAACAATCAAGATAATCTACAAATTAGGGTTTTGAAAGGTACATAACTTAGCATTGACATAACATTGATTAATATGTAAAATATAGTTGCACCCTATGTCTCCTATATAATATGGAAAATAAGGAAAAACCCTCGCCTAATGAAGTTATCATAACATAAGTGGAAAACGTAGATGATCTTGATTTGTCACCCATGGCAGAGGCTTGGAATATAAGAAGAGAGATCTAGTGGAATGCCCATAATTTGGTTTTGTTGTAGTAGTTCAATCAAAAAGTCTCAAGAGCAAAAGATGTTTGGGTTAATTACCATATAGAGTTAGAATATTGAGATTGCAGTAGAGTTGAACTAGTTCTTTAAAATGAAGAGAAGAGGAGTAGTTCAAGAAATGAGCTTATAAAAGGTTGGTTAAGGAGATCCTGACATGGATAAATAATTTTGTGGTGGAAGAGGATTATGTGTCTTTTAGTTCTCCAACCATGGAAGTGTAAGCACCAATGCTTGGAGGTGACCTATAACGGATTAAATCATATTAATAACTAAGGGAATAAGGTGCCATGGAGGAAGCACGTGCATTAAAGAGGGGAAAATAGGATTTAAATCAAAATGCAATAATTAAGAAGTGGTGGATGAATAGAACGAAAGAGATTCATCACAATACTATGCTAATGAAAATAAGTATTGGTGAGGATAGAAACATAGAGGCACAAGTAAAAGAGTTCAAAAGGTTTCAAAGGTGTCAAGAGAATACCAAACACTTGTTCAAATAGGGGGATTTAATAATTGGAAAGAGCTTGGAGAGAAGAATAGGTGGGGAGAATATGTCAAGAAATTTGGAAGATAAAAAAGAAGTGATGGCTCAAGGAGGTGAGCACGTTCAGTTAGATGGATCATGATTGTCTAAAAGGAAGCCTTAGTTTGTAAGATATTGATTAGCCTATGGAGAGAGATATGATCATAAATAAAGAAGAGGAAGAAACACTTAGCAATGTGTTCTAATTGTTTGAGCTACAAGAAGGTCAAGTAGTAGACATAATATAGCCTAAGAAAAGTGGATCCAATCCAAACCAACCACCCTATGAATTTTAAAAGCCTAGAGGTAATCCCAAATTTTTATTCTACTTTTGACTTGAAAGCACCTTTTCTTAGTAGTTTGGGATATAGTAGTAGTGAAAACAAAAGGAAGGTGGGAATACAAGTGGAAGTGGCATATGTTATGTTTGAATTTTTGTTCAAGTGGGGGAGTGGGCCTAATTATTCAAACATGTCTATAAGGTTTTATCTTGGTGAACAATCCAACCAACGATATGGTTATAGTAGTTCCAAGAACTTTATGAATGTTAATGGTGACGAAAAACCACATTGGTTCTTATGTGGATTCATCTAGAGGGTGAAAAGGATTGTAGTGCTAGTTTCTAAGTTGATAAAGTTCCTAACCACATTGTGGGGGAAGCTTCTCTAATGGTGCATGAAGTTCATATAGATTTATACCTAGGGTGTAGCTAAGGCCTTGGACGAATTAAAGATGGTATTTATAGCTAAGTTCTAGAGGCTGAAAATTGAACAACAAAAAATCACTAAGTTGAAGGATATTAAGAAAATGGTTGGAGAAATTTCTCAGGAGTATGATGAAAAATTGCAAAACTTGACCAACAAACTCTCTTATATTATCCATGATACTCAACACAAAGAATGATCCATTCAAATTTTTTTGCTATTTAATAGTGTACCATTAATGCAATAATCGTGGGTGACATAGAGGGATGTACTATATTAGGCCATGGCGATAGAATCTTGTAGGGTGAACATCCATTTTACTAAAAAAATTCATGGTTGGTAGGATCTAAGAGAGAATTATGTAAGGAGTTCCTTTTAGGTAAAGGACATGGATATTACTATTGTTAAAGGGGGTGGCCTACGAGGATACATTCGTATCTATTGATACATTGGTATTAACTCTTGAAATTGAGTGGCATCTAGGGTGTTGAAGATCCTTATAAGAGTCCCCTTTGTACTAGCAGTCGCAAGGAGGCTGCCATCAACGTGAGCGCAAAGCAAGTGATGCGAGAGTCATGGGAAGTTACAAATCTGGTTCTCTTGAGACCATAGTGCTCGACTCTCATTTTCCCATGTTCCAAGCCTGAACAGGCCAACATGAAGCTATTGGGAGCATGAGAAACAACACACAAACCCTTGGGGTTTGCCATCATCTCAATATGGTGCACCAACTTCAAATCCATGAAATTGTACACAAATCTTGTGCTCCAACACCACCACAATCCATCCTGTCTTAGCTTCACGACTCGAACCTCAGACCTGAAGGATAATTTCCTAAGACAACGACTCTAATGATCATCCCAGATCATGACCTTATTGGGAGGGTACTGGGGATTCGAAACCTCGCCCACGAGGGTCAAAATATTACATCAAAATAACATCTCCACAACACCAATACCGCCATTGTTGAATTCCCTTCTAAAGGTTTCTCTGAATAGATCACAATTTCTATGCACAGCTCACTAAAGGTGTATCGAGAGGCTATTATTCTATTAGCTATAGAATTGGACCCTTTTTATTTGTAACTTAGAAAAATGGAAGAGATGTGGAGATAATCTCCATTCTTCTTCTTTAACTGGGCCATGTAAAATAAATGAAGCAAATAGTCTCAACCCCTTGGAGAAGGAAAGTTGAGAACAATAATTAGCATGAACAAACAAAGAATCCAATGAGCTAATATTAGAGGGGTCTCCATTTGTAAACAAGCATCGATAGGCTTGTTAGAGTTAGTATGAATATTTACTGGAAGTTGAGTAGTCTTCACATCACCAACCACATCCAATAGAAAGGTACCAACCCCTACAATAAAAATGATGTCTACAAATAAGGCGTAGTTAATACCAATAATATCATCTTATGAATCTATTGCAATATGATTTGGAAAGTACGTTTCCATATATGTGTGAAAGAAACAATCGATTTGGTTAGCAAAAGGAAGTATTTTTTAAGACCTTAGGAAACCCCCTTGAAGGAGACAAGAAGGGTTTGATACCATATAATACATGTTGATCTATGAACCCTAGTTTTGATGTGTTCTGTGCATGTGTTTGTTCACCTAGTTTGACATGTGATAGACAATATATGAAGCCTTTTTTTCCATATATCATATTCATTAGATATCATGTTGCTAAGAATGAAGTGTTTGGTTTATATTTAAAGCTGCTATTTTAGTTTTTTGTTAGGGGGTTAAATGGGTTATAGGTTTAGGAGTATAGGGGGTTAAATGGGTAAGGGGTTGGGAATTAGGGTTTAAGGGGTTAGAGGTTTAGTGGGTTAAATGGGTTAGGGGTTGGGAATTAGGGTTTAAGGGGTCAGAGGTTTAGGGTTTAGGGGGTTAAATGGGTTAGGGCCGGTTTAGAGGTTTAGGGGGTTAGGGGATTTAGCAGTTAAGGATTTTAAAAGGTTAGGGGTTAATGGGGTTAGGGTTTATGGGGTTAAATGGGTTAGGTTTTTAGGGGTTTAGGGTGTTGAACTTGTTAGGGGTTGGGAATTAGGGTTGAAGGGGTTAGGGGTTAAGGGTTTAAAGGTTTAGGGTTTAGGGGGTTAAATGGGTTAGGGGTTTAGAGGTTTAAGGGGTTAGGGGATTTAACAGTTAAGGATTTTAGGGGTTAGGGGTTAATGGGGTTAGGGTTTAGGGGGTTAAATGGGTTAGGGGTTGGGACTTAGGGTTTAATGGGTTAGGGGTTTAAGGGTTTATGGGGTTAAATGGGTTAGGGGTTTAGGGGCTTAAATGTTTTAGGGGTTTAGAGGTTTAGGGGGTTAAATGGGTTAGGGGTTGGGAATTAATGTTTAAGGGGTTAGGGGTTAAGGGTTTAGAGGTTTAGGGTTTAGGGGATTAAATGGGTTATGGGTTTAGGAGTATAGGGGGTTAAATGGGTTAGGGGTTGGGAATTAGGGTTTAAGGGGTTAGAGGTTTAGGGGGTTAAATGGGTAAGGGGTTGGGAATTAGGGTTTAAGCGGTCAGAGGTTTAGGTTTTAGGGGGTTAAATGGGTTAGGGTCGGTTTAGAGGTTTAGGGGGTTAGGGGATTTAGCAGTTAAGGATTTTAAAGGGTTAGGGGTTAATGGGGTTAAATGGGTTAGGTTTTTAGGGGTTTAGGGTGTTGAATTTATTAGGGGTTGGGAATTAGGGTTTAAGGGGTTAGGGGTTAAGGGTTTAGAGGTTTAGGGTGTAGGGGGTTAAATGGGCTATGGGTTTAGATGTTTAGGGGGTTAGGGGATTTAGCAGTTAAGGATTTTAGGGGTTAGGGGTTAATGGGGTTAGGGTTTAGGGGGTTAAATGGGTTAGGGGTTGGGAATTAGCATTTAATGGGTTAGGGTTAAGGGTTTAGGTGGTTAAATGGGTTAGGGTTTTAGGGGCTTAAATGTGTTAGGGGTTTAGAGGTTTAGGGGGTTAAATGGGTTAGGGGTTGGGAATTAATGTTTAAGGGTTTAGAGGTTTAGGGTTTAGGAGGTCATTGGGATAAAGTTGATGGCATCGAAGTTGGTAGTTTCAGACTGTCACAAGGGCATCCAAGACAACCATGACCTGATTAAAGAAGTGGAAAACAAGCTGGCAGTCCACATTGAGGAAGATATCAATCCATTTTCGACTAAACCAGATATATAACTGTGGCTCTCTCTACTCACAGTATTTCATTGAGATTGTGTTAGGTATATGTTATTAACCTATGCTTGTGTCTATTTAAATGGATACTATATTGATAGCCCAAAAATGAGGCATTTTGGATTGTGTATAGTTCGTACTAGTTCTGAAAAAGAACTAGAAACAATTAATCTCTTTGGCTACAAAAAGTATTCTACTTGTTGTGTTGGGGAGTTTCTCTCAGGAAATTTATGGATAACCCGACATATTTTTTATATACGTACTATGTAGAATATTTATAAATCTACCTGTCAAATCAGGGTCAATCCAATGCAACAACTTTTTCCCCAAAACAAGCACAAGATCAAGCCAACATGTGTGCTGTGTACATTTAGAGAGATGGATAGGTAGGTTTACCCTTACGAGAACATGGTACCTTAAAATATGACCACAATTGGTGAGTGAAATCATTTGCGAAATGGAATCATGAGTGGAGCCTTTTCCAAAAGAGATTATTCATTTACATTACAATATATACAACATGTAGTTAGTGTTCCATCCATGTTAGCGCACACACCTGATGGTATCAGTCCTTAAACTAGTACAAAAAAAATGATTTTATATATTCACATATAGGACAGTCACAAGATGTCAACAAAATCACATACTTATCGAAATCCTCAACCATGAATATGCTAAATTGCTTCCAAATGTGCTTGCAACTAGGCATCAAAGTCAATCATTGCAATGGGTTAAGGGGATCTAAGAGAGAATTATGTAAGGAGTTCCTTCTAGGTAAATGACATCAGTATTACTATTGTTAAAGGGGGTGGCCTACAAGGATACATTGGTAGCTATTGATGCAAGAGCATAATTTCAACAATTTTTTTCAAAATTTGTATTTGTCCTCCAGAAGGTCTTAGAGATTTATAGAAGAGGAAGTTGGTTTCCCTGTTGCCCTATAATTTTGTAGAATTTCTAATTTCATATTTGGGATAGGAAATTTTAGTAATTTTAGGCATAAATTAAGATGTTTCTTGATTTTTAAGGCCTCCTAGTCATTAGGAACGTTGAATCTTATGATTAGGATTATTTGTGGCATCCTATGTATTTTTCAAACTCCAATACACCAAGGAAAATATGTGGAGGACATTTGGGGGAAGTGTGATTGTCCATAAAATGTAGATCGAATTTGGGGAACTTGTATCTCTTTTCCTTGGACCCTACTAGTTCTTAGAGGTTGTATTTGGAGTGGTTAGCAGGAAAAAGCATAATATGCCCAAGAATATTAGTGTTGGAGCACCTGTGGTTTGGGAGAAAGGATAAGGGGTTCTAGGAGTTAAGGGGTTTAAGGTTTAGGAGCAAGGGGTTAAGGGTAAAGGGTAAAGGGTTAGGGCTTATGGGATTTAGAGGTTAGGGGGTTTAAGGGTTAGAGGTTAATGGCTTAGTGGTTAAGGGATTCAGGGGTTAAAGATTAACCATAAAGGGCTTACATATCAGGGGATTTAGGGGTTAAGTTTCTAAGGGTTATGGTATTTAAGTGTCAATGAGTTAAGGGGTTAGGCGTTAATGAGTTTAGGGGTTAGGGGTTATGGGTTAAGGGTCAAGGTTTAAGAGGACATGGGATTAGGGTTTATGGGGTTCAAGGATTCTAAGTTAGGGGTTAGGGTTAAGGGGTTAGTGGCTTTGGGTTTAAGGGATCAAGGGGTTAATTTGTTATGAGTTATGGGTGTAGGGGTTAAGGGATTGTGGCTTTGGGGTTAAAGGGATAGGTATTTTAGTGGTTATGGGTTAAGTGCGTATGGGTTGTGATAATGTGGCCCCTAATCCCCTTGTTAAAAATATTGCGGTTTCCCCTATCAATTTCTCTCATTGCCTTACCTATAGGTCCCCTGGCCCCTATGCCATAAGGCCCTAAGGCTCCTTCTCATTCTCTAATGTTGGGATTATAGATCTCAGTAAACCATTCTCGAACCTCTCACTTCTACCCATCCATGCTACCCTTATGTCCCCTTGCCCCGTTCAATACACCAAAAGATCCCCCTCCCCCAAAATTCATGATAATTGAACATTTGGAGGTGATAATTTAACAACAACTTCACAACTAGTCCATTTATAATGGTGTCTTGGAGCTATTAGATGTCATTTCATTGAGCTACAGTGATAGGTGAGAGCTATGCATAGCTCCCTAAAGGTGTATCAAGAGGCTATTAGTCTATTGGTTATATAATTTGACTCTTTTTATTTGTAACATTGCAAAATGGAAAATATGTGGAGACAATCTCCATTCTTCTTCTTTCACCGGGCCATGTAAAATAAATGAAGCAAATAGTCTCAACCCCTTGGAGAAGGAAAGTTGAGAACAATAATTAGCATAAACAAGCAAAGAATCCAATGAGTTATGTTTAGAGGCATCTCCCTTTGTAAACAAGCATCCATAAGCTTGTTAGAGTTAGTGTGAATCTTTACTAGAGGTTGAGTAGTCTTCACATCACCAACCACATCCAATTGAAAGGTACCAACCCCTACAATAAAAATGATGTCTCCAAATAAGGTGTAGTTAATACCAATAATATCACCTTATGAATCTATTACAATATGATTTGGAAAGTATGTTTCCATACATGTGTGAAAGAAACAATCCATTTGGTTAGCAAAAGGAAGTCTTTTTGAAGACCTCAAGAAACCCCCTTGAAGGAGACAAGAAGGGTTTGAAACCATATAATACAAGTCGATCTATGAACCCTATTTTTGATGTGTTCTATGCATGTGTTTGTTCACTCGGTTTGACATGTGATAGACAATATATGAAGCCTTTTTTTCCACGTATCATCTTCATTAGATATCATGTTGCTAAGAATGAAGTGTCTGGATTAGAGTTAAAGTTCCTATTTTAGTTTGTTGTCTTTTTTTGTCTTGTAGAGTACAAATCTTTTTGGTCTACTGTGCTAAGGAAGTTTGGCTTTCAAATATTCAAGGAATATGTGAGCTAATATAAGACCATATTGTAATATTTGAAATAACATGATGAACTATTTAGCACAATTTATGGTGTTGGATTGATTGAGATGTTTATTTTTGGATGGATCAATGTACATCTCTTTAGCTAATAGACAAAAATAATTAAGCATTGTTGCAAGTATGTTATTGACATGTTGAAGTGCCATTGAGACTTAGAGGTAGAAGATTTAGACTTGTATGTTGTCACCTATCCGGGTGTGATGATACCTTGTGGAGGTAGGCAAAGTTTCCATTTTTTTAACTCTTGGATATATTCTATATGCTCTTGAGAGAATTTCAACCTTTTAAATAAAGTTACAAACAAATGTACATTCATGCAATAATTACTAATTGATTTGGGGGTGACTCAACAAATTGTAGCATGTTGGCTTGTTGAATTTGTTAGTAAGTTAATTAGGGCTTGATAAATTTGTAAGCTTCAATGGGATTTATTGCGGTTGTATGTGTTTTAGAGAAGCGAGTTTGGAGTTGTGGTTGTGCTTCCTTTATTGAATTTTATTTCTTTGGTTCTTCGTCTTGTGCATTTCCACTGTGGTATCTTCTCGCTTGCAAATATTTTCTTATTATGTACAGAAAAAGTTCTTGTTGCATCCTTGAAAAAGTTGCACAAATGTCCTGATTTATCCCTATAATACCTTGAGTTTTCTCGCTTCTTTCAATTGGGCTGGAGTTTTCCACCTCAAGAGGGTTGTTAGTTTTTTTCTAACTAAATTGTTAAAAACATTTTTTCTTGTTTTATTTATTTTTTTTTTCTTCAAGGAGGCGTTTCATTTAAAATCTAGAAGAAGCATTGCAAGTGGTCTGATTATAGTTGTCATCAGAAGTTGTCTGTGATCATGGGCAAGACAACCCTCAGAGGGTGAATATTGGGTATGTTATACCTATGGAAAATTTTGGCTAACATCCAATTAGATATGTTATATGTAGTTCACAATTAGGAGATCGCAGACCATACAGTTGCACATAAAAATGCACTACTCCTCAAATATCAAGGTAAGTGCAAGATTATTTATTGAATATAGTTTAGTCACATGATACAACTATCCCACAACTCTACAGTAGAGAGACCAACATGGAAAAACAAATTTAAAATATATCGATGCACTCACTTTCATGGGAATTTCATGAAGTTTTTTATTTTCGTATATAATGCACTTTTACCCACATCTTAAGATCACACAAAAATGGTATTCATAATAAATTTTTCAGGGTGAAGTAATTCATTTTTCCTGCAAGATCAAGTTACGTAGCTATAATGTCTCGTGTTTTTTCGTACATCTGACCGGAAACATATCTTGCAGGAATTTTGAAGGAAATCCCACTCAAATTATCAGAGAATCTCCAGGTGATCTCATTAAAAAAGTATGTTTCTGCTTATATGTTGATTATTCTTTCTCTTTACTGTGTTTTGTATATAAATTCATTTCAATTCATTCATATTAGATATACTCTGGCTCCTGGTTCCAATTTAAAGGTCCAGTTATCATCATTGTTTGTTTTTTCTTTATTTGGAAAGTGCTTGTGGTAATTTGAAGAGTTTGCAAGAGACAGGAATCTCAAATAGTTGTTGACCGGGCTAATGCAAGTTTTATATGTAAAATGTGCGGCTTCAATCCCTGATGTCTCAAATTTGGCCGCGCATTCAGGAGCTAGAATGGTCATCCTTCACCCACATTTATCATGAGTTCAATCAAATAGCAGATAAGCTCTCCAAGGAGGCATTCAATTAGTAGCCAGCTAATGAATTATCAGCAAGATCAAGGTTGTGGCACACCCAGAAAAAAGGAAACTCGCAAAATTTAAGCTAACAACAACCCCTACTCATGAAGCTGACAACTTGTCTCCCTCAAGGACCACTGTCTTCTCCTTCATCAGGTAATACTTCCTCAACAACTCACTCAACTACATCATTTATATACCCCCAACAATCTATTTATGTTATTGTGACCATAACATTTT
The DNA here is from genome assembly GCA_034641835.2 of Pinus albicaulis. NCBI lineage: Eukaryota > Viridiplantae > Streptophyta > Pinopsida > Pinales > Pinaceae > Pinus > Pinus albicaulis. The sequence goes on from CM076577.1 coordinate 1,102,487,525, forward strand.
TCGAATAATCTGATGTTTCATAGGTGAATTTCAAATGCCAATTTACTATTTGAAAACCAAATTTTCATCCCTTATACCTAATGAGCCTTCTTCATTGAATATTTTTTTGAATGGTGTTTTGTTTACAAATTTTTATCATTCAATGATTTCTTATATGTCAAGATTCTTCTCTATTTCATGCCTTACAGTGTTTCCTTTGCAACATCTGGTGCAATTGCTAGTTTAAATTTTTGCACATATTTAAAAAAATAAACAATTGTAGTTCATGGAATGTAACTCAATTGACAATCACCTTTTTATGAAGTTATATTATGTTATAACATGAGATTCAAAGTTCAAATCCCCTTAAGTGGCCAACCAAAAAATAATATTTTTTTATCTATTTATTTATTATATTTTTAGAATGTGGTTTTAATGAAAAAAATATATATAATATAAAAGAAATAAATATCATAACATGATCAAATTTCATGTGGTTTTAACATATATTTTTAAAAATAAAAAATTTAATTGTCCACTATCCACTTATGGATATTTCAATGCAAACTTCAGGATGCTAATGATTTTGTCTTAATTGCTAACTATCTTAAATGGGTTTCATCTAAATTGTCATTGTCTTAAGTCTCCATTGTCTTAAATATAAAGTTTTGTCTTAAATATTTTTGTCTCAAAGTTCTTTTGTCTTAAATAAAAAATTTTGTCTTAAAATTTTTTTGTCTCAATTTTTTTTTTGTCTCAAAGTGCTTTTGTCTTAAATATAAAGTTTTGTCTTAAAATGTTTTTGTCTCAAACTGTTTTTGTTTTAAATATAAAGTTTTGTCTTAAAATACTTTTGTCTTAAATTTTTTTGTCTTAATTTTTTTTGTCTCAAATTTCTTGTGTCTTAAATATTTTTGTCTCAAATCGTTTTTGTCCTAAATATAAAGTTGTGTCGCAAACTATTTTTGTCTTACACTATTTTTGTCTTAAATTTTATCTTTAAGACAATCCAATTGATATTAAATTTTAATATAAAATAACTAAAATAAAAAGTGACTTTTTAAGACAAAAGATTTCTTTTGTCTTAAAAAAATGTCTTAAAACACCCCACATGTAGTAGTGCGACATGTTCCTGAATTCTTTGACTAACTAATCGACCAGTTTTACTTATATAAGGGGTCCCACAGGAGCACGGAATCAAGTAAACACCCATACCATCCTTCGGGCTAATTGGGTCCTTAACCGATCTAAGCGAACTCCGAATGGTGCGGGAAGGCTTAAAGGTTGAGGACACATTATGTTTTTTTAGAATCCTGGCAATTTTATCCGTAGTACCTTGGATAAACGGAAGGTGAACTCCAAATAATCGATCACAGGGATCTTTTTTACCCTTAGGACCTTTTTCAGCTTTTTGAAAAGCTTTTAGACATTGACTCATGCTATAACCGTTTTTGTTAAAAACTTTAACGAGATGAGCCTTTTCATCTTTAAAGTGGTGTTCATCAAAAACTCTAAAGGCTCTAGTGGCTAGGGTGCTAAGAACCCCAAGCTTTTGAGCAGGGAAATGGTGAGAACTAGCATGTAAATACTGCTTAGTGTGCGTCTTCTTTCTGAAGACTTGATGAGAGAAAGAACCATCTCCATTCCTAGAAATGAGGACATTGAGAAAAGGCAAGCTACCATTATCTTCGAAATCCATGGTGAACTTAATGAAGTTAGATTGATTATTAAGATGTTGAAAGAAAATGTCCAATTTCTCCTAAGTTAATCTAAAAAATATTTGGCATATTTAAAATGATTATATTAATATTTGATATATTTACATATTATTGATAAAATTAATCATATCTTCGATATATTTTCCTTGGAAGCACACCACTAAAACCAACCTAGGATCCATCTTAACTCCGGATCTAACCTTTCCTCATGTTTTTCACTCAAAAAAGAGGTTTGCACCTCGAGAGATTTGATCCCTCTCGGCGCTTGATAGATCCAGAGTTAAGATGGATCTAGGCTGGTTTTAGTATTTTTAGGAAGCCTTACAGATGGCTAACATGCGAACCACTGGTTGAAGCTGCTTGAAAAATGGCTAACATAGTTTCTTACGAAACACTGTTTAACTAGCGTAAAATTAAAACTTAGGAGAAGATAATATTACTTATAAGCTACCCTAAAAAAAAATTAGGATAATGTCCTAAAGTTATCAAACTTATGATAATGTTGTAAATTTATCACCGATGATAGATAGCACTTGTGATAATGTTGTAAAATTAATACACTACTCAGAGTAATTAAAATGAGGGTGCAATAAGAGGTTCATATGCTTTCCCAATTAAGTAACAAGAAAACTTTGGTTAAATTTTACAACTCCTCTTGCATTGCTCAATATCACGGAAAATGAATCACATAACAAATGCTATATACCTAATAAATGTTATTAACTACAACCAACAACTTTAACAAACCCCAATAACCTAATCTAATCATTAGTTTTGTCCATAATTTATAAACATGCATAAGTGGGCCTAATGGTTAAGAGCATGTGTTTCCTCCTAAGAGATCAAAGGTTCAAAACCAAAGGGGGGTAGAGTATGTATGCCTTTTTAGACTTAGTAGTAAAATCACTGTACGGAGGTGGGTCCCTTGTCCCACAAACAAGGGGGTCTTATACACCAATTTAGATATGGATTATTATTATTATTATTATTTATAAACCCAATAACTTAATAGTCGTATCCAAAGTGATTATGTAACCAGATAAGTGTTAAAAGTATTGAAATAAAAACATAAACAAAAATTAATGTAATATGCAATCTTGTTGTTGAATATCTTTTTCTTCTTATGTAAAAGTAATTGATAGCTGAAATTATTATTGAAATGAATAAACAAATAGAAATAAGTATAATATGCAATTATAAGTAAAATTACAAAAAATACTACAACCAGGTCCCTTGTCCCACAAACAAGGAGGTCTCATACATCAATTTGGATATGGATTATTATTATTATTATTTATAAACCTAATAACTTAATTTAATTATTAGTTTTATCCACAATTTATAAACATACATATTTAAAAATTAGATATTTAAAAATCACATATAGTGAACTATATGCATAATGATGAAACACTTGACTTCTAACCAAAAAAAGTACTAGCTTTATTAACCGAGGATAATAAGAAATATTAAAATAAATAATAAAATCTAAAATTACACTAAATCTAAGAACCATCTTAAATGTTGATGTACTTATATTCAATGATGATAAGATTTTTGTTTTGAAAAATAGTCGTATCCAAAGTGATTATGTAACAAGATAAGTGTTAAAAGTATTGAAATAAAAACATAAACAAAAATTAGTGTAATATGCAATCTTGTTGTTGAATATCTTTTTCTTCCTACGTAAAAAGTAATCAATAACTGAAATTATTATTGAAATGAATAAACAAATAGAAATAATTATAATATGCAATGTTGTTGTACTTACATTTTATATATAAAAAATAAAAATAAAAATTAATAACTACAGTAATTATAAGTAAAATTACAAAAAATACTACAACCAGTGTAATATGCAGTATGCAGTCTGTGTATCTTCTTTTTATGTAAAAATTAATTAATAGCTGAAATTATTGAAATGAAAAGACAAATAAAAATAAGTAATCTGGTTGTACTTATCTTTTATGAAAAAAATAAAAATAAAAAATAAAAAAATTAATAAATATAATTGTAAATAAAATTACAAAAAATACTACTATTATATAATCCATATTTATAAATAATTGTCCATATATTATCGCTTAAATTTATAATTTTAATACATTATATTAAATTTAAAACCATATATATCCAAATTACAAAGCTGATTGGTAGCTTCTAAAGATTGTCATTTTCTCACATTTCCAAGGAGCAGAATATAAAGATAGTTGGAGATACGTTGTCCAAGAGAGATACAATAAACTGCCGAGATAAATGATTTCCTCAGCTATTTGCAATGATAATCTTAAAAAGACCGGGAAAATGAATTGTCTTCTAGATACTCTTATATATGTTGTTTTAGACAATTTTCAATTCAGCTGTTTATGTTTTTTTTTGCCTTTGGGTTTGTTGGTTTTTTCTCCACCTTATGATAATTCGGGAGATATTATATCTTGAAAGCAGGTAGCATATATATAACAATAATATGTATAGTTTGACGAGGTGTGGTAGTTATATTTGATATAAAGGTATTACCTTTTTCAGACTCAATGAGAGATAGAATATCTTGACAATATGTTAACAACTTTCATATTAATAGAAGTATCTTGGTTTTTTCTTCTTACAAAAACATATCTAAAATACCAAAACATAAACAAGTGTGTTCGATATTATCTTGACGGCTACACCAACAAAAAACGTTACGATTGCCATGCTGAAGCAGAACATGAAAAAACTGATTATAATATATATATTCATAACTTATTATTCTCATCCATGATCCTAATCAACGCAGGGGCAGGGGGTCGGTCTTGTTTTCAAGATCTTTAATTATTAAAGCGCTTCTTTTCTTTCTCCTGCGCCATTCTTGTTCTGGTTTCCCGGCAGCTTGTCTTTGATTTTATCAAGCAGACCCGCCTTCTTCTCCTGATCTTCACCCCCACGCTGATCCGAACAGCACTCTTTTCCCTCCCCGGGGATCTTTTTCTGCTGTCCCGGAATCTTCTCTTTGATTTTATCTACCATTCCCGGCTTCTTCTGCTGTTCACCCCCACACTCATCTGAACACTGTTGTCCATACTGATCAGATTGCTTTCCCTCCTCTTCCTTCTTTTTGCCGAATAGACCGCCCAAACCGCGCTCCTGCTGCTGTGGTGCTTCTCCAGCCATCTTAATACTAAGCGCAACTACAGATATCAACAGAACGAGTAAATAACTTGGTAAAAATGCAAACGATATAACAAACAACAAATGGACAGAACGCAGATCGCAGTGGATGGAAGTAAGGGAGGCGAAAGTGGTATTTATAGTTTTTCTGTGGCGGTGCGGAGGTCTCTTTGCTTCTTTGCGTTTGCTCCCATGCTCTGTACACGTGCCATGCCCACAATGGTAAGATGGAACCGACGTCCGGAACAACCATTTCATTGCCAAAAATATCTTATTATCGTGTCATTTTCACTTTCTGCCAACTGACCCTACCAGGCTACCCTGACCATGGTAAGGACTTTCATGTCACCTTATCTTATTATATACCATTTTTATGTAAATATATTAAACCACATCAATAACGCACATACTGATGAATCAGCTCTCTCCAGATGAGTTGAATAACCTCACACGCTACCCAGAAGTACACAGGTCTTGTTTGCATGTGAGGGCCACCGAGAGGTCCCTCTCTGCGATGCATGAATTACTGTTAAAGACTTTGAATGCACGCCATCTAGTGGCAATAACTGTGATGACAAGTCATGAATAAAGAAAACAACAACTACGACAACGCTCATGACAGATCATGAAATAGGATAAGAATGGGAAAAACGCTCATGACATATCATGAAATAGGAAAGGAATGGGACAACTTGAGGGGAGGAATTGATAGGAAAGGAATGGGACAACTTGAGGGGAGGAATTGATAGGAAAGGAATTAGGGTAAAAAAAATTAAGAATTTTTGGGGTAGGAGTGTCTCGGTTAAGTTTTTGATGGTGGAAATGGATTCAGTACCATTAAAAATTTTAAGGCTTTCAAAATCTTGAAGTTTGATAGCTATAAGCTGGATTTACAAAAATCCTTGTGGGATTTTATTAAAATCTTGCTAAAATTTACATGATTTTCAAGATAAAAAAATAAGCTGGGAAAATAATAACCACCACAACCACCTTGCCATGTGGGTATTTATGGTTAAATTTAAATTTCAAGTATTTAATCCTTATGGTAGGCTATTTACTGTGGATGGGTGAGCCTTAGATGTGTGAGGGTAGAGTCCACCCTAGGGTGGATGGGTGAGCAGTGAGATGTGATATATGAGAGGTGAGATATTTTTAAATTCAATTTTATCTATATTGTAACTTTGTTTTTTATTAATAAAATTAGGAACAATCCTTTAGATGAAAAAAAGTATAATATACATCTGACATTAAAATATATAACATATAAATATTTCTTATAAATTAACATCCATTTTACCATATAAATTAAAATAATGATTGCATAACCATCTTTAAATAAGAGAAAGATAAAGAGAGGGAGGGAGAGACACAGAGGAGGGAAAAAATCATAATACCATGGTTTATCAATATCATGAGCCATCTATGTTTTTGATTATTATGTTATGGATCTAGGCTTTTAATTATTCTATTACAATACCATGGACCAATACCATGACTTATTTATGAATACCAAATGCCCAAAAACCATAACTTATTTCATAATCAAAATATTTTACAAATACTTTAATTTAATTTAATTTTATAACATTTTTTGATTAAATCTAAAAGCAAAAAGGTTAAAATGACTTTTGAGGTATCTTTAAACCTTCCATCCTCACGACAACTAAAACTATTTCCATAGAGATTAAATCAAGGTTTTTATAAATTAAAAATGAGAATATTTTTACATATACATATCTCAAATTTATACAATATAAATAATATTATAAAGAACCATGATAGATGCATTTTATCTGAGGATCAAAGAAAAGAGATAAAACAAAGTGCCTAACAATGATAGAGGAAAGATAGTGCATGCTTCTTTTAAGTTTTTTATTATTGTATTTTCTTTGACATGATTGATCCAAAATATAGGTTTAATATTTTAAAACCGATTATTTTTTTGTAAATTTAGATACTTTCTTAAATACAATACAATGGGATCATATTTAAGAGAGAGAGTGATATGGAGGGGGAATAGAGTGGGGGAGATAGACATAGAGGTGGGAGAGACAGGAGAGAGAGGAAGGAAGAGAGAGAGGAGGGGGGAGAGAGGAGGAGAGAGGGAGGGAGAGAGATGGATTTCGAGGGGGGAAGAGAGGGAGGGAAGAACAAAGGCATTGAGAGATAGAGGTGGTGTGAGAGAGAGAGAGAGGGAGTGATAAGGAAGAGATGAAGATGGAACGAGGGAGAGAGAAGACGAGGGAAGGGAGAGAAAAGGAGCGGATAGAGATATACCTATGGGGGATAATATAGGGTACAGAGGGAGGTACCCAAGGGAATAATATGATGTATTAATATAAGAATGATAAATAAATGGGTCATAGTTAATAAATAAAGTGGTTAACCCACATTATGTAAGGGACCACATGTAGAGAGGGAATAAAGTGATAAGCCCATTGTATCGGATGTATGGTATTGAGAGACCCATGGTAACTACTCATGGTATTACATGTATGAAACCTATATAGAGGTTAGAGACTTTCCATTGAGAGATGTCAAAGATTATTGTATTTGCAAGCATATGGCTTGTGGAGTGATCTCCTTCCTTAAGGAGTGAATGTATGGTGTTGCCCTACCTCAAGGGTTTTGATATTAATGAAGATCTGAAGTTTTATCTTCTATGGTGTTATTTCTTGGGCATATTTTCTATTTCTATATATTTTCTTGTCAGAT
>CM076577.1:1102495183-1102660656 GCA_034641835.2 Pinus albicaulis
ACACCCCATATGTAGTAGTGATTGTGTTGGAAATTGAAAATATTAAAAATTTAAATTATTAAGTTTATATAAAATTATTCTTAAAAAAAACCATGTTACTGTACCAAATTCCAGTCAAAAGGCTGAATTGTACTGTGTATGATTTATCTGTGTGTGCAAAGTCACAATTACTTCAATAATCAATAATTACTTCAATAATCAATGCTTTTGTTATGGTTTGTTAGCCTCTTTATAAATATATATGATTTGTGTTTTAATAGTATTTGTACTTATTTTAAAGATATTAAAGCATAAATGAATGTGATTTGTATTTAATAATTTTTCTTTAAACACACTAAATATTATTTCATAATTGGAATAGAAAATTTCAATTTACAAATTGATTACTCATAAAGGATGGAATCAAATGATAATTAGATATAGTTATTAAATATCATCAATAATACTAAAGAGTTTGAAAGTATCCTATCATAATTAAGAGTTAGAATAATTTGCTAACTAAAATAATGTTGTGATGTTATTATCTTCATTATGAATTACAAAAGTCTGAGTTTTGAAGCATAATATCATTTTGTTATGAATAATTTTATTTATTTTATAGATATTTTTTATTTAATTAAATATTTAATAAAATGCATATTTTGATAAATAATTTATTTTTTAATTAAATTTTAAAAATAGTTTTCTAAAATATTTTAATTTTTTATTTCTAATATCTAAGTAAAAAAAATTATTTTCTAAAATTTAATGTTATTTTGTTTCTCAAATTCATAGAGTTTTTTATTTTCTTATTCATTTAAAATTGAGAAATACCATTCAACTTCTCTTTCTCAACTCAAATTTATTTCTTGTACATCCAAGGGATAACAATGCAAATTTCAATGATCTTAACCAAAAAGAATACAAAAACTCTCTTCAAACCTCACAAAACCCTCAAACATCATTATAGAGGCATCAAAGGACCTCTACTTTCACAAAGTGTGTACCAAATATTATTCTTGTGGTTAAATCCCTAAGTCAAGTTTGGAAGTCAAAATAATATTTGGGATTACAATTAGAACACACAACCTAGCAATTACAACATATCAAGAACATAAGAATAGTGTTGTTATCGTAAATACATATGCAAATGAATTGATATGGTCCACAAATAAGGCCTCAAGGATACACACCACTAATTTAAGTTATAAGGCACCAATGAGGGAAAGTGGGGAAGACGAGAATCTATGATGGTGGAAAGCAATTTGAATTTCACATGTGAATTAAAAACAAGGTTTTTATTTATTTATTTTATGGCTAGTCTTCCTCAACAAGGTATTAGCATGGAATAACTACAAAAAGAGGGCATGACAAGGGCGTGATAATGTATCTTATTTGAAATGGAAGATCAATCTAATTATCATTTTTGTGTGTATTGTCCATTTACAAAACAAACATGGGAAGGGGCTATGAAACTATTTGATGGAAAAGGCATGAGGCAAGGGAGTAATTTGTATGAATGTTGGGGAATCTATGGTAAGGATAAGTCAATTGGAAGCCACAAATCATTGCTTTGTACAATGATATGCGCAACATGGCTAGCAAAAAATGAAAAAAAAAAGTTTTAAAATGAATAAATTATTCCTATATTAGTTTGTCATTAGATTAGATATGTATATGGAGAATTATGGAAACTTTTGAAGGATTTAAAAAAAGAATCTTAAAGGCCCAAAAAATAGATAAATCTATGACTTTGGGTTACTTCGACGGAACTAATTAGGATGATCTTGACAAATGTGGCACTATAGGTATAATCTTCTTAAGAGATAATAATGAAATCAACTTCTAAGTGGTAGTGGAAGAAGGTTCTAATAATATAGTAGAATTATATGCAATATGGTTCACGATAAAAATAGTGCAATGGAGAAATGAGTAATCAATTTATAAGTGTTACCCCCCAAAACCCGACTTTATATGATAAATCTATAAGCGCAAGTGAGACCCTAGGTGCAATGAAGAAATACTACTCATTGTCATTGTAGTAGATCCTTCACTACCCTAGGGGCAATGAAGAAAGGATACCCATTGTCGCCATACTAGCTCCTGCACTTTCTTTAGATCGAATCTCCTCTAGCATAAGAGGGGAATCCCTAGGAATAACTAAGACTAATTTATAATGTTTACTTCAAAGGGGATCTAGACATAATTCTAAATCTTGTGGTGGTTACTTGAAATACATTTCATTTCTAGGAAACATGCAATAGACAATCATAGTTTTTATTTTTTGTGGTAGCTTAAAGAGAGAATAGTGCCTAAAACAATTTAGGGAAAATGGGCTCAAGGTGTTGATCTTAAGGGTTGTTTTATTATTATTATAAATGGTTAAGACAAAACAAAGTTACAAAAACATGATATAACTAGTGCTATTTTGTTTTTTTATGATGCAAAAATTACTTAGAGGACCATTCTAAAGGTGCACCTCTTAAAACTGGCAATGAAGGTGTTCCTTGCAACCAATATAGATCCATATTAACTCTAGATTTACCAAGTGCTAAGAGTGTTCAAATCTCTTAATATGCAAGCCTCTTTTTGAATGCAAAACTTGAGGAAATGTTTACACATCCAGATATTTGATTCCTCTTAGTAGACCCAGAGTGAAGATGGATTTATGTTGGCTTTAAATAATACTTCTATTTTTAATTTTATTAAACCCCTACATATAGTTACATATATATGCATTTGACATTCTTATTTGATATGTTTTATAAAATATTTTTTTATGTGATATATATATATATATATATATATATATATATATATATATATATATATATATATATATATATATATATATATATATATATATATATATATATGAATTAAATTTAAATTTGAAGTTCTAAAATTTCATGGTGAAAAATATAAATCATCATTATTTAAATTATTTTTAATGTGATATGCATATTATGATTTTTTTCTTAAGAAAATATTTGTAATTTTATTAATAAAAATAAAATTATAATAGAAAAAATTATTGAATCAACTTATTATTTTTATTATTTCTTATTTTTTAGTTAATTTTTTAGCAACGTTGAGTTTTATTATGTTGTGTACTGTTGATTTTGATGTTAGACGATGGAAATAATATCTACCTTAGGATTGAATATTGTTATTAATCAGCTATAGAAATAAAGAAAACCGTATTAGGTCCTCCAAACAACTACTGCATCCTTCACAATCTAGGTTTTCGTCGAAATTTGAAGATGGGTATTCGATAAAGGCCACACCCACCTCAAAAACCAAATCCTTGCCAGGAAGGTTCCTTTGAGATCTAATTAATGGCTTCTCTGTGCTCTGTTGTAGTTATGTAGGAGCTTATCGACACTTTCTTCATAGGATTATTTGTTCTTGGGAAATTTTGCTGGATTTGGGGCATCTTTTGTATTATTTTATAATTAGGCTTTTTGTTCTGATGCAGTTGGCAGGCTGATTTGTTTTGTTGTTTTCTGGCTCTTTCGGTTCACTATTCGGCGTTTTGCAGAATAACAGTCCATACGAATTGAACTCTCGCTACGGTATTCTCTATCCACAGGGTTATGGCAGTATTTACGACTCATTGTTCCGTGGGTTGGGGTATATGAGTCATTACTATGGGCTTTCTGGTTACAATGTTTACATTTGTTATAGCTACATGGCCATTACTGCGGGCTTCCTGGTTTGGCACTACTTGTTGTCTCGAAAATATTTACTTTGGACTGGGCGTTGACAACCTCAATAAAAATAATTTTTGTGCCTCTTGCCGTCGGCTGAGTGTAGACAGCCTCTGCCATTCCAAAACCGTCATTACAGTTCCAGTTGAATATGATGATGCTGCGTCTAGTACTGTCATTACAGTTCCAGTTGAAGATGATGATGCTGGGTCCAATATCGTTATCATAGTTCCAGTTGAAGATTATGCGTCCAGTAGTTTAAAACCAATTTCAAATTTGGTTCTGATTCCTTCCATTAGTTTTTTTTTTCAGAGGAAAAAAAACGCTGTATATATTAGGTGATAATATAACAGTACATGATCAAGATGACTTTCACAGCTGTCAAGACAGCGTGTAAAATAACAAAATACCCTAATACAATCACGAAACCTCCATGGGAGGATTCAAGAGATGTAAAAGGCAAGCAACATTCGGGTGGAAAGACCAACCCCAAACATAATATACTGAGCATCCCTGATACATTAATATACATGTAATAAAAGAGACATCATAGCATGGTATATGAAAGGATGCGAAAATACCATAAAAAAGGAAATAAAAAGTCCATAAAGCATGATGTAAAGATGTAAATAGAGATCGATACAGGTAGGCCTGTATCCCAAAGAGCAGCATAGATGAAGTGGATTTATATGGACAAAAACGCCAGTAGATGAAGAGTATAGATGCAGGCTCGCCTGGTGAGGAAAACAGCAGCATCGGCTTCAAAGCATACCAGAAATAACCAGGAAAACGGTGGTCCATCAAAACCTAGGTCCATAGTGACCCAGCACCGGCTCGCTTGAAAAAGTCCACATGTTCTATGTAAGAGAACCGCCTCGCTTGATGAGGATAATCTTCAAAGATGGATAGAATCCCATATAAAACATAGAACGAAAGGTCTGGCATTGAAGAGAATATCATCGATCAAAACCAGCAGGCGCAACAATGATCCATATAACAGCAGGTGCAGTGAAAAGGGAGATAGCAAAAAAGAAAGTTATCCGATATGAAAAACTATGGAGATAAGCAGTAAGAAAAAGCAATAAACAAGAGGAAAAGAGAGTCCATATAACATCATGGGATCGGTATCACAGATGACCTATGTGGTACCCCATCAACATACTGAAGCAGATGCATCTGGCCAAATTCTGAAGATATGCCTTTTTTCGATAAACTATCCGCCCTGGTATTATTCTCCCTGTATATGTGTGAGATAGGAGGTTTTTCCAATGTATGCCACATGTGCAGAGTCCTCTGATTCCACCCCCTCAGATTAGGAATAGTGATATCACATCTGCCATGAATCCAATCAATAACCAGCTTGGAGTCCCCATAGAAATTTGGATTCTGTAAATGATAAAAATTTGTGATAAGGAAACTGCCCCAAAGAGCCATGATCTCTGCCTTATTATTGGTACCAGCACCACCGTTCCAGAATGCATGTATTCTCTCATTCTGTGATATTTTTACCCAAACTCCACATCCCATGATTCCAGCCTTTGAAGCCCCATCAAAAAAAATGGCCGGGAGTTGAATCTCGTGGGGTCTGTTCCTGATAGATCTATCAGTCAATAATAATGGGGGGTCATTCCAATCCAGAATCCAACTCTTGATTTTAGAGACAATAATGTGAGGAAGAAAAGGCCTATTTTCGAAAATGAGGTAGTTTCTGCCATTCCAAACTTCCCATATGAAATATAAGGGGAGTGACTTATATTTGCTTTTAAGCTTATCCCATTCCGCAACCGCCAATATAAAATCCATTGGAGACCAATTTGGATTGGATATGTGGGGCAGAAAGGATCTCCAGATGATTTTAATGACCGGGAAGGAAAAGAAAAGGTGCAGTATGCTTTCAGCTTGTGTGCAACATATAGGGCATCTATTCGGTCCCTGCATACCCCTCTTGCAAAGATTATCCCACGTCATTATCTTATTTCTCCAGACTAACCATCCTAAAAGGATGATCTTAATGGGCACTTTGCGCTTCCAGAATGGGTAGAAGGTCTTGGAAGTGGTTCCACTAGCCACCGAGTAGACCATATACCTGTATGCATCTTTTACCATGATAGCATCGTTCTTGAACGGTCAATTACATATGATTTTATCTCCTCCCGACGATCTACAGAAACCAGCAGCTTTAAAAGAGGCAATAATCTCCGCCCATTCCGATGCTTCTACACCCTCCAAATCCATTTGATCAGCACTTTTGAAAACCGGTACTTCATTTGACCATTCAGAAATGGTTTGTGATATCAGAAAGAAACCCCGCTGCATCAGAGAAGTTAAAAGGCGAGGGGATAAAGTGCATTCCGAGGAAAGACCGGATATCGTTTTAAAACTCAAAGGTATCTTTCCACCATCACTAAAGCTCCAAGTGACGCGGTCACATAAATGAGAAAGGATCTTTTTAAAGCCACTCCAGATAACCGAAACATTGGGTGGGGAAAAGAGTTCCCTGTGCAATATCTGATGAAGAATGTCCCCGGAACAATACTTACATCTAATGATGTCGCACCATATGTTGTCACCATTTAGTGCACGCCAGAAAGATTTGAGTAACAGAGCAATGTTAAAGATTCGGGTATTGAGAACCCCACAGCCATCAAAATCCGTCGGTCTACATATAATATCCAGCTGACAGAGGTGAAGCTTCTTATCCGAATTTGTGCCACCCCACAGAAATTGTGAGATGATCCCGTTTATGAGCTTTACAATCTTGGCCGGCAAGTAAAATAGGTGTCCCCAATAGACCATTAGCTGTGATAAAACAGCCTGAATAAGTATGAGTCGACCCCCCATAGATAGCCATTTGTGAGTCCATCTGAATATCCGAGTTCTAAAACGGTCCACCAACCACATCCAGTCTCTGCATTTATATCCACAGGGTTTTAAAAAGCACCCCAAATATGTGAAGCCTTCAGAAATGTGATGACATTGAACCCCCATAAGATCAGATATATAGAGAATCTCCTATCTTTCGCCCTTGTCAAAGAGTAGAAAATATTTGCCTTTGTTCATTCCCAATCCAGTGGCAGACTCAAATTTCAATAAAATCATTTGAATAAAAACCCAATGATTCCTATTAAGATACCCAAATAGCAACATCTCATCAACAAAAAGTGAATGAGTAGTAGAGATAGATTCAGAGAAAGAGAAACCTTTCATCAGTTATGCTTAAGGAGGCCGCGTTTGTCTTAATGTTGATGGAGCTGCAGCGTGAGAGGGTCGTACAAAGGTCGAAGTCGTTATCATCATTTGCTTTGATGGACCAGCATGAGGCAACCGTAGAACAATTGGTAAGCTTGAAGTTTTGTCTTGTTTGCTCATGTATTACTTGCAATTGTTTGTTTGTGTATTACCTGCAATTGTTCTTTGCTCAGTTGAATTAAATTTCCAAGTTCAGTTTCTGGATTTCCATTGAATATATGTTGAACACTATAGCTTCACAATGTTTTTATTTTTCTTTGCATGTAGGAAGCGGATTCAATTTTGGGGGAACCAAATACAGAACAACCATAAATTATTTCAATCTTCGAATCGCAGTAAACTGTTCAGCTAGATGTTCCTATAATTACTGTTGAAAACTGTAAGACAATAGATGAAGATAAAGACGAAGCTATTTGGCGTGAGAAGGATAATGCTTGTGAAGACAATAAGCCAGCATATAAGTGTTATCTTGGTGATCTTGATAATGTGAATGTGGATGAGAGCTGGGATATTATAGAATAGGAGGAAATCAATCAACTTCTCTCATAAGAGATGCATAAGTTGTTTTTTGGGATTAAAAAAATTGTCCAGAAAATCTATTGGTATGTTAGAATAATACTTTATACTTTTTATTAAGAGAGTGAGTAATTTTTGAATAGTTGTTACAACAACATTCTCTTTAGATTTTGCATTTTGTTTTTTGTTGTGGGCTTCCTTTCACGATTATTATGGATAAACCATCAATTTGCAAGTTTATTTAAAATTTTCATAGTAAATGTAAACTTGTTTATTAGAATGAATTTGATGTAATAAATTTAAAACAAAACTAAATATAATAAGTTATAAAAAATCTATATTTAGAATGGATGTATGTGAAATATTCTATACACTAACATAATAAGGTTCAGTTTCATGTTGAAAAAGATAATGAAGTCATGTATTTTTTACTAGGTAAGGGATTCAATATATGGTTTCAATGTAATATTGCATGATGTAAATTACCAATTTTTTGTTCTCTTCTTATTCGCTAAAATGGTCTTTTACTTTTATGCAATTCAGTGTCTTGAATTCTTTAATTAAATGTTGAATATAAGTTGTAAAAGTTATTTACATTACTTTGTTGGTATTGTATTTTTGGTGTGTTGTAGTGTCTCTAGCTTAAAGACCATCCTGAGACAAGAAAAAAATATATGAATGATTTCAAATCCCTTTAGTTTCTTGGAATAAAATTAAAAATATGTGCAAATAAACTCATTATGTGGTGTGTCCCAGGGTATAGGAACAAAATGCTAAAATATGTCTTAGCCCAAACTCCAACAACTGTTGTATTCAACAATGATTATTGGTGAAAAAAATTATATTGACAACATTGTAACCCTCGTGAATTCATCACTAAAAGATGCCATGATTTTTTAGATTTTAATTAAAGAAACTAATAGGTTATGGAATATCTATGTGGATCATTAGTAACTTAGACACATTTATAGTAACTTTCTTACAGTAATTTCTTAACCTTTTGATAATTGCCGCAAACATGAGCATAACTAATCAAGCATAAAATGTCAAGAAATCACAATCAATGTATAAGTTTGAACTCCATATGTATAAGAACAAAGCACATGGATGAAAAGTGCCTTGAGATGTTGCAATCAATATTTTTTTTAATGTAATAGGTTTTTGGCTATGCTCTTCTCACCTAAAATATTTTCATGAAATTATAGTTTAGGGTGCCCTAATCAAGAGGAATTAATGATGAATATAATTTGTAGGAAGTCTTTACATTGATGTGAGGATTTTGTAACAATTGGTGTTTTTTTGGAACAAGTTGGTATTTTTCTTAGGCATATTTAGTAGAAGTTGTTTTATATGAGGGTTTATGAGGAGATCACACAAAAAGTAACAAAACTACAAGATGGTATTTTCACCATATTACAATAAATAATAAAATATGAACTTATAACAAAATTAGAAATATTTAGTTCACATTCTAGTGCAATATACTGAATAACCATGACCAAAAGAACTAGAATCCCACATAAATATCTCATTATCCTTCCCTAAAATTTTAGAATATATGTAGTTAATAAAATATAGATAAGAGAGGTGGTGAGTCTTCTATAAATATTATGCTTATTTCAAAGTGAAATATTTAGATTTATTGTGACATTTTTTGGGGTTATACTTAATTCACAATCTAAGCATACCAAGTGCACCTACAATTTTGCAAATTGGTTCTATTTTATACGTCTACCATGTGGCTAATAGTGCATAATCATACATCACTATGAAAGGAAGAGCCTGCCATGTGGCCTATAGTGCATAATCAGACATTATGAAAAGAAGAGAAGCTAGTAGGTTATAAAAAAACCAATTTTTTTATCCAAACAATTCTCCAAACCTATAATATCTTTTAAATAAAATAATTCATATTTACAAGTTAAATATTCAATTAAATCACATAACATATCACATATTTTTCCTTTATACTACTCTTTCCTATGTTACTGCTTTACAATGTTTCCTTTGTAACATATGGTGCAATTGCTAGTTATTAATATCTAACACTTCACTACAATATATATATATATATATATATATATATATATATATATATATATATATAATGCGTCACTACAATGTCTCCTCCATACTAAATTGTAGAGGGGCTCTTGTTGCAATGAAAAAAAATATCTACAATAAATTTAACTAAGATGATAAATATAAAATTAATTTAACTAAAAAATTGCAACTTGGTTATTTTTCAAATTGATTTTTTAGTTAATTTTATCTAAAAATTATATTGAAAATAAAAAAAATTATAAATTTAGATTATCAAATTGATATAAAATTATTAAAAAAAAGCCATGTATGACTTATCCATAATATGACGTGGGTGGAAAGTCACAATTACTTAAATCATCAATGTCTTTGATATGGTTTGTTAGCGCATGATTTGTGTTTTAATCTTTATAAATATATATGATTTGTGTTTTAATAATATTGGTACATTAAAGCATAATTAAAGCATAAATAAATGTGATTTGTATTTTATAATATTTGTTATTGCTTTAAACACAATAATTATCATAATAAAGAATTGGAGTAGAAAATTCAATCTACAAATTGATTATTCATTAAAGGATGGAATCAAGTGATAGTTAGGTATAGTTATTAAATATCATCAATAATGTTAAAGAGTTTGAAAGTATAATGTCATAATTAAGAGTTAGAATAATTGGTTTCTTAAAATAGTGTTAATGTTGTAATGTTATTATCTTCATTATAAATCACAAAAGTCTGAATTTTGAAATATAATATTATATTGTTATGAATAATTTTATTTATTATATATATATATTTGTTATTTAATTAAATATTTTATAAAACACATATATTGTTATATATATATATATATATATATATATATATATATATATTTTTTTTTTTTAATTAAATTTTAAAAATAAGTTTTTAAAATATTTTAATTTCCAATTTCTAATATCTAAGTAAAAAATTTCTTTTTTATTTTTTAAAAATTTAATGTTATTTTGTTTCTCAAATTCATAGAGTTTTTTATTTTCTTATTCATTTAAAATTGAGAAATACCATTCCACTTCTCTTTGTCAACTCAAATTTATTTCTTGTACATCCAAGGGATAGCAATCCAAATCTCAATTATCTTAACCAAAAAGAATACATAAACTCTCTTCAAACCTCACAAAACCCTCAAACATCATTATAGAGGCATCAAAGACACTCTACTTTCAGAAAGTGTCTACCAAATATTATTCGTGTGGTTAAATCCCTAAGTCAAGTAAGTTTGGAAGTCAAAATAATATTTGGGATTACAATAAGAACATACAAACTAGCAATTACAACATATCAATAACATAAGAATAATGATGAATTAATATGGTCCACAGATAAGGCCACAAGGATACACACCACTAATTTAGGTTATAAGGCACCAATGAGGGAAAGTGGGGAAGAGGAGAACCTATGATGGTGCAAAGCAATTTGAATTTCACATGTGAATTAAAAACAAGGTTTTTATTTTTATTTTAATGGCTAGTCTTCCTTAACAAGGTATTAGCATGGAATAAATACAAAAAGAGGGTGTGGCAAGGTCATGATAATGTATCTTATTTAAAGTGGAAGATCAATCTAATTATCATTTTTTTTTTTTTGGGTGTATTTTCCATTTACAAAAAAAATATGGGAAGGGGCTATGAAACTAGTTGGTGGAAAAGGCATGAGGGAAGGGAGTACTTTGCATGAATGTTGGGAAATCTATGGTAAGGATAAGTCAATTGGAAGTCACAAATCATTACCTTGTACAATGATATGCGCAACATGGCTAGCAAAAAATGAAAGACTAAAGTTTTAAAATGAATAAATTATTCCTATATTAGTTTGTAATTAGATTAGATATGTATATGGAGAATTATGGAGACCTTTGAAGGATTAAAAAAAAAAAATCTTGATGGCCCAAAAAATAGATAAATCTATGACTTTGGGTTACTTCGACGGAACTAATTACGATGATCTTGACAAATGTGGTACTATAGGTATAATATTCTTAAGAGATAATCATGAAATCAACTTCCGAGTGGTAGAGGGAGAAGGTTCTAATAATATAGTACAATTATATGCAATATGGTTCACGATAAGAAAGTACAAGGAGAAATGAGTAATGAATTTATAAGTGTTACCTCCCAAAACCTGACTTTATATGATAAATCTCTGAGTGCAAGTGAGACCCTGGGTGTAATGAAGAAATGCTACCCATTGTCATTGTAGTAGACCCTTCACTACCTTAGGGGCAATGAAGAAAGTCTACCCATTGTCACCTGCTAGCTCCTTCACTTTATTTAGATCGACTCTCCTTTAGCATAAGGGGGGAATCCCTAGGAATGACTACGACTAATTTATAATGTTTACTTCAAAGGGGATTTAGACTTAATTCTAAATATTGTGGTGGTTACTTGAAATACATTTCAGTTCTAGGAAACATGCAATAGACAATCATAGTTTTTATTTTTTGTGGTAGTTTAAAGAGAGAATAGTGCCTAAAACAATTTAGGGAAAATGGGCTCAAGGTGTTGATCTTAAGGGTTGCTTTAAATAAGACAAAAAAAAGTTACAAAAAAATGATATAACTAATGCTATTTTGTTGCTTTATGATGCAAAAAATTACTTCGAGGACCATTCTAAAGGTGATCCTCTTAAAACTGACAATGAAGGTGCGGCTTGCAGCCAATATAGATCCATATTAACTCCATATTTACCAAGTGCTAAGAGTGATCAAATATCTTAATATGCAAGCCTCTTTTTGAATGCAAAACTTGAGGAAATGTTTACTCATAGAGATATTTGATTCTTCTCAGTAGATCCAGAGTGAAGATGGATTTATGTTGGTTTTAAATAATACTATTGATATCATATATAAAATTCACATATCTATATATAGAAATATTCTATTTTAATTTTATTAAAACCCTGATAATGCATGTAGTTACATATATATGCATTTGACATTTTTATTTGATATGTTTTATAAAATATTTTTTATGTGATGTGCATACATTGATTTGATATCTCTCTGTGATATATATATATATATATATATATATATATATATATATATATATATATATATATAAAAGAGAGAGAGAAATGTGATATCTCTTTTTATATATATATATATATATATATATATATATATAAAAGATAAATGTTTATTAATTAAATTTAAATTTGAAGTTCTAAAATTTTAAGGTGACGAATATGAATCATCATTATTTAAATGTCTTTTAATGTGATATGCATATTATGAATTTTTCTTAAGAAAATATTTGTAATTTTATTAATAAAACATAAAATTACAATAGAACAAATTATTGAATCGACTTATTATTTTTATTATTTCTTAATTTGTAGTTATTTTTTTAGCAACATTGAGTTTTATTATTAGTATTATTATTATTTGATCTAACATTTTGCTATAATATATCATATAACACGTCATTACAACATCTCCTCCATACTAGATTGTAGAGCGGCTCTTGTTGCAATGAAAGAAAATATCTACAATGAATTTTACTAAGATGATAAATATAAAATTGACACATTCATGAAAAAAACAACAAAGAAACACAAAACATAAATACCCACGCTTAAGCCCTTCTAATGGGGTAGACTTATGTGTTACAATTAGCCCTTCAAGCATATTTTGCAAGCACTTCTAGCATACACATTTGATAATTTGAGATAAAATGGCATAAGCCTCACATTGACAAGAAATAATCTTTGAATTTCCAGGCCTTCAATCAAATCTTCAAAAATAGCTTTAGATCCTTTTTACTCAAACTTTCAACGACTATTATAATGTGAGGGAGCTTCTCTTATATAGAGCTTGAGCTCAAAACCATCAAAGAAACTAATAATATCCAAGTAGTGAATAGGAGTCCACCATTCCACGAAAGACAAAAAGTTTGAGAGAGATTTATGAACAACTAGATAATGAACAAGTACATCTTGCTTTACTGTCTTGCTAGCCAACACATTATGAAGATGAAGTCAAAAATAAAGAATGGGTTGAAGCTCTGAATGAAGAAATTGCAACCCTAGAGAGGAATGATCATGGAGTCTTGTAGATCTACTACAAGGGAAAACAAGTATTGGAGTCAAATGGGTTTATAAGACTAAGTTTAATGAAGAGGGGGAAATTGAAGAGCATAAATCCAAATTGGTGGAAAAGGCTTTCACAATAGCTTATGAAGAAACCTTCGCCCTAGTAGTAAGATTGGACAATATTCGAACACCATTAGCAATAACAATAAATAATAATTGGTCAATTTATCAAATGGATGTGAAATCAACATTTTTAAATCTGATCTCCAAGGAAGAATTTTATGTAGATCGGCCTCCAAAGTATGAAATCAATGATCAAGAACCAAAAGTTTATATGTCAAAGAAGGCTTTGTATGATTTAAAACAAGCCCCCAAACCATGTTACAACATAATAGATTCATATCTACTCTACAAAGACGTCAAATTTAACATGAATAAACCCATTCTCTATACAAAAAAATATCTATAAGGTAATATTTTAATTGTGTACATTTATGTTGATGATATGATTTACATGGGAAATTGATAGCTTGAAGTTTTTCGAACAATCATCGGGAAGGAATTTGAGGTGATCGATCTTGGTCACGTGAAATATTTTCTTAGAATAGAAATTGAACAATGTGAAAAGGGAATATTCATTTGTCAAAGAAAGTATGCAATGAATATTTTGACAAGATTCAAGAAGGGTGAATGCAAGCCAACAGACACACCAATTGTCTTAGGAACCAACCTAAGAAAAAATGACAATAGTTCAACAGACAATTCCACTTTGTATTAGCAACAAGTAGGAAACCTAATCTATCTCACATCAACAAGACTTGCTATAATGTATTTAGTTGGTTTCATATCCAAGTTCATGGAGTCATCAAAATAAACCCATTGGAAAGTAGGAAAAATGATTTTAATATATATTGTAGGAACAAAAAAATATGAAATTATTTACATTGATTCAAAGGACATCCATCTCATTGGTTACATAGATAATGACTTTGTGGGAAGTATTGATGACAAAAAAAATACCTCATGTTATGCATTTCACCTAGGTACATGATTAATTTCATGGGCATCCTAGAAGCAACCCATGGTCACTATTTCTTCAGTAGAAGTGGATTATGTAGCAACAACAATCTAGCAACATTCGAGGTAGTTTTGTTAAGAAGATTGATAAGTGATATTGAGCCTAAAAAGAAGAAGGATCCAACTCCTATTTTATGTGATAATACTTTAGCTATTTCACTTTCTAGAAATAATGTGTTTCAACGATAAAGTAAACACATTGATACCAGATATCACTTCATTCACGAGATTGTCAATAGTGGGGATATATGTCTTCATTTTGTGGATCTAGAGATAAGCTAGTAAATATCTTCAACAAGCCATTAGGAATAAATGTTTTTGAGTTTCATAGACAACAATTAGGCATTTTTAGTAATGGAACAATTGAGATTAAGAGGGAGTGTTAAAGTAAAGTAATCTCCCATGTTAGCTAGAATGAGCAATTAGTTGCATGTTAACTTCAGGGGGACACTTAGTTTTCAGTCCAAGCTAATTTTAGATGACTAGTATTTTAAGAATTAGTTAATTTTGGATATCCCTGGAATCTCATAGTGCTAGTTAATTCTAGAAAATTTTCCATGCATTGGAAAATTTATTTAATGATGGGAAGGGCAAGTTATGCCCTAAGGTTTTTTGCATTGCCTTCATGAGTGTGTGCCTATTGTTCCTATCACCACATTTATATTAATGATGATTCTAATGTTTTTGCACATATGTATCCATTTTCAAGTTGGTTTTCTTTGGTTGTTGTGCCTGCGTAGGCAAAGAGGGGATACATTATTTTGAGAAAGTAGCTTTTAAGGTCATCGCTCTAGCTTTCTGTCATTGGAATAATCTCCATTAAGCTATCCCTTACATGTTATTACAACAATAATAAAAGGGGGCAGGATTACACAATTGTGGGTAGTTTCAAAAAACAAGCATGTGTCATCTACAATGAAGTTTGTGCCATTGCACGAGCAGTAAATCATATTCCCTATATCCCCAAACTTAGTCAAAGTTTATATGACATATGAGTATTGCCATTTGTTCAAAGAAGGATGTGTGTGAAGGATTTATACATTGTGGTTAAGACAACTCCGAGTTGGTAAAAGTATTTATGTTTGGGTTGGTCGTGGTTTTGGGAAAATGTAGTTGAGAAGATAGTTGCTGAAAATAACTTGCACTTAGGATTCATCTTAAGTTTGAAATTAAAAAAAAAAATTGATATAAATTCTAGTTTTATTTTTATTTTCCAATTTATTAAAAACAATTAAAAATAAAGGAAATGACAAAGTAAAGGTCTTGAGCAAAACCAAAGAGAAAATGACAAAGCAAATGATTTCATTTTTCCCTAGTTATTTTTAACATCTTTTGATCCAATACTATTTCAATCCCTTTCTGAACTATTCTAGGAAATGGTTTCTTGTATCTAATCTTCTATGTTTTATTACTAATAGGTACAATTTCCGAAAAATATTTTGTGTCCTTGAAGGGATACAAATCTACAACATTACAAATTGGAAAAATCCCAATGTTATTTTGGGAGTTCTATCTCATAAACATTTGAAGAAAATTCCTTAAAACTTTACATGGTAGAATATATATATATATATATATATATATATATATATATATATATATATATATATATATATATATATATATATATATATATATATATTAAACTTGTTATCCAATATTTTTGAGTTTTAGCTTGTTATATATCCCTGTAGGAAACCTTTATTTTCTCAAGAGTGTCAAAACTAAGTCACCAATTTGAAAATTTTGTTGTCTCCTTCTCATTTATGCTACTATTTACACTTCTACTTTCTTGTAATTGCTATTTATCTCTTTCATGTAGTTCATTCATACTTACTGCAAAATCCTCACCATCAACACTTCTCAACTCTTGTTTACCTAAATTTCTCAACCTGTAGACTCCTCTTGGATGTGTTCCATAGAAAACTTGAAAAGAACTCATCCTTGTGCTTTAGTTAGGTGATTCATTGTGTGAAAAATCTAGTTGTGCAAGTATTTGATCCCATTGTTTAACATTTTCATTCACTAGACTTCTTAGAATGTTTCCCAAAATTTTGTCTACCACCTTTGTTTTCCCATTCGTTTGCGCATGGTATGCTAAATGGAAATTGATATTAGTTCCTAATTTATTCCACAGAGTTTTCCAAAAATGACCTACAAATCTCGTGTTTCTATCAAAAACAATTTTTTTTTTGCAATTTTTGCAACTTGACTACTTCTTTAAAGAAAAAAAATTGAATATTGGTTGCATCACTTATTTTTGTACAGGCTATAAAATGTGTCATTTTTTAAAATCTATTTACAATAACATAAATTGAATCATTAACTATTTTTGTTTTTGGTACTCCTAATATAAAATCCATACTTACCAAATCCTATGGCCTGCTTGGGATTGACAATGGTTGAAATCAACCTTCATTTTGACTTCTCCCTCTAGCATACTAATATATTTTACTTTTCTCAACAAACCTTTTTACATAAGCTTGCATACCTGTCCAAACATGAAAACATTTAGCTTAGCAAGGGTGTTGTCATATTTAAAATGTCCCGATAGTCCTCTATTATGATTTTCTTCTACTATATTTTCCCCCATTGATGTAACATACCCCATACAAACCCTATCCCTAATCAAGGGTAAAAGGAGGAAGTTACTAAGACAACCCAACTCCCAAAGTATTGTTATATAAATGGGGTCTAAACTTTTTGCTTTCTTTTTACCCTTCTCAAAACTAAAAACAAATGATATTATTACATTCGTCTTGTCAAAGTGATTTCGACGATATATAATTTTGCCTCAACTGGGTTATGGATTCACCAAATATAAACCCACAAGGTTTGACTTATTAAAAACCTACTGGGTCATCTTAACTTGCCACGTGGCGCTCACATGGACTAATGTAATGCCTACATGGCCAATCTAGTTAATGCCCGTGTGGTAGCTTGACCCCAACTGCCAACTCATCCATGCCTTTTTATGTCATACAGGACCCAATGCAAACATAAGCATAAATTAAAACCCACAACACCCACTCCATTAGAGTTGGGCCCACAATGCCACCTCACCCTGAAAATATAATCTCAGGGATTTCCCACAACGCTCCTTTGAAAAGAGCCTAGGGATTCTTGCGCTTGAACTATTGATATTACGTGGACCACATGAAATTTCCCTCCATTCATCAAGACCACGAAGGCCACATCACCCTACTATAATTTTCCCTGATGAGTCTCCACACTACTTCCTGCTGAAATTTCGGGGGAATTCCTTTCGGGCTGTGTTGGCAGTGCGAACTTTGTACTTAGGTTTGGCCTCCCCCTTGACCAGAAAATGAATACACTTGCGTCACATGGCACTCGTCCCCACAAAGTGGGCCTTGCACGCCAAGTCACCCCAGGACTTATATCCTGGGCATTCTACTATGTGTTTTGTCCACAAGCTCTGGGGTTTAGTGATTAAGGGCAATGCCACCCTTCGTTACACCTCCCTTTCCTTGTGCCTCATAACTAGGGACTCCACCGCACGTTGAAACTGACCTCACCAAATGGGATCCACTCTCAATGTCATCCAAGAGAGTGAATATTGGTTGTTCTGCCATGCCCTTCGTCTCAATCCTTCGAGGTCCAAGATCTAGGGTAACATCATCTGACATCACACCCTCCATATGGACGAGGTACCACTTAACATTTGACTCCTACATTTCACGATCTTATTTTTATAAGCGATTTGGGATTTTTGTTCCTCCTTGTCGAAGTGTACCTGTAATATTCCCAATTAGCAGCAGCTAATTGGAAATATTAATTTTTTTTAGTTTTTCCTTTCTAATGTCAGTCAGTCAATAAAGGGGGGTGATGGGACCCATAACCCACACTTAGGAAATAATATTTCCCTATAGTCACTTAGCAAAATATTAGTTGGAAGCATGGAACCCAGGAGGGCCAAGTGACATCGCAAGGAAGGGGCAACATGGGACCTAGGAGGGCCAAGTGACAACACAGGGAAGGGGCAATGTGGGCTAGGCAGTGCAGTGGCAGCGTGGGTTAGGACAACGCAGTGGAAGGGACAACGTGGCCAAGGAGGGAAAACACAAATGAGTGGGGCCCAAGGTGGAGCTAGGCTCTCAAGCATAAACGGGAGAGGAGGCTCACCATTCAGTCATTATATTATGCATCTTATGATTTCTGTCTTTTGACATTGAGCACACTTTTGCTGTTGAGAAAAGTCTGCAAGTGTTGTTCAACACACATGTGTCTCCGAGAGGAGATCCCAACCTTAGCCTCAGGGGACTTTGAGTGCCCTCCTAGGTGAGGAGATCCACCATTGTTTTTCATGGCTTAGCATTCAAAATCCTTTAACCAGGAGCATGTAGTCACTTAGACAACGCAGTCCCTCTAGGATATTAGGCAGTCCGGAGAGGAGGTAGCACTGGGAGAGAAGGGGAGTTGAAGATTTTAGTCTGGGAGTATTGTGAATGGATAAAACCTTCAAAAATCATCTTTTGTAGGAGGAGGAGGCCATCAGTTGCAGTCTATCAGTTCAGGGCCAGCGTAATCACCTGGAGTGCGTGATTTTCCAAGGGAGGTCAATTTCCGGGGTTAGCCATTCCAGAATTCCTTCCTGGGTTTTTCCGAGTTATTGGAGGAGAGATTGTATCCCGAGTTTCATATTTTTTTGAGAAAGGGAACAACCCCAAGAAGTAGCTCCATTATAGCAGTAGCAAAAGTTTCAGCACTAGCAGCAGCAGTAGCAGTTTCTGGAGTTACGCAATTCATGAGATAGTAGCCATTCAGTGAGATATTCCGAGAGTATTTCCAGCTTGCCTTGAGCAAGCCAAGGTGCCATCATTCTGATCACCTTTGTACCTATTGTTATCTTTCATTCTATAATAAAACGACTCAGTGTTTCTCCATATTTGTAGTATTTTTATGATGTCTCTCTATTTGTTGTAGTTGCTTGTTTATGTTGCTTTATATTAGTGTCTATTTACCATTTGGGATATTACAATGGTATCAGAGCTCATAGACTTGGCTTAGCCTTTGGAGTAGATCTGTTTGTGACACTGGGAGGAAAACCATATATCACTTACCGGGGAAGAAAGTACAAGAGCCAAGAACAGAGGCTCGAGGCCACTTTACGAGAGGGGGACTACGTTCTAGTGGTGGACACAGAGGAGGAATAACCTATGGTAGAGGAGAGAGATGAAGGGAAGGAGTTCAGACAATTGCTCCAAATATATGTAGGAGCTCTCGAGGAGGATAGAAGAGATGGGGTAGAATATTACCGTGGACCATAGATAGCGCAAAACCCCAGGGGTTTTCACATCGGTGAGGGATCTGGTACTTCCCATCACATATAGGAGAAACCCCCAACGCAGCAAGTAGTTTCACTCACTGCCCCACCTTACATGATGCCCACATTCCTGACTACATGCACCCGGACAGGAGGACCTAAAGAGCCAGAGCTGGTTCACATGGGGGATTATTTTGCGGAGTATCAGTCCTATGGATGAGAGTTTGGTGAAGCTCTCACTTTCCATGAATTTTTCCAGCTCAATAAGGACAGCACACCCTACAACCAGAACATAGATGGTAGGTACATGTAGGACGGTGAGCTGCAATGTACAGCGGGCAAGTTTTTCTTGCAAACATTTGACGGATCCTCTAAGTGTTCAGCAAAAGCTTGGGTGGAGAAGTTGGACATTTATTTCCATCTTAACCATATGGCAGAGGGAGAGGCCATCAAGGTGGAAGCATTGCACCTTGAGGGAGAGGCTCATGACTGGTGATTGCACAGGATGGCCACGCTAGGTCACTCAGCAGTGACAACGTATGCAGAGATTACATGGAGGTTGGTGGACTGATTTGACTGGAAGGATCCATAATAGCATTTTGTTAAACTGACCAAGCTCAAGCAGACTGGGAACCTGAAAACTTACATTTATGAGTTCTTGAGGCTTTCAGTGATGGTGCCCGACTTGTCCTCAGCTAGGAGGATTTACATTTTCATTGACGGGTTGGAAGAACATTTGTGTGGGTTGGTCAGATCCACGAGGCCTATTACACTTCAGGATGCAGTCGGGAGGACCAAAGATTTGCAGGATGCTTTTCCCAGGACCAGAGCTCCTTTCCCCCAGAGACCAACATTTCAGTCGAAGGGGAAGGACATGAGAGTTCCACCTCTAAAGGGGAACCAAGGACAGGGGCCTTTGGATGATGATACCCAAAGAGACTTGAGACGTAGGAAGCTATGCTTCACATGCCAGGAGCCATGGGCACCAGGTCATCGATGTGCTACGGGAAAGGCACATTACATAGAGGTCTTCTTCAATAGTGAGGGGGGAGAAGATGCCTATGAGGGGATAGAGACAAAGGTCAGCATTGTAGTGCAGAGAGGGGATCATCCACCACCTCCTCCCCCATGAGTAGGAGGAGTAGTATTTTCACCCACAGAAGGAGTCCTTGCATCCTTGGAGGGGTTCTGAAGTACTTGTTACTGCGTGTCCGTGGCGCCGTTCAGGGACAACATGTTTTGATTCTACTAGATAGTGGAGCCACCCACAACTTTATTGATGCCCAAATGATAGAGAGGAGAGGCATACAGATAGAGAGCTTTGATGGCTTCTCAATACTGGTGTTGGGTGCCAGTACTATGTAGTGTGCCATAAACATTTTGGCACTAGCCATGACCATGGGGACTTATACAATGACATACCACTTTTTTTTGGTTGACATTCTAAACACCAATGTGGTGTTAGGAATACAGTGGTTGATCACGCTGGGGAAGGTCACCATAGACTAGGAGACTTTGGAGATGGAGTGGATGGAAAAGAAGAGCAGTAAACATGTGATGATCTGAGGCATGCAGACATATCCTCCACAGACAGTTTCAACACACTAGATGGAGGAAAAATTCCGGAAGGGAGATATAGAGTGGGAAGTGGAGTTTCATATCTTAGAGGTAGGGGCCACAGGGCAGGAAATTCACCTAGATGTGCAATCGATCTTGGATAGGTATGCTATGGTTTTTGAGGATATACCTCCAGGACAACCACCAGATCATTGAACACACCATTGAGCTTGAGCAGAGTATTCAGGCTATTATCACCACACCCTATAGGCATTCCAAAGCCTACATCTATGAGATTGAGAAAGCCATTCATGAGCTCTTAGCACTAGGAAACATCCGACCCAATACTATCCCATTTTATTCTTTTGTTGTATTGGTGAAGAAGAAGGATGACACACTGAGTATGTGCTTCATTTACCAGGCTCTCAATAATAAAACGATGAAGAACAAATACCCCATTCTACGGATTGACGAGTTGATGGATGATCTGAGGGGATCTAAATTCTTCTCCAAGATTGATCTGAGGTTGGTTACCATTAGATCTGAGTGAGGGACCAAGATGTCCCCAAGACGACATTCAGATGTCATTACGACCACTTTGAGTTTTTGGTATGCCCTTCGGGCTAACCAATGCACCAACCACCTTCCAGTCTTGCATAAACCACATCTTCCGTGGTTAGTTGAGGAAGTTCATGCTGGTATTCTTCGATGATATCCTCATATATAGCCGCACTTGGGAGCATCAATTGCATCACATTGAGGTTGTACTGTGTATCTTGGAAGAGCATCATTTCTATGCTAATATCTCCAAGTGCGAATTTGGGTTGACATAGATGCTCTATTTGGGGCATAGCATTGGTGTGGACAGAGTGAGGGTCCATGAGGAGAATATCTGGGCCATCCAGGAATGGCTAGATCCGAGGAATGTGATAGAACTCTGAGGGTTTGTAAGCAACTTCACCTACTACCAGAAGTTTTTCAAGGAGTTTTCCCAACTTGTTGCACCCCTCACTAACCTTACAAAAAATAGGGGCATTCAGTTGGACGGACACAACGCATAGAGCCTTTGAAGGAGGTGATGAGCAGCTACCCAGTATTATCTTTGCCCAATTTCACGTAGCCCTTCATCTTGGAGTGTGATGCTTCAAGAGAGGGTGTGGGCATAGTTTTGATGTAGGGAGGCCACCCCATAGCTTTCGAGAGAAGTAATTTGTTGCCACATGAGAGGTTGTATCCTATATACGACAAGGAGATGCTAGAAATTATGCATGCATTTGACAAGTTCTAACAGTATCTGGTGGGCAACAGGTTTCGAGTGAAGACTGACCACAACAACCTCCAATTTTTCCTAGAGCAGAAGCAGTTGCAGGAGAGGCAGAAGAAGTCGGTTAGTAAGATCCAAGAATATGACTTTGACATCAAGTATGTCAAGGGGAAGAACAACATGGTGGTTGATGCTCTATCCCAAAAACTGGAAACGTTGTCTTTTATGAGTATAGACACGGACTGAAGGGCTCAACTGCTGGTAGAGTACTCCAAGGACCATTTTTCCTGTGAGATGCTGGAGGGATAGATCATAGATGAAAGGTATAAGGTGATGGATGAGGTCATTTATTTCAGGGACATGATCTTCTTGAATGGGGGTTCTCATCTCAAGGAGAAGATAGTGCTTGCCTCCCATGACTCATCATTGTCAGGTCATCAGGGATTCACAAAGACTTACAGGGCCATCAGGGAGAGGTTCTCTTGGAGAGGCCTCAAGGAGGACGTACTTCGGTATGTTAGGGAGTGATAGGTATGTCAGAGGAACAAAGGGGAGATGAGTAACCCAGCTGGACTACTACATTCGCTTCCAATTCTGAAGGGAAAGTGGGAAATAATTTCAATGGAATTCATCACTGGTTTGCCCACGGTGCAGGGCGAGGACTGCATCTTTGTAGTCGTTGATCGATTGACAAAATATGCTCAATTTTTCACCATATCCGCATGATACACAACAACACAGGTGGAAGAGTTTTCTTCAGGGATGTGTTATAGGTCAATTTTGACATCATTACCCATGACCTGGTAAAACTGGACATCATCCCCAGGACCAATGAAATAGGGTCTATCATCCCCTATCATTTCAGTTGCTACATGCCCTAAGAGAAGAAAAAATCATTCATGACTTCTATTGCAATATTTCTAAGGTTTGAAGTATATGCTATATCACTTATGAGCTCACCAACGCTGCCTCTTAAGGGATTAATTGCGTTGCATATGCAGCTCCCTCCATTCAAGGGTGCACTACAATGCACTTCCCGACATTCAAGAGTGCGTTGGTCAAATGGGAGTGAAATTCTCATTGTTATAGAATCTCCACATGGCCAATGCCTTCTAAAAGAGTCCATATGTGTCAAAATTTGAATCCATGTGTCCATCTAACACCTCTGAGCTTGGGAAAATGTCTTTCCTATTATTAGAAAGTCATTGATTGAGAAACTATCTTCAGTTTCCCTATAAATTGAGCACAAATCCTAGTGCTAGGGAAGGAAGAATTTTGGTAAAGAAATGTTGTTGAATTCTCAATTGAGAGAGTGATAGAAGTGATATTATTATCGTGAGATGTTGATTGTGATGAGGTTGGGATGATGCTCGAGCTAGTGACATCAAATCGATCATTGGTTGTAACCTCCCCCTTCTACTCATTAATAAATATTGTTGTTCATATTCCCATATATGTATACATTTATGTACTGTTTCTCTATGTGATGGACTCTTAACTGATATATATGTTTCATGTTCAATAAATTTAACTAATTAAGGTTAAATAGGCATATGTATATTGCAATATCTTTATTTTTTAGTGTTTATACTTGCAGGGACTAGTCTAGCGATCTAAGTTGGATTGGAAGCTACAAAAAAAGCGATAGAAGGAGAATAGGAAGCACTTGGATCACAAGTACGTCTTTCTATCTTTCTGTGTGTCTATTTACTCTTAGAAAAATTGACTGAAAATTCTTTAATATATTGTTCTAAATGCATAGCACCACATTTAGGGAATTTGATTTATCCGTAGATCATAATTATACATAAAAATTGGTGACTCCACTGGGGAGTTTCCCTTCATTCCTGGTGTTTTTGCCTCTTCTTATCCACCTAGTAGAATAAACTTCCAATTATTAGACTTTTGAATCAAATAATTTCATTAGAAGTGTGTTCTGTAGCTTGAATTTTGAATCTCTGCTGCGCCCAATGCATTGTTGGTTAAGACACGGTGCACTGCCTCCCTCCCAGGGCTGCATTGCAACATGTTAGGTCCCTGTAATTTATCAGATTGGAAACACCAAATGTACAAGGGTAACATCAAACCAAATTTGGAGTTCTAGGACCTAGCCTTTCTGGACTCAGAGAGGGCTCTCTCTATATTTGTGTAAAATATGTAACTTGTTTGTTTTAGGATATTGATTTTAGGCTAGTTAAATTGAAAGGGTTTGTTTGTTTTGTATGGTTGGCTGGGTTGGTTGTCAAGAAGAACATATAGAGTAAGAGAAACTTATACCATTGGGCTATGGAGTCTGCAAAAGGTCTTGAAAAGTACAACAATAGGTCAAGGGTGTTTCATAGGGCAAGTTAACAAAGCCAAATGGATCTAAATAGGTTTAGTGAGTGTGAAATGAACATTAAGTTGTGAATTTAGTAGGTTTAAAGGGTAGTTAAAAATACTTTAACATAAAATATAACAAGAAGAGTCTATAAGAGTACTATGCATAAATAAAGAATCAAAGGATAGGGTGCACCATAAACTTCTTTGACCTATCTCTATCAAGTAAAATTTAAAACAACTATCCAATAAACCCTAGAGAGTAGGGAACTCCTAACTTCTCTAGCTATCTACCTTCAGGGAAAGAAAACATTCAAGATAGCACATAAGTAATGATTAAAGAGTAGGGAACTCCTGAATTCCATAATAAAACTATAAATACCTTCAAAGTAACCATTTCAAGATAGACTAAAGGACTGGGCATACCATAAAATTCTTTAGTCTAAACCCTGATAAGAAAACTTCAAAGAAAAGCCTAGAAAACAATGATTCAAGCTACACCAAAGGACAGGGCATACCACAAAATTCTTTGGCTTGGCTCTATTTCATCATTTTTAAGACAAACAAGCTATGTGGAAATAAAGAGCAATGAATAATTCTTTAATCAGACCTAGCAGAGGAAAACATTTGAGTAATAGAAGTAGACAAACCTAAGGTGCCTCTACATCATATCTTAACCTAAAATTTCTGTTCTAATGCAAGAGAAAAGATGGAAAAATATGAAAAAATAAGGAAAAAATAACTACATTAGAGCAACATCACCATTAAATAGGTTCATGAATCCTATGAAGGTGCTTGCTCCATTGATACTCAGTCCAAAAACAATCACACAACTCCAAAGCCAATTTCTTCACAACTCCAAGTCTATGTTTTCATCTCAATAAACAACCAACAATAAACATGAAGCCTCCATGCAGTATTTAAATTGAAAATGAGGAGAAAAACCCTATCTAGGGTTCCAAAATGTCATTAATTACACATTTAAGTCATTTTGTCCTATGAGACCATGCAAGGCCCAAGGCACAAATATCCCAAACTCATAAATGAAAAAATAACTTCTAAGCTAACCTATGAGCTAATTTCAGAATAATTTGACCTTTAAGGCCTCTCAATAACTTTCAAAATAACTCCAAGTGTATTTTTTTACTTTCTGGCAATGGCGTAGTGCCAAGGTTCAAGGGCGCAACGCCAGACCAAGGGCGCATCGCTAAATTTGGAAAAATCACATGTTTTGCAGCTAAGATTTGGAGGCCTTGCTGATGTCCAAATGAGCTCCATGATATCTCATTGGAAAGCCTATCCTGTCTAGTTTCCAAATATACCTTTTTTTTCTATAATGGTATCCATTTTCCTACTCTAAAATCCAATCTCCCAAGAATTCTTAGGGCGCAGCGCCAGTGCTGAAAAGAGGGCAAAAATGTGTTTTTTTGCTTGTTTTTGGCCCTTTTGAGGGAAAAATTCTACTCCAAATGACTTGAAACGTTCTGATGGTGATGTAATTAGCCTAAGGATAATGAAAATGTAATTTTTTCCTCAATTGAGTGCCCCAAAAAAGTGCGGCCCTTTTTTCTGCAGCCAAACAGTCAAAAATCAAAATTGTGCACCAAGTGCCAAAATTTGGAATTTACCTTGATGAGTATGTTTTGGATGCTTGTAGGGATACATCGGAAAGGATTTCAAGTTTCTCCTTCTCACTTGCCTCATTTAGGGCTTTAATCTTTGCAAGGGATCCTTTGAGCTTGGCCCTTGCAATCCTGTTTCTTAAGGCATAATGCCTTGCCATCTTATTCTGAAGGTCAATGTCTCTTTTTGTCTTCTCAAGCTGATCCTCTAGGTGCACATTGGCTCTTTCTAGCCAAGATTCTATGTCAAAGTTTATTTCCATGGAAAGCATCTCACTTGGAGTGAGCTACTCAGCTAATGCTGTCTCTTGCTCTCATTCTTTGGCTAAGGCTTTCTTCAAACCAATTGTCCTTGGGATATTCCTAGGAAGTTGTTCTTCCTCATCTTCAATGTCATCTAGAGTGCCCAAGGTTTTATCTAGCTTAGCCTTGGCCTTTCCGGCCTCTTTCCAAGCTCTGATAGCTCTAACCTCACGGATGGCCTTCTCTGTCTCTAACTACTTGTTTTCTACCTTAAGGAAGTGGATCACATTCTTTTCCCTACCAAGATTGGCTTGTAGCTCTCTAATCTGGGCATCCTTGCTCTTGATCAACATGTTTGTAATCCTCTCCTCATCCTCACTCTCAAGGTCAATCAACTGAAATTCTTGTTCATTCTCATGTTCATCCTCTTTTTCATCAATGTCTTGCTCTACAACCTTTTCCTTACCTTTGTCAAGATGTTTTGTTGATGATGAAGGTAGGGCCCCTTCCAAAATTTGTGGAGAAAACACCTGCCTATGAAATATTTGATAGGTAAAAGGAAAAGGCTCTATTTCAACCATCTCAGTGTCATCTATCTCACTACCATCTGCTTCATTGCCATTTTCCTCACTGCCATGTTCACCGTTTGATGCTTTGGTATCATGAGATGAGGGTGAAGGGTTGTGGGAAGGTGATGAAGGAGGATAATCATGAGGTGAGGGAATGTGAGTGGATACTGATGTGGAAGGGTCACTAAGGGGTGAAGGAATGTGAGTGAGTGGAGATTCGGTAACAACAGGAAGTGATGGAGAAATAGGGATGGGAGGGTTAGAAGATGAAGGAATGTCTGGCTGAGGATGGCCTTGTGGAGTAGTAAAAACCTAATTGGAAATGAAGGTCTCCCATGGAATGCCTTTCTATTGTAGTTGGTGCATAACAACCATATTGATAAGTAAGTGATGGAATAGGCTTTGCATTTGTTGAGGGTAGTCTCTCTTTTTCACTATGTAGGACATTATGTCAATGCTTATGAAGAGGTAATAGGGTATGTGCAGCATCCACACTCTAGTAAAATGGCTAAGCAACCTGATGTGGTATGAGTAAAGGCGGGAGAATCTTCCCTCACATCTAAAATAATTCATGATTATTCTCATCATAGGTGCATATCTATCAAGCAGGCCAGAGAAAGGAAAGATGGATTTGCTGTGGTCTTTATACCTGGGCTTAAGGTATGGCTCAAAGTAACCCATTTCAAGGTTAGCTTGCTTGAACCATTTCTCCCTTACACTAGGTATGCCTATGGCATTGGCAATAACATCTGTAGATAGCTCAAAGGTGACCCTTGCAAGGTTAACTTGTTTGTCATGCAAGTTAATGATAAATAATCTAGTTAGCTGAGGGTGGTTTTTCACCTGCTGCACCTTTTCACAAAATTCATAGCATCCTGCATGTTTGAAACAAGAAATAGTAAGGGGAGATGCCATGAGCTATCTTGTACCAAGGGGTTCAAATCTATTGATCTTTCCTCCTTTGTGATCATGCCTCCTTGGAATTTTCACCCCCACACCACTGCCACTGTCTTCTGACATTGTAAAATCTACGTTTACAAAACCCTGGAGTGTAAATGGAAAGGAGATGAAGGGATGGTAAGAAATGGTAGTTTTGGAAATTGAATGAGATGAGTGAGTGAGGGTATAGGTATATGAGAATGAGTGAGAGGCTAAAAAACTCAATGATAACCCTCCATATTTGTAAATACTCTATCTATCACTGACACTCTGTCTACGAATAAAAAATTAGGTTCAAACAATGATTTCAAGCTTGAAATTTAGGGTTTCTCTTAGGGTTTGATTTCATTCATTAAGAAAACACCAAAATTGCTTGAAGATGAGTGTATATCAGGTACTTACCTCTTCCCAATGATTTAGAAGAATTTGGAGGAAACTTGAAAGGGTTTTGAATTGGTTTTAGGGGTTAGAGTGCCTAGAAACCCTTCCTGGCTAAGGGCACATCGCCAAGGCTGAGCACGAAACGCTTGTTCTGAGCATGTAATGCCAAAATAAATTTGTAGTGGGTTTGTTGGGAAAGAGCACAACGCCTTCCCCAGTGTGCAGCTCCACCTTCTAGGCATGCATCGCCTTTAGAATGTGTATGGGGAAAAATTTCCAAGTGTGCATTGCCGACTTCTAGGGGCGCAACACTAAGATGAGCGCACAACGCCACAAAAAATTCGCCCGAATTTGCTTGAAAACTCAAATTTTCCTCTCTCCTTAGTGCTCTTGATATTTTTCAAGATAAAAATGATTCATTTAAGTGTAAAATGAGTTTTTATAGACTTGGGAACTTGATTTAGTAATGAAAAACCAACTTTCTAATATTTGAAACTCTTTTTCCCCTTTGCACTGATATTCTTTGACTTTTTGCTTGCAGGCTTGATGAAGTCATGAAATTTGCTTTTTTTCTGATCCTTGAGGCATGAAAAATTCATTTTGACACCTTTAGGGTTTAATCACATAACAATATCTTCAAAATTCTCTTTTTCTTCCACCATGGAGTTCAAATCATGCTTTTTACCTTCTCTGACCATCTTCTTCAAAACCCTAGGTGTCTGGAGTGCTTTATAGCAATTATCAGTGTTGTCTTCTAAGTTCTATATATCCATTTGAAGTTCATTAATTTATATCCAGTTCACCTCACCTTTTCCATTTTTCTTCAATCTATTCTGATAGAATTTCTTCATGTTTGGCCTTATGTGCTTCCTCCATGTCATTTTCTACAAGGGATCATTGTTTTGGCACTCAACTAGACCATCAAGTTCAAAACCCTAATTATCTACAAGATTAAGTGTTTCCCTTTCCTTGGTTGTAAGTAGTTTTCATTGAGGAATAGACAATCCATCTAATCAGTACCTTCTGCTGACACAACTTTCAAGTCTCCTGCAGAAGTGCCAAACTTTGTCCATTTTTCTCATTTGCAGACTTTGAACTGATGAGGTAATCTTCTTTGGAAATATTTTAGGTCCTTCTTGAATAAACATGTGTTGAAAATATATTACATCTGAGCCAGATTCTAGCAAAGGAAAATCAGTGCCTGAAACATCCAATGATAACCTCAAAACATGTGAAACCCTAATGACGTAGTGGGAGGGTCCTTTGACCTAATTTTGACTGGGATTTGACTTGGAGGTTTTCAAGTGAAAAACAGAGTATTGTCAAAGTGCTATATTGAAGATCCAAAATCCAATGTACTTGATTTATATAAAGAGCCTACAGAAATAGTTTTGAGACCATCAATGCTTGAGGAACCCGGGGAACACGGGAAATGATTTTGCAACAGGAAACCCTAGAGGGAGGATGTAGTCTATCGACAGGGGAAAAATGAAGCAATGAGGCTATAGGCAAGGAAAGAGGCTGAAAATGATAGGTAAAATCCCATAATGATTTTGTAGAAGTGACAGGGTGACCATGGAATGGCAAGCTGATAAAATAATGAAGAAGTTTCTATAAGGATAATGAAGGCAGTGAGATTTCTGAAACTCACAATATTTCAAGGAATGTTGTTTTTAGAAATCTATAAACACCCTTTAGTCATCCAAAGATAGTGAAAAATACTGATGACTAACATTGGCTCCACTTGGGGAGGACAACTCCTTTCAGGAGGTGTCAAGAACCTCAAAGTTCAGATCTCTAGTTTTGCAAATAAGAAGCCTCACATGCTTGCTAATTTACTCCTGTTCTTTTATTTTTCAAGGCTAATATTTGTAGTTGTTCTCGGAAGCCATGATCTTACAATATGAAAAAACATGATTGCTTCAATATCACTTCTACCTACCCATCACACTTTTCCTAACATTTCTTCTTCTTCTGGGTGCACTTGGATTGGAAAACCCTTGACATCATTTTCTTTTGAAAGCATAAAAACTATATATGTCTACCCTTATAACTTCCAAGAGCTCAGATTAGGCTGATGAACTCTTTATTCTCTACCTACTCTACTTATCTGTCAAGGTTAAGCAGTTTGACAGATCTTCATTCTCTAATCTACTAACATGAAATTCAAAACATGACCAAATCAAGGTTAAGCAATTTGATTGACCAGATCTTCCATTAAAGGGTCTTTGTGAAGAGGGGCAGTTGGCAAGTAACATTGTAAATGAAAAAGAGACAAAGTCAGATACAATAGAATCCCCTTGTATTACAAAAAATGAAAATGATAACGTTGAACATAAGGCTATGACTGCAAGTAAAGACACACAAAATTTTCTGGCTATTCATGAAAGCACAGGGCCTCTCGAGGGGAAAAAAGGGGGCTAAAATAAACCCAAAATCAAACAAAATTAATTCCTCTAAAATTAATTTCAAAGCTAGAAATATGATGCCAACATAAAGTGAACGTGTTCTAAAGGTCGATGTGAAGCAAACAAAGAAAAGAAAATCAGGCAATATAGAGAAACCTGGAAAGAATGATGTTATCAAGGGGATCAATGATCAATCTATTTATGTATTTGATTTTCACTTAGAGGTTGCTGAAGAAAAAGTAAATCTCAAGAAGAAGAAATACAAATACAAAAAAAATATGGATGAAATAATTTTTCCTCAAGGGAAGCCAATGCATTTGATTGCATACATATAATATTCGTCAAATGATGTTGGATCAACAATGCAGTTTATGGAATTTTTCTCAGCATTTGAACAAGTATGTACTTTCTTATCCAAAATGTGTTTTAAGTTCATATCTATGGTTCAAACTGAAAATTTTGCACCATGGATATTTTATTTTACATTGTCGTAGTTATACCTTCAACAATACTAATTTTTTTCTACAAACACACTAGTGTGACGATATGAAGAGGAATTTTTTTAATACTGGTCAGTTTACACCATGATTTGGGCTAACATCACTTCCTACTTATTTAGTTCTTGATTTCTGCATGTTAGATATAGCCCACAACACCTTTCCATTCTTTCGGAGCTATGCTTTTACACTAGTCAACAATAATTGTTATAGAAGTTCTTTGATTGCTAAAATATAAGTAATCTTTCCAAGGCAGACTTTTGAAAGTATCTGTAAAAGAGGTCTTATAGATGTACCTTACTGATAGATGACAATATATGCTATGCTCAGTGTAAGTTAAATACCAAAGCCTCTATGGTCATCAAGAAAATATGGTTTTGTAAGGTCTCTGTATTATGATAAATTTCCACTCTACTGTTGTCCACATGCTTATATTGCAACTATGAAAGTTTAGTCCCAATTTTCAGGCCTTGGCCTTGATTCTATCCGAAGTAGCTCCTCTTGTTATAGGGCTTTGACACATGCTTACCATTCGACATAGCAGTATATGATAAACTTTGTATTCATAAACAAATGATCAATGATGACTCAAAAATGCCACTAAATGAATGAAAAAACCACTGTTCTAAGGGGATGTGTCCCTTAGGGTGGGAGGGGGCACCTCCACATTTCCCATGTTCCCAAGGTATTTTTTTCTTGTAGTATGGTCCAAGAAATTTTTTTCCACATATCTCTTTTGGGAAATACGGTGAAACATAGAGGGAAATGCATTTTCCCAAAAGGGTTTTTTATTTTTCCCTTTTTTGGGACGATTGAATAAACATTTCTCTACATATCTCTGTGGGAAACGTAGATGGAAAATTTACCCTAATGTGGAGGATGAATTTTCCAAAAGGATTATTTTAAGCTTTTTCCTATTAAAAAAATGCACTTTTGGATGTCTCCTAGAAAAAATGAGTTGCCAATTTTTATGGTGTCCCAAATGCTTCTACTTGCTTGTTTGACCATCCCTATACGTGCAACCAAGGTTGCGATTCCTTGTATTTCTTCTCCAAGTGACTCTTTATTGACGCTGTGTTCACTCTTTCCAATGCCATTGCAATCCTTGCCTAGTCCAATATACCATCATTTTGACACGAGTCGTTGATCTAGATTGTACTTTTGACTAATCAATGCTCATTAAATTGTACTTTGCTAATTTTGGATTTTTTGCCATGTTATTAGAACCCCATTGTCGAGGTTCCTAGTGTAGTCAATGTTCTTTATCCATGTTGTGTTCACTCTTTCAAATGCAAGTGCAACCCAAACCTAATCCAATATACCATCATTTCGACATGAGTAGTTGATCCACATGGTAATTTTGACTAATCAATACTCATTAAATTTTACTTTGTCAATTTTGGATCTTTGGCGATGTTATTAGAACCCAATTTTTGAGGTTCTTAGTGTGCTTGATGTTCAAGGTGATCAAAAGTTATAGAGCTTTTTCCACTTTTAGTGGTATGTAGAAGTAATTTCTAGTAATAAAAATTGATGCAGGAGAATCCAGAAA
Source organism: Pinus albicaulis (assembly GCA_034641835.2). NCBI lineage: Eukaryota > Viridiplantae > Streptophyta > Pinopsida > Pinales > Pinaceae > Pinus > Pinus albicaulis. The sequence continues at coordinate 1,102,528,467 of CM076577.1, forward strand.
TTAGCCAGCAATGTGATTATGTGTTCACATGTTGTGGCTAAAGAGGGAAAACTTGATTATTAATATTCTGTTACATTTTAATTATGAGAAGTTAGTTTTTTTTAATGTCTTAGATTAAATAAGAGTAAAAGTATCAATTTGGTTCTCCCTGCGAGGAGATTTAGCCAAATAGATTAGGATTGTGAGGATAGGATAGAGTTTTTTCGAAGCTAATAAAGATGAGTATAACTGCTTCAGTTAGGAAGATAAGCATAAATACAGTGAAGTGTGAAAGGAGTGTGCGAGTAGTGTGACAGAGGAGAGATAGAGAGGAGAATTCAATGTAAAACCCATCCACCAAAGGGCTCGGCTCTGTGTATTCGCATCTCTGATTAATTCAAGTGTTTGAGTGTTTAATCGTCCTGTTTGTGTTAATTATCATCTCTATTTCATTGTTGATTTGAAAATCACATTATTGTACAAATCATTCAAAGAAAGTCGACTGGTGGTGCGAATAGTAAATCCAAAACGACGTTTCTGTGTAAAAGGTTCGAAAGAAGTCGTTGAACTGTGAAACTTTGAAGTTCGTGCAATCGACCATCGTGTATCATAGATTTTAAAGTTACGTGTTAAGGCTTTACCCCATAAGTTATTTGAAGTGCGATGTGAAGTGGAGGAGTAAGGGAGTAGTAGAGACCATTAGATATGGGCGTAGATCAATGGTGGGCAGGAAATCACAAATTCGCACATTGCATATTTTATGGTTTGTGTTTAGGACATCGCATGGTAAGTTGTTTTCCTTGCGATGTGATAAAAGGTTAAGGTGCGGTAAGATAAGAAGATTGAAATGCAATACATCACAATAAAATATCACATAAGATAAGTAATACAATTATCACTAAACTAAAAAAGTTGCGATGTGCGATATCCAGTTTGCTGCGAACTACGAAATCGCAACAACGCAAAATTGCAAAAGTGTTAAGCATTGAAATCTGCGGGGAGGTAAGTTTTAAAAGTTTCAAAGTGGAAAGTTATAAGACTATTGAAATAGCACTTGGTTGTGATTGGTCTGTTTTCTGTAGGTCATAAACGTAAATTTCCGTGTGCAAATTCTCGTTTAATGGTTATTAACTTGGAAACAACAAACTTATAAAGTTTCTGCATATTGGGAGTAAAAGTGGCCTTCCAGCTGCATCATTTGGTATCAGAGCCAAGTTTGAGTTATGTTCTCAAGTATTGTAGTAAATATGCCACCCAGGAGAGGAGCTGGCATAGGTCGGGGCAGACTTACAACAAATGCAGCTTTGCTCGAGGAGATTCGACACCTTCGTACAAGGATAGTGACAATGGAGACTGCTTAGAAGAGAGCACCTAAAGAAGAAGAAATTAGCACATGATTTCAATGGGTTTTATTTCTATGTGATATTCCAAATTGTGGCAATCCATTTGCCTCTTTTACCATGAGGCCCATTCTGAGTTAGAATTTCCTTTACAACTGCATTTGGAACATAGGAAATGATGTGTGAATAAATAATGTACACCCTAAAGTCTTTGATGGCCTTTACCAAAGCTAGGGCCTGTTTCTCCGTGATATTTTACTTTAAAGTGGCATCTCTGAGTGATTTTCTAAAGAAAGCTATGGGCTGTTCATAACCCTGGTCATTTTTCTGTAGTAAAACTGCAACAATAATGTGTTCTAAAGCAAAGGAGAAGATAATAAAATCCTTCTTAAAATCAGTACTTATAAGGACTGGTGTTTTGGTTAAAACTTGTTTAATTGGTTTGAAAGATTGCTTGGCTTCAATAGTCCATTTAAGTATTAAGTCCTTTTTAAGCATATTGTTAAGCTCTTTGATTATTTCAGCTAAGTTTGAGATGAATGTTCTAAGGAAATTAATTTTACCTAGAAAATCTTGTAACTCTTTAATGTTCCTAGGAGGACTAATGTTAAGAATGGCTTCTATTCTGGCAGGGTCTATTCTAATTCCCTCTTTAGATATAATGTGTCCAAGTAACTTACCTTCTTCTAATCCAAATAAAGTTTTCTTAGGGTTTAGAGAGATTCCAAATTTTCTGCATTTAATAAAGACTTGCCTGAGATGATCTAAGTGTTCATAACCAGTCTTTGAAAATACCGTAATGTCATCTAAATAAATCACTAAGAATTCATGAATTTCCTTTGCAAAGACTATATCCATAGCTCTTTGAAAAGTGGCTCCTGCATTCATTAACCCAAAAGGAATTTTTATATACATAAAAGTGCCCTATGGAGTAGTAAAAGCAGTTTTAGCTTGGTCGTCTCATTGGAATAGAATTGGTTGTACCCTGAAAATCCATCTAAAAGTGATATCCTTGAAGAACCAACTACCCTATGTAAAATGTGATCCATCTTTGGTAAAGGGTAATTGTCCTTTAAGGATATCTTATTTAAATTTCTAAATTAAACACATAATATAATTTCTTCTGTCTTTTTACTAGTGAGAACTAGATTAGAAACCCAATCAGAATATCTGATTGGTGCAATTATTTGGGAATTATACATTCTTTTTACCTCTTTTTCAATTAAAGGCATAAAAACAGGATTGATCCTTCTTAAATTTTGTTTAAAAGGTTTTTGGTCCTCTTTTATAGGTATTTTATGTTGTATTATGTTGGTGTCATAGGATTTTAGGTCCTCATAACTCCAAGCAAAAACATCTCGAAATTCCTTAAAAAGAGCTATGTATTTTTCTTTTTCTTTTTGAGGTAAAGCTTTGGAAAGTTTAATCATCTTAGGTTTTAACTCTGTTCCTATGTTAAATTCCTCAATATCAAATATAAGTGGCTCCATTTTGGGTTTTCTTGCAACATCATTTGAGTCAAATAAATCTTCTAAAGGAGTTAAACCTTTTGGTAAAAATTTATCTTTTAAGTTCAAAATATCAAATTCATCATCAACTATCTCTTCAATTTCTACTTTTTCTAAATTATCTATGTCTGTTTGACTAAATTTTGTAGGTTTAGAAAAACTTAAGTTATTTACATCTATGTTATTCACATCAACACTATCTAAATTCTGATCTACTGTACAGTCTGTGTCTATTTTACAATTCTGAAATTCACCTTCATTGCTCATAAAATGGTAAATCTGTTGATCTTGTGAGAAAATTTTCCAATATTTAAGATTATCTGAAATTATTGGTCTGTGTTTGACTTCTGCAGTATATCTATGATTTGGCTGAAATGGCAGATTACAGGTACTAGCAAAAGTTGCTAGGAAGTGAGCCTGTATGTTTTGTTTTCTTGGTATTGCAGAAAAATTACATTCTAACAGTTATTTGATCAAATCTAATACAATTTCTCTATATTGGCTTAATCTTGGATTATAAACAAAATATTCTCCATTTATCTGTTTTACAGTCAACTCTGAGTCTCCCATAATTGATACTCTTTTACCTCCTACTAACAATCTGCAGTCCTAAAATGAGAGCTTCATATTCAGCCATGTTATTGGTACATTTGAAATTTAGTCTGAAAGCATGGCCTTCTACATGATTGTTTTCAATATTAGTTATCCAAACTCCTGTTCTTGCTCCTAATTTATTGACTAAACCATCAAAATCTAAATGCCATAATGATTCATGAAAGGTATTTTCACTGTCTGGTGTTTTGTTTTTGTCTTTAAGTTCAGTTTTGATTTCAGTATCAGTTTCAGAGTTGCATAAGATGAATGAATCCATGTCAGTAGGTGTGATGTATATTGGGTAATTTCTTGGTCTTTCTACACTACTCACCATGTATTTCATCAATGTTTCCCTATAAAGTTTCTTTGGTTGGCCAAAAACTGATATGGTTGCATATGACATATCCAATTGTAGAGATCCCTGTAATTTGGCTCCCCATGAGTGAGATAAGAGAACTCCATACTTGGGAGGGATGTCAGCTACTAAAATATCCATGAGTATGCTTTTACCGTGATATTGAACTAATGTGACACAAATCTTTAATTAAACCTACACATTTGACTTTCCTAGAATCAAATGAAAATAGATCTTTGTAAGGCCTTGAAATGTCTAAATTTAGGGTTTCCATTATTGCTTTTGGCATTAAATTGTGTGAAACCCTTGAATCTAACATTGCATTATGTAATATTTGGTCACAAAAAATTAAGCTAATGTAAAATGGTGGAACTACTCCATTTTGGCATTTTCCTTTAACATCAGGACCAAAAATTAACTCTGGTTGATCATCATTTAGATTTTCTAAATCTTCTCCGTCATTCATGTTTAAGGTTTCAGTGATAGTTGTTTTGTACAAATCATGTTTTACCAATTCTATCAAAGGAATTAGTATTTTTAATTTTTCAATTTCAGCTTGTATATTAAATGAAGGTTGTGATTTACTAAGCTGAATTATTTCTTCTTTAGTAATTGTAGTTTGAGTAGCTTTATCTTCTTTTCCTACAATTGTTTTCTCATTTTCAGTTTGTGTTTCTTATGTATTACTGCTCTTAGTTTTCTTTTCAGGGATAATTTGAGTGGCAGTTGATGTTTTTCAGATTTTGTATTTTCAGAAGCTATTTTGGCAATGGCAGCTTTTGGATTAGCTGATTTTGGATTAGTAGTAGATGTTTTGGAATCTAAAATTGTTGTTTTAGTAGAATCAGTTGTTTTGACAGTAACCAATTTTTGTAAATCTGTTGATGTTTGGAAAAGCTCATCTTTTATATCAACAATCTTGGGACTGGGTGAAATTTTAGGGTTGGAAACCTTCTGGGATGAGTCAGAGTTTTGCTTATTTTCCCTAGGGAGAATTTGTAGAAATTTTGTAGTGGGAGCTTCTATTGTTTTCTTAGTTTGTATTTGTGCAGATTTCTTAGTAGAAGGCTCTATGTTTGTCTTTCTTCTAAGGTTATATTTCTTATGTACTTCATTTATAGAAAAATCATAACCTTGTTTGTTTTCAAATGATTCACTTGAATCTAATTGAAGTTGTTGTAGTTCAAATAACTCTTGGTCTTCCTGTGTGAGAAATATAGTGTTATCATCATTTATACCCATTATATTTATAGTGTCTTCATCATTTTCATCTTGATGAGAACTTTCAGCATATTTCTCTTGAAATGGAGGTCTTATTGTCTGGTCAGATGCTGATTCTTTAGATTTTCCAGTATTTGTATTTTTCTTGAAGTTGGGATTTCTAATTTGCTGTTGATTATCCCATTGTGGTTTCCTTTCTATATTATCTAATCTATCCATCATTCTCTCTAAAGTTTTGGCTAATTGATATATTTTTAAATCTGAACTAGATGCTTCTTCTTTTATTATTACTCTCCTCTCATTCCTTAATCTAGCTTTTCTAGCCAATATATTTACTTCTACACTAACAACATCCGTTTGCATTCGCTCTAAAGTGTTAGCATTTCTCTCTCTCAATTGATAGGCTATGTATATATCAAATCCATCAGGAAATTTGTGTAGGAAAAAGTCTGGAGTGGGTTTGAGATTAGTAGGAATTGAATTATAAACACTGTTGTATCTAGTATAGTAATCTTGGACTATTTCATTAGGAGCTCTTTTCATAGCATCAAATTCATAAAATATTTGAAGTGGAATTTTATTCTTTTCCCATTTATTCAAAAATAATATATGAAAAACTGCTAAATCAACAATACTACCAGGATTAAGACCTTTAAACCATTTTTTAACTTCCCCAGTTAATGTTTGAGCAAAGAGTCTCATTTTTACATCGGAATCATCTATTTCATGAAGCTCAAAATAATATGTCATCTTATTAATGTGCTGTTGGGCAGTGTAATGAGTGGTTGCATAAAATTGAGGTATTTTACTCTGGTAATCCTGAGGCATGTCATGTAATTGTCCTGGAAGGAATAAGGGAGCATACCTAGCAGCCATGGCTTGGATTCTAGCTTGGCTAGGAGGTAAGTTAGAAGTGCTTGAGGAAAAACTAGAAGTACTAGCTGATGCAGTTAAAGAAGTGGCTAATGAGATTGGAATGTAATATGATGTACTGGAAAATATGGTTGAAGAACTAAAAGGTGAGGTTGGGATGGTAGAAGATGAAACTGGGATATATGAAGAAGTGCTTGGGAATGAGAATGATGTATTGGAAGATGTAGAAGGAAAACTAGTGGGTGGTGTTGAGGTGGGGGAAGATGGAAATAATACTCTAGGTTGGAATGGTTGCTTTGGGATAAAGGGATATGTGGAATAGAGTGTGGTGGATATTATGGATGACGTAGTGGTAAAAAGAGATGAACCTACAGATTCTACAAGGTTGGTATCTAACTGAGAAGTAGAGGGCTTACGTGTATATGCTGATAAAGCAGCTAATTCAACTGAATGCTGAAGAAGAGCTTCATCTATTTTCTTAAGTATAGTAGCATTTATTTCATCAAGTTTATCATAAGCTTCAAATATTTTTGATTCAGAATCTACTGAAATAGTTTCCTTTTTAATTTCAACTAGAGAAAAAATAAAATTAGGATCGATAACAGTGCTATTTAAATCACTTTTTGATTTGTTTCTGAATAAACAATGTTCAAAATTAAAGTCAAAATCAATGTCCTGTATAGTTGCTAACTGTTTTGGAAGGGAATTTTCTCTAACCAAGGAAACTTTATTACCTAAATCTTCTACTTGTTTATTCTTTTTTCCTATTATGTCCAGATCATCTACTATTGCAGCAGGTTTTGGATCTGGATTTGACTTGGTATAGTAGACTCTTTTGGAAGCCAGAATTACAATTTTTTGATGAAATTATACTCACAACTTATAAAAGAGTCTTAAAGTGAAAGGATAATGAAAAATATTTCCTATAAGACCTATTTAAAACTGAGGATTGGTTAGTTCCCCAGTGGAATCGCCAGTATGTTATCACTCTAATAATTCCCAAAGTTATGAGATTTTGATTTTATAGTTTTAAGAATATTAGAGGTACCACAGACCCACTTTCAAGCTCTAGGATCTAGCCTTCCTAAGGCTCAGAGAGGGCTCTCTATATAATATTCAACTTTGTTTTTATGTTGGATTTTAAGCTAGTTATATGGGGCAATTGGGTTTTGATATTTGGTTTGGGTTGGTGGGAAAAAACACTTAATGGGATGGATAGAAATAGATCTGTTTTTCCATTGGGAAAATGGAGTTAATATGTCAAGAAGATAGGTTAGGATCAAGGTCTAAAGTCAAATATTATCAGGGCAAGATAGTTGAGTCACTTAAGATCTTTCAGGTTGATTAGTGAAGTGGTTTAATTGGGATAAAGAGAAATCAAGGATTATTTGATCCGGATAAGGAATGAAGATGAGAGAGGTCATTCGAAAGAGGGAGAAATTAAGGGTTCCCTACTCTGGAAATAAGCAAAAAACATCAAAATGAAAAACAGTAAATAACAAAGTTCTATTAACAAATTGTGATATATCACTTCCTGATTTCACATTTAAATTTAGAACACATGTATGTATGAATGAAAAACATAAGAAGATTGAGCAATTTAATAGTAGAAAATACTTCACTTAAGTTAGCCCAACACATGAATCCTGAAACATGGTGCTTTATTGATTTGATCCAGCATTGCTGACTTGAAACTTGGTACAAAAGCCCTTCAAGTACATAAATATTGTCTATAGAAATCTTCAGCAATTTATTCCCCAATAATACTTCAAAGAGTGAAGTATTTATACAAAAAGTGTTACAAAATATCTTAGAATACTCATAGGATTTTTCTAAGGAAAATAAAATATATTTTACAAAAATATAGTGACAATTGCTTAACAACTTGCAAGCTGTCCTATTTATTCATATAAAATAGAAATGCTATTTGGATTTAAGTGCAGATGGCTGTTGTGTTGTCTTCAATGCTGACAAAAAGATCTTCAATATGTTTTGAAGTGTTATCTCTAATCTAATACTCTTTCATCTGATACACTTTAACTCCTGATACTCTTTAATCATTGTTTTAACTGCCTTACTGTTGTAAAAATTATGTTTTTACTGTGTAAAAACAACAATCTGTTTTTTAGCCTCTTCCACTGTATATTAACTGTCTTTTATAGCAAATCAGTAAGCTTTTGCCAAAATTCTTCATTAGGTAACTTTATCTTGGTAAGTTTTTTGTAATTTTCATCAGCCTCTATGTACCTAACAAAGGTTGGTTTGACCACAAAGAGATGTTTTATATCATACTATAAATAAAACAAATCTTCAATTCTTTTGTGCAACACTTTGCCTGTAGGTACTCCTTGCCAATCTGCCTTGTTTACTTGTTCTTTGGCAAAATATCTGATTTTCTTATTGTAATCCTCTTGCTTGATTAATTTATCATTTAGAACAAGAATTTTTGGCAAGCATTTTTGCCTCAATATATCAAACTTTACCATAAATATAATTATGGCCAAATCCATGTTCTTACACTTCTCTTCAAGATTCTTCATCAAGTTTTTCTTTTTAGTTACCTTTCTCACTTCAAGAATTGTTTCAGTTCTATTAGTTATCCCAATATCATCCAATTCTTGCTTGTTTTTTGTGTTTAAAAACTTGATTATTTCTTGGGCCTCTTCAGGTTTAGCACCAAGCTCTTCCTTTGTCTTCAAAATTTCTTCTTTTGCTCCTTTAAGCAAATATTTTTGTTCATATATTACTTGAATGGAAGTTCAAGTGTCATTGAATGACTCAATTATCTTCGACCACAACTGATTTTTTATGTAGGTCATTGGTTCTTCCAAAGTTAATTCTGCTTCAACCTTCTTCAACTGCTCACTTAGCCTTTTGGCTTTCTGTTCCTCTATTTTAGCATTGATTTGAGCTAATTTATTGGCATCTTTCAAGTTCTTTATTTGTTATTTAAAACCGTTGATCTCATTATCATGAATGGACATATCTTCCATAGCTTTTATGAGATTGCTTACCTCATCTGTTTGTTGCACTGGTGAAGTAGATGATTTTGTAGCAGAGGTAGTGGAAGAAGTCATTGGCATAGCTGTAGCCAATGGGGATTTTGGTGCTAATTCATCTACTAAGGTTGAAGGAACTGCTGTAGTTACCATAGGGATGACTGTGGGAGGAGCACTTTGAGTTTTTTTTGCTTCTTTCTCTTGGACAAGCTTGTCCATTTCTATCTCCATTTCCTTAATCTATGCTGTCATTTGGAGAATGAGACTCATCATCTCATATTTTTTATTTTCCTCCTGCACAATTTATTTTGCCTATGGATGTTTTGTTGGAGGCAATTTCAGTTGCTTTCTAAGTGCTACAATGTCAGCATTCTTCTTTTTCACCAATTCTTCTGCAACCTTTACATTTGCAGGGTTATACCCTACCTCAATTACCAATTCTTCTAAGGACTTGATTCTAGTGTCCTTGATATAAGAGGAAGCTTTTTCAATCCTGATTTGATATCTCAAACTGGTTATAGTGTTCTGAATTTTCTAGGCACTCATTGCCTTGGTAGTCATAGTATAATAAAACATTTCAGAGCTTTTCTTATGAAACTCAATTTGATCTAAAGGACGAATGCTATCAACTAGTACTTCCAAGTCAACTTTCTTGTAGTATGTTGTTGTTTTAGGTTTAGGCACTGTTGGCTGTAGTATTTTCTTAAGAAATTTCTTGTTGGTGTAATCAAAGGCTGATAATAATCTGTTTTGATTTCCTGGAGTTTGCTTTATATACTGTGAATAAATCTCATTCTTTAACTCTTAATTCTTAGCCTTGATTTCCTTGTATTTATCTTTGATGTCATTGTCTGTATTCTCTTCTTACTGTGATGAGGATGCCTCCATATTTTGTTGTCTTTCAATCATCTGAGTATCTGGAGTATCCTTTTCTTGCTCATTCATAATAATTGTAACAGAATATGTGTTCTTCTCTGTGTTTTCTTCATCTAGCACCTCAATTGTTTCTTTTTCCTTGTTCACTGGATTGAGCTTATGTTTCTTATTATATCTAATTTTAAACCTAGTATCTGTTGTTGTTTCAGCTGTGTAGGTGCCTTCTTCCCTGATTCTCTTAGTGGCTTTATCCTCTTGATTTACATTTTTCAAGGTGTGACTAGTATCACCCTATTTAACTATTTCTATCAAGGTATTTTATAGACATTCTGTTTGATTAGAAAACTGTTCAATTTATGGACTTTTATCATGGATATAAGGGGTCAATTTTCATTTACCCTCATTTTACGGATTATTCCTTGAGGATCATAATTCCACAAGAAAATTTCTTCAAATTTATATTCCAACAATTGTTTTGATGCTTCTATACCTGCTTCCATGTGATTACAAATGAAAGGACCCACCTGGTTATTTAATTTGAATTGAGTCTTCTTTTTGGAAGCCAAAAAGTTGATAGAATCTGAATTTAGAATTTTCCTTATGTAATCTAAGGCAAAAACTGTCATTGGCAAGTATTTTGGCAGTTTATAGGGTAAAAGGTTTGACCCATAAACTCTGATCTCTGTATGATTTTGGTAAAGGTACCAATCTCTAGTTCTACTTTGCTCTGATAGTTGTAACACTTTCTTTATCTCATTACTGATTCTTGGCTGTACATCGTTTGTTAGCATGTTTATGAATGGATGAACAAAACAATCTATGAAATCCACATAAGTGAATTCTGTTGATTCTTTTATTGTTAGAGAGGTCCAAAAGATGACTGAAAATGGATTACCTTCTACATCTAATTTCTAAAGGTTTATAGGGAATTTATCTACTTGGAAGTAAAGGAACATGTGAAAAAGGAAGGATGAATATCTGAAAAATCCTTCAGTAGTAAATTTCACAAGCTAATCATGGATATTATCACCTATGTATTCAACATAATTATAGATGACAGAAGGAGGTTGTCCTGGCACAAAGGTGGATAGAAAACCAAGAATAGACTCATCTATGTGCTCAACAGTAAAATAACCTAGGATAAAGGATAACATAGAAATGAAATGCCTTGACCCTACAGGAAATTTAGAAGATGAATAGGGAGGGTTTATCTTTGGGATTTCAAAATATGCAGGCATGCAATTTTGGAAGATATGAAATCTCTTAGGAAAGTCTAACTCAATATAAAGCTTTGTGAGAGCTTCTATGGATAATGGGACTGCATTGGGATCTGGTTTCAGCTGAAGCATTAAGTTAATAGACTCTGCAATAATAGTAAACAATACTTCTTTATTAGCATCAACCATAGCTCTTTGGTCAGGTGAATAATAGGTTTGACACATCCTAATGACTTCTGGACATTGATGATGTTGAACCCTTGGTTAAACTGAGAGGGGGGGGGGGTGGTGAATCAGTTTAATGCATTCATGGTCTTGTAATACTTTCTTTTACACTTATCTACGTCTTCATTTTGTGATCAACTTAAAATTCAATGGAATAACAATCTTAATGAGTGGGCAGCAGGTATTAAGAAGATTAAATATAGAAGATCAACACATAATGATAGCAGCCATATTGCTATACCCACATTCACCTTTCCTTGATTTAATATAAAATGCATAGTTCATGTATGCGCCCAACCTATTTCTCAATCTGGGCAATTTTAAAGCGGAAGCTTTTCTTTTCATTTATTCAAAGGTTATAAAACCATAATAATAAATCCATCTTATGATTTTTCGAATCAACTATTCAAAATTAAATTAAACTCCAAATAAATCTTGGGGCTTTTACACTTACCAGCTCACTTTAATTTCAACCTTCGACTTTTGGTTAAAACCCAATATAATAATGGCCATGACTTTTATAGTCTCATAATTTCAATGTTTATATGTGCTCGCCAATCTGAATATTAACAAGCATTTATACCCACGCCTTATCATTTTATTTCGTTCAAAGATTGAACCCATTTAACATTTAAATGTCAAATTAGATCATATAAACATTTACGCCATACCTTGGATTAAAACCCACGCGCTAACATATATGAACATTGGGCCCCACAGTAGCTAATCCAATATCTGTCGTCTAATTGGATGTTCCATATCCGACGGAAAACGTTTGATATCGCACTCTAGATCAACGCTTATTTTAACATCGTCGAGAGCCCACCTCCATTAACTCTTGTGCAACATCTCATGCGTCCTCCATTGGATCTTCAATACCAACGATCGAAGGACTATCGCGTGAAATTCACTTCTACACTTTAGTAACCCAAAATAACATGAAATTCATGGTAATTTAATACCACCTACAGGTTACGTGTCAAGCACTTAACACTATCGCGTTCCATTTCAATTTTACCACTTACCAGGGTTCAAGCACGCGAAAACCATTTGAGGTTTTAAAAACCACTCTACGGCTCCACTTCTTCCTCTCATAATTCCACTACATTGCTTGTCTCACAATTTCATTTCAAACTCAGATCTACTGCACCATTACTTGAATTTATACTGCGCCTACGACCTCTGCTCGGATTCCATCTTTTATGAACATAATAAAATCCGCAAAGGGATTTCAAATCTCGGACCTTCACTGTTCTGTGTATTCACACAACAGAATGTGCAATCGCCCTTCTGTTATGAAATCGACCAGCCTTCAAAACCTTACGGTTATTCACCACACATGGTTACTCATCCTTTTCTTCGATGGCATCGATCCATTCTGAACTTGATCCGAATTATCTTCCATATGCCAGGATCAATTCCACAGCATATCATTTAAGAATCACACTGTAAATGTGACACCATCGATCCATTCTGTGATCGATGGTAACTCGCTATTGTTTTATTCAAACCCAACTTCGAGTATCACTATCTTGCAATTGAATCCTCTGTGTGAAATTCGATTTCCAATCTCCTGCATACAAATAAGATGCCATAATCCTCCATTCTACATACACATCATGCTTTTATTGATAAAAACACAATCAAAGCATACACACTCAATTCAACATTGAATTTCTCTGTATATATATAAAACTCAAATAATTACAAAGGATTTCCTTCTCTCAGCCTGATCTTCTATATTAGTGACCTTCTTCCACTACTTTGCCCGAAGGCTTAGAATAAAAACCCCACTTCTATTCTACCTTGAAGTCTCCTTCCTATCTACCAAATCTGTCTTTTTTATGCCTTTGAGGCTTACATTTATACAAAAAGGTCCTGAATCTATTTTTGTTTTAAGTTCCTGTATTTTCTCAAAAAAATCCTAAAATCACTATTTAATCCCTAAAATCCTCTTTCCTCCACAATTAATGAAACAAACTCTAATTTAGGATTTACAAAATATCTCAATCCCTATACACTCTCAACTAGCTTAATTCACTCATGTTCTCAAACATTCGAGAACATTTACAATTATTCTCAATAAAAAATAATTAAAATTCACTCAAACTATTTATAAAAATCCATCTCCTTTTGAAAACTCAAAAACCCCTAATTTTGTTAAATTACAAGGAATTTTCTTTTAGCCCAATGCCCCTGCATTAGACTCCCAAGGTCAAAATTAATCATGATCTCTTGATCATGTGCTTTGAATCTTTGCCTCCTGGATCCCATACTCTGTTTTGCTGCTGTCCATAAGCTGCATTATTTTTCTGTTGTACTTCTCCAGGCTTCGATATCTTGTTCTGCATCTTGCCACTAGCTATGCTCTCATATTCTATTCTTGTCTTTCCTTCGCTGAAATTTCTTTGCTTTCTTGTTGCTATCTTCTTCTTCAGAGACACCTTCATCATTGAACTCCTTATGCTTTCAATCTCTATGTCCAGCTTATCTCCTGTCTGGAAATTACTCTGCCTTCTGCTGCTTTCAATTTCGGTTGCTGTAGCTTCTTTCGTTTTTTTTACTTCAGCTGCTATGGATGTTACTGCCATTATTTCTGTTGTAGCCATCATAAATGTTGTTGCTGCCAATTTTGCCTCCTCCCAAGCTTCTTGAATATCTCTTAAGATATCTCCCTCTGCAACATTCTTCTTCTGCTCATCACCTGCAAATTCACTTTCAAAAAATGAATTATCATTTGATTCTTTAACTACAGTAACATACTCATTCATTCTCTTTTGTATACTAGTAATCATAATCAAATTTGACAAACTAGTATCTGCTCCTATTTCTTTCACAACTTCAGCAAATTTGACTTTAGTGTCTGCAATTCCTTTCTCTTGTTCAAATGTTTCCAGCAAACGTTTCAGCCATTTCCTTTGAACTTGCTTCATTTCAAATACATCATCAATATGCTGCAATTCAGTTTCAGCATATCCTTCTTCTTCCTTGACAATCTTCAGTAATTTCCCATCACTTCCTTGATTGATTCTAGCAATCAAATCAAATTCCTCAAACACTGTATCTTCATCCTTTATCAGAATATAATTCTAATTTTTTATCACTGTGGTAGTTTTAAACATCTATCCCACAGTCTTCTCTTGAATAATCAGACAAGCTAGTTCCTCCATATCATCAACAGTAACAAGTTCCTTCATGACTGTTTCACCTTCCTTGGAATTTATGAATTCCTTCTCCCGTAACAGCTCATCTTCATCCAAGACAACTCCAAGAGATGGATTGTCTTCTGCAATACCTGTAAACACAATCAAATTGTCCATTTCAAAATTACAAGACCCAATGGTCTCAATTAATGATCCAGTCACCAAATCTTCTTTTTGCAGTTCTAAGTCTCTTTCAAGACTCAAAAAATCTTCATTGTCTTTCTTCTCAGCTTCTAAAGTCAACTCCATTGTGCCAATCACCATAATAGAATGATGATCCTCCACTATGTTTTCAGCTAACATAGTTTCCTTCTCATTAAATTTTCTGACATTTTCCATTTGTTGTCCTTATTTTCCTGCATAATTAACACATGAATTATCAGTATTAAAAATTCAAGTTTTCAATGTCTCTTCCTCCTCTGACAACATATCAGTGTGTTGCTCTGAGTTTCCTTCTAATTCCTTTGTCAGCACATCAGTATGCTGATGTAAATCCTCCATCACACTGTCAGCTAGTCTCTCCTTCTCATCATATGTTTCATGACTGTCATTCATGAAAATTTTCCTGCCTTGTTTCTCCAGCAATTTATCCTGAGTGTAGATCCTCTGCTTCTCCAATTATCTTCTCCGAATATCTAACTTTCTATACAATTCAAAAATTTCAATTGGAGTAGAATTTGGAAACTTTACATGACTTCCCATACCTTCACTTGTTCTTAACCAATCATCAGATGGTCCTTCTCTGTTCCAATATTCTGCTGAATATTCTCGTAAGTCCCCTCTGTCTCCATTTCTTCCTGAGATCTTGCTATCCCAACATTGATCTGAACAGATTTCAGATTCAATTCTCTCCCCTTAACAAACTTTAAAGCTTGTTCATCATCCTGTGATGTACCTACAAATATACACAACTCATTATTTTTAGAAACACAAGACTTTTCAATCTCGTATGTTTCTTCAAGCATTTCTCCTTGAACATATTTACATGTGGAATCCTCAAATTCCATCTTTGACTCAAAATATCTGAGTTCTTCCTTCCATAAGGAAATCTCCTTCTGCCTCCACTTCATTTGCAATGGTTTCCAAATTACTCTCTTTCCCTTCAGTGGAAAGATCCATCCTCCTCTCTGGTTTTCCTCTTCTTGTAGCCATTCCTTTAGTACCTCCAATTGTACTTTCATCACTGCAATTTCTCTTTCTCTATCCTTCATCTAATCTCTGTGGCATTATTTAGAACCTCTTCTCTGATCCTCCATGATCATCTTCATTATGAGCTTCTCACTCACCATGAGTTGCACTAAGCCTCTGCAATAGCAAGCTCTCCTGCTGCCACTTACCTCACAAATTCCTTCTCTAGATTTGGTCTTTTGGCAAGCACTGGTTCACTATCTTTGGAACCTCTTGAGCACTCTCTTCTGCTCTCTTTAGGCTATATCCTCAACTCACCTTCTCTTGAGAACACTTCGATGTTCTCCCTATCTAACCTTCTGCTGGAATATCAGGTTCACTGCCATCACCATCAAAAAATTGTCTTCATCTTATCTGCAACCATAATTCTGCAATCATAATTTCAAATCAGATTTAAAAATATCTCACCTGCAAGATCTTTGCATGATCTTGTTCTCTTCATTCATTTCGAAAAATGTTTGTTCACTTCATTTGTGTATCTGCTACATATCAGATTTTTAAATATGATCTCTTCTTTCCTCTCATCACACATGCATTCAGATTTAATAAAAAAAATCTTTAATTCTCACCAGAGCCTTTCCTGCTCTGATACCACTTGATAGCAGCCTTGTTGCTATACCCACATTCACCTTTCCTTGATTTCATATAAAATGCATAGTTCATTTATGTGGCCAACCTATTTCTCAACATGGGCAATTTTAAAGCGAAATATTTTCTTTTCATTTATTCAAAGGTTATAAAACCATAATAATAAATCCATCTTATAATTTTTTGAATCAACTATTCGAAATTCAATTAAACTCCAAATAAATCTTGGGGATTTTTGTTGGCGAGGAATCAAGTCTCGCAGGCAAGACCCAGGTTCAGGAGTTGTGGCCAACAAGGGAATCCGTTGTAGTCTAGAACCACGCCGGCATTATCACCCTACTCTGGAGAGCAGAGAGTCTCACCCGAGGCATGCCGCAACCACATGCAAGATGGGAACAGATCGATGGCAAGGAACAGATCCGCAACTCATGATTACCATAAAACAGATTGCATAAACGTAGATATATCCGCAAGAACATTCAGAGCATAAACGGTACTAAGAAAATAAAATTTTAAACCATCGCAACCATTATGCATGCATAAGAATTACAAAGTAGGACAATAACCTGCAATTGTATTGATATCTTCATCCAAAACCTTCGTTACATAGCTTCCGCAAGGATAGCTTACAGTCTGTTACAAATGCCTTACATAACAGAAAGGTAAATGAGATAACCCTAGGAACTACCGAGATATCCTGGCTGATCTCCTTCTGTCGCCCTGTGTTCCGTCTCCTGTGTATATTATGTATCCTCTCGGCCGGGTGACTGCTATTTATCCACCCTTTTTCGCAACTGTTAGTTCTTCTCTGTGTCCTTATTCAGCTGCTTCCGACTTCTCTCTTGTCATCTGTGTGTTCTGCTTCCTGTCTTCTGCTGTATATCCTCATGCATCTTCTTTCTTCAATTATCTCTTGCTTCTGCGCCACCTTGATAGCTCCGCGGCTTATGGTAGTTGCGACTCGGTCGCGATTGCCATGTGTCATCTTTCCGCAACCAAAAAAGGTCATCCTTTATTCAAAATCCAAAATATTCCAAACAAGTTTTCAAAAACAAGGGCCCCAACAGGACCCGACCACAGTTTCTTGACTCGTCCCCGAGTCAATCACAAATGACAGTCTCTATCTCTATCGCCCTGCTTGATCTCGTGCCCTGTTCGGCCTGTGTGCCTTCATTTTGTACCTGCTCTCATTGTGCGCTCTCAGCTTGTTCTTGTTCTCACTGTGCGCCTTCTGCTGGTTGTTAAAACAAGGGCCCCAACTCCGGGACTCTGCGGAACGCTGTAGATTTAAGCTCCATGAAGGCCGATACAGCTTGTTGCCACCCCTGCAAGAGTGAATCTATGGCGTCAGCGACCCTGGTGACAGCGGCCTCTTCGAGGGGTGCCGGGATAGCCCCGAACATCGTGCTAATTTGAGTTTTGGCCTCGACGGCTAGCTGTTGCATCGTCCTGGCGCTGTTTTGGAGGGGCAGGCAGAGCTCACGAATTACTCGTTTGACCGTTGCAGAATTGGCTTCCGTTTGCTGGATCTGTACTTCGAGCTCATCCACCTGTGCGTATAATTGGTCCAACCTTGCGGGGTCCGTGACCTCTTGAATTTCCTGGGAAACCTGCTATATTTGTGCGGAGAATGGCTGTTCTTTGACAGTCAAGGCTAGTGAACATTCCTGGAGACCCTTCAAGAGGTCGTGCGCCTCGCGCGCCGCAGAGATGAGAGTTTCCTGCATCTGGGTGGCCTGGCCATGCTTTGCGGTAACCTGGGCTGAATAGGCAGCCGTTGGGTCGGGAAGCGCTGGGCGCGCGTCTAATGCTGCGCGGAGCTCCATATTTTCCCGATGGAGACCAGTAAGGGAAATCCAGATGTAGAAGGCTTGGATGACGACATTCTGTTTCGCGACATCAACAGGCAGCGGGGTATAATGAGCCTTTACCGAGGGCCATAGGCCTGAAAATACCTGAGTTACATTGGCTATCTGATCTCGTAGGTGGTCCTGTACCGTGAGAAGCTGGTCGCGCTGTTCAGTAAGCGCCATGATCTGTTGTTGCTGCTCTTCGCATCGCTGCTGCAGCTCTGAGTGAAGCTTCTCGGCCTGCTGGGCCGCCCGCTGAATGAATAGGTACAGCTGTGCTGTACCCCATGTTTCTAAGTGAGCTGTGCCCGAAGCACCCTGGTCCGACTGCCTTTCTTGGAGGGGTTTCCCACTGGCAACTGAGCGGTTGGAATGCTCTGGAGGGGACGACAATTTCTGTTGCTACGTTGAGTTGGCCATATTCAAATCTGGCCGCTCCTGCTAATCGGTCTAGCCAGTGAGGGGAGGGTCAGCATGCTCAGGCTGAGTCGGCCCCAATGTTTGCCAGCTGGGTAAATCTAGCAGATAAAGAAACCTGGGGTGCACCCACGGGGTCAACTGGTGGTACTACAGTAGCAGTACGGGAGTCAAATTCAGCCCCGTGGTCCCTGCTAAAGAGTTCTCGGATGAGTGGGTCAGACACAGTGGCAGATGAATTTGATGGAGCGGATGAAGTGGTAGGTGAAGGTGGAACGGTGGATAGAATTGGAGCTGTGGATGGAGGGCGAATGTTAATAAAATCGGAAGGGTCAATAAGGGGTTCTTCCTGGATCAGTGCCCCTGTAATTGGGGGCGGTGGCGGATCATCATCCGTAAGGTCCACCACCGGATTGGCTACGGTGGTGCGGGCCCGCTTGGCCGAAGGAGTTTCTAATTGCTCGGGGGCCGGGCCCTGTCCTCCCATGGGGGTGACAATTGGGCTTGCAGAGGTAAATAAAATAGTCGGGAGGGGAGAAGTAAGCGGAGTGGTGGGGGTGTGCAAAGTAGACCGAGACATCTGAAATTCAGAAAATAAAGGGAACGGTGAGGCACCACTGGAAATAACCTGAGCTATCGCATTGAAATTCCGCACCTGTGTATTAAAGTGGCGGACGACGGGGACGAGCGGTTCTTGAAGTTCCTGTGATGGGGCTGCCGCATCCGTCTCGGCAGGCTATTGCAATGGCAACATCCGCTCAAAGTTGTACCTGGGGATGTTGTCGCGGATGTGCTTCGTGACCCCCGGCCACGAACAAACTTCACGGTGGAAAGTGGCATCGTCCAGTAAGAACTTCAACGACGTCATGTGGAAGGTAGCTTTCGACACGCAAGAGGGTCAGAGGTAAGCATGTCTGTGACTTACCCCAAACCACACTTGCTCACTATACTCGTCCAACAGGTTCCTGGGCACCCGTTGCTGGCTGGCTACGACGTCTTTCATTAAGCCGTACCAGGTCCGAAATGCTTTGGCATTCACCTGCTTGGTGCTCGGATTAGGTGACACCTTCCATGGAACAAATTTCATCGCAAGAGGCTGGCCCTCTGGAATTTCTGCTGGTAGCCTGGCAAGAGGGGTGTGCCATTTCCACATGGCAAAAGAAATGATCAAGTATCCATAAATGAAGCTGTTCGTGTGCTTGTAGTTCTCTTCGCACGCAATAAATAGCTCTTTTAAGAGAAAAGAGCACCAATTCAGCTTGGCACCTTGAACGCAGTGCTCCGCAATAGAGATGGTGTCCAAGGTGCATTCGCCCTTGGTTTAGTGCCTCATTGTCTTGCTGGCAATGAGGTAGTAAGCAAATTTAATCTCGGGCATGTTGATGAGCTCTATCTTGGCTCCCTTCCCTCCCCGCTGGGTGCCATATTTGCTGTATAGGTCTGCGTCCCTGGATTTCCGTGCGTGCTTAGAGGTGGTCTGGCATGCGGTCGAGACATCCGCACCATTCTGGGAGAGCCCAGTCAGACGATGAATGTATTCAGCGTGAATGGGAATTTCCTTGTTCAGCCACAAGGACCCATTCTGAATGCGGCTAAGTAAGAACAGAGTGCACTGCAAAACCGGTCCGGTGGTCCCGAAGATCGGAAGATTTCAGAGATTCATGAGAGAAGACTGCTGAAGGCCCTGGAATGTTGGTAAAATTCGGTTGGTGGAGTGCCTAGCTGTGCTATAATAGTGTTCCATATATACTTTCCAATTGAGCGTCGGGAATTCAGAGGCATCGGAAAGGTTGGCATCTATCAAAGCTGCACTGTCGTATTTCCCAACCAGAGACTCTGTCTTGTGAATCCAACTGTCAAGCTCTGGTTAGACGACAGATGGAAGGGCCTTCGGCATTTTTGCTCGACGTTGATAGACCTGTAGAATTTTCCTTGGTCTCTCTTCTTGAGTTTGTGCACTCTGAGACTTCAACTGCTCTGGTGCTGCTGCAATTACTAATTCGAACTGGTCTGGCATTCTCGTGCTTTTCTTCATGCAAGTGATGTAATTGTTTGGCATGAGTGGAGTTGATGAGACCCCATAACGAGTTAATTCCTGCTGGCATTCTTTTCTGCGATAATCGTGCGATCAATCGCATGCCAATGGGTATTATGACAGTTGCTGACAGTGGCATCGGGAAATGGGTGGACGCGACGGCTAAGGTCACGGCGGATGATGGAAAAATGATTATGGCAAGGTTACTTCCAATTATGGCAATTTATGATGCAAATCAGGACGATCCTACGGACTGACACAAATACTGACTGAAATGACCTAGACTGACACTGGCACGTTTATGGATCCTACAGGGATGACACGTTGGACACGCCCCTCCCCAACCACAGTCGGTTGCGGTGCGGTCCCCGCAACAGAACGGTTATTGATAAATGATGCGAAAAAGGGAAATATTACCTATGCTAATCCCGGTTGCGGGAGAGTTATTCAGCTACACTACTCTGCGGGTGCTCTCGGTTGTGAGAGTTATTGATGAATGTGGGGAGAACCTTACTCCTGGTAGGGTTTCAGGCATGCGCCATTCACCCATCCTGGTAAAACAGTACCATCCAGCTGAGCCAAACGAACGGCGCCGAATCTCTCATTGCGATGACAAAGTAAGGTCCTAACCAGTGCATCTGCAGCTTTCCTGGAAACTTCTGGAACTTGCTGTCGTATAAAAGGACCTTTCCGCCAACCTGGAATACTTTTTTCTTGATGTGGTGATCGTGCCACACTTTCTTCCTATCCTTTTGAACCTTCTGATGAAATTTCGCCAGGAACTGGGCTTCGTCTAGTTCCTGTAATTCATGTAGGCACTCCTGGAGTGATGCTTCTTCTGAGAAATTGAGAGTCGTGGCAATTAAAAGACTCGACACCGTGAAATCGGCGGGGATCACAACTTCCCGACCGTACACCAACTGGAACGGGGTCTGCTTGGTCAAGCGCTTCACCGTAGTCTGGTATGCCCAGAGCACAGCTGGTAGCCGTTCATCCCAGTCATCCCGTTGGGCGTTACAGATCTTTGTTAACCCCTTTTCGAGAATTTTATTAAATGCTTCAACAATACCATTGGCCTGCAGGTGGTACGGGCTGCTTTTGTGATGCTGAATCATAAACGTGTCCAAAAGCGACTTGACCGTGTCATTAATGAAATGCGTACCTTGATCGCTGGTTAGACTTCGTGGGCAGCCAAACCTGATGATGATGTTTTCAAAGATAAATCGTGCTGCTGTATCCACCGTGCAGTCTCGTACCGCCGCCGCCTCATCCCATCGGGTGAGGTAGTCGGTTGCGGTGATAATGTATCGGGCCTTGGAGTGCCTGGCGACCGGGGCGATGAGGCCTACAAAGTCGACGGCCCATTTCTCGAACGGCCGCAGCACATGCACTGGGTGCAACGGAAGCTCGTCCCTGTGAGAAGGCCTCCTCAGCCGCTGGCACACGTCGTAGTGCGTCACAAATGCTTTACAATCAGCATGTACTGTCAACCACCACAAACCAGCTTGGAGCACCTTCCTTGCGGTCGGTTTCACACCCATGTGCCCTCCCGCAACACCGTTGTGACATTCCCACATCACCGCTTCGTGCTCGTGGTCAAGGACACACCGGCGCAGAACCTCATCAAGACCCAGCTTATATAGTTGCCCCACGATCAGTTGGTATTCAGCAACATGGATGAACAAGTGCCATTTCTGGAGCGGGGTGTAATCCTGAGGGCAATGCCCCGTGGTCAGATAGGTGGCAATGTTAGCTAAGTAATCCGGTACCGCTTCGACCCGAAAGAGGTCAGCATCCGGCAGCTGATCATCAAGTGAGTCGTCGTTCTCCCCCATCTCCAACCTGGATAAATGGTCAGGCCTGACGTTCAACCTCCCGGGCTTGACGATCACCTCAAACGTAAATTCTTGAAAAAGCAGTAGCCGGCGACAGATCCGTCCTTCCAAAATAGGCTTATTTACCAAGTACTTCAATGCGGAGTGGTCCGTAAAGAACTTAAACTTGCCTCCAAGAAGGTAGTGGCGGAACTTCTGGAGAGAGTACACCATTTCCAAGGCCTCCCGTTTAGTAGTGGTGTAATTCTTCTCCGCATTAGACAATTTGCGGTTGGCGAAGTAGACTGGATGATCAACTGTCGTGTCTCCTGGTTGCGCCAAGACAACCCCAAGTGCAATACTGGAAGCATCAATATGCACATGGAACTGCTTATCCCAGTTTGGGTGAACAAGTATAGTTGCCGTCGCCATTTTCTCCTTCAAAATGTCAAGAGCATTCCGACACTCTTTTGTCCACTGGAATATTTCTGACTTCTGCAGTAATTTCTCCAAAGGGACAGTGATCTTTGCGTAATTGTGAATAAACCGACTATAATATCCTGTGTGCCCGAGCAGTGCCCGCAACTGCTTCACGGTTTTGGGGGCTTCCATGTGGACTATTATGACGACCTTGGCGAGGTCGACGCAGACCCCTTGCTTGCACACCACGTGTCCTAACAACGTGCCGAAAGGAACCACACAGATACATTTCTTCAAGTTTAAGGAAATATATAACTGTCGACACCGATCAAACATAATACGCAACAGGGTGGCATGTTTCTTCAGCAGACTGTAGACAGTCCAATCGTCCATGTAGACTTCCAGGAACTTGTGTATGTACTCCCAAAAAGCAGCAATAACAATCCTGGAAAACACAGCCCGAGCGTTTTTCAGGCCGAACGACATTACATGGTATGCGAACGATCCCCATTCAGTGGTGAATGTCATTTTGGGCTTGTCCTCTTCCGCAATGCGCACCTGATGGTAACCTGAAAAACCATCCGTGAAGGA
Organism: Pinus albicaulis; assembly: GCA_034641835.2. Lineage (NCBI taxonomy): Eukaryota > Viridiplantae > Streptophyta > Pinopsida > Pinales > Pinaceae > Pinus > Pinus albicaulis. The sequence goes on from CM076577.1 coordinate 1,102,551,760, forward strand.
ATAAGCTTCATTTCCCACAACATGATCCAAGACTTCATCGCTAAAAGGAGTGGGAAACGAATCGTGGATGCAGACGTTGTTCAGAATTCTGTAATCGACACAGACACGTATCTCCGCCTTGTCCTTCTTATTCTGAATGACAATAGGGCTCACCCACTCTGCTTCTTCCACTAGAAAGATGAGACTTGCAGCCAGCATCTTGTCAATCTCTATCTTGACCTTTTATTTGATTCGTGGGTTCAGCCGGTAGGGTCGATGCTTTACAGGTCGGGCATCTGGTTTCAGCATAATGCACATTTCTCTGAGGTCACCCTTGATACCCTTCAGATCCGCAACCGATGAAGGAAATAAATCTTTGAATTCCTGGAGGAGGCTAAATATTTCCTTGGTCGTCTCCTCGTCCCAGTAATCTCCAACAGTAGCCAACTTGGGCTTTTCCTCTATACCGATGTTCAACTTATTTGTCTTTAGCAGCTGTAAATGGACACCTTCGGTGGTCGGTTCTTCATTGAGGTTCCGCTCGCCTTCCTTTTCTTCAAAATATAGGTGCCTAAGGTCCTCCAGACTGTCCCCGTCTGGATCTCCGTCCATCCGTTGGAAAACCAACTCATGTCTAGCCGCAGGACATGATGCAGCCGTGGCCCCATCGGCTTCAGGGTCACGAAAAAACAGGACTGCCTTGATTTCTTGTAGTGCCCAAGATTCCTGCTCTGTCTCCCCTCCGAACAAGAAGCACCGAACAAACTTGTCCATGACTTCCTGCCAAGAGCGGGTGCCGCGTTTCTGCTCCTCTTCCAAGTACCAGGCCTGGGGGATTGTATCCAAGGAATGGATAAACCGATGTACCCACAGCTCTTGCGGGTATCCCAAACCTCGCCACTGTTCCTCACAGCTCTTCAAGTGGGCCTGCGGATCGGAATTCCCCTTGTATCTGTGCCTGCTTTGAGGGCCTTCGTCCTCTTTAAACCGTGCCTTCAAAGCCTGAGTCGCGCAACTCCACCGCGACAAGGTGGTGCGGTGGTTCCGCCACCACCTTGCTGACGTGGACTGTAGTGCGACATCCAAAAGTGGTATTCAACGGCTTTCTCGAACTGTGTCTTCCACCTTTGCAATAAAGGTATTCATAACCTACATGTTCGACAGGGTGGGGTATGCTCTGAACTCAGCACCAATCCAACTGACTCGGGAAATGGCTGCACATCTCTGCGTGCTGGTTTCGTACCCCCCTTGCTGCCAGTCTTCCCACACGAGCTCTGACCCCAACTCCGAGCTCTGGACACTGTGCTAGCTGACGGAGCCGGTTGCTGTCGGGTTGATATAATCGTCCTGCTTCCCTGCAGCCATCTGATAAAGGTGATCCGTCATTTGAGCATCCTCCCGGTTGTCCACAGTTTCAGTATATCGCGGACCTTGATACAGGTCGAGGGGCTGTGTGACTCGTACCTCCCCATCCTCGAAGATCATCAACTCCTTTTTGAGGTCGATGATGGCGTAATTCTAAAAATCCCAATAGATGCCTAGTAGGGCAGGATAAGGATCCTTGTCCCCCATAATATCAATAACCTCAAAATCTGTGTAAGTCTTCACCCTCACAATGTCGACCTCGACGCCTTCGAGTTGGCCGATCGGTAGAATGCAGTACTGGTTTTCCATTCAGAGTTGGATTGGCGAGTAGGTCAGCCGTGGTCGTCCAAGAGCCTCCCACGTCTTTCGTGGCAGAATGTTGACGTCCGATCCCAAATCAAGCATGGTGTCACTGATTTGGAAGCCCGCAACTTGCGTGTTAAGCCGGAAATCCTTTCGTGTTTGTCGCTTGTTTCGTTTAACCTGCCGCACACACTGAGGTGTGGTGTCCCTAGCTTCCCTTGGCCCAGTATTCCCCTGTAGTGCGTCCTGCAGAGTATGCTTGAGCTGGTCCCGCAGCGATGTATTGTCAACAATTTTGAGGAACAGGTGAAACCATTCCTCAATGAAGGTCCCTGTGGCGTTCTGTTCGCCAGAACCAGTCGTCGGGGGTAGCTCAAGGCCCCCAGCTTCCCGCAGCTTGGCAAAGGCCTCCACTGCCTCCTGGAAGTACTTCTTCTGCGCGTCTGGCCGGATCAGTTGTTTGGGGGAGGCAGGTCGAATAGCCCGGACCGGCTCCCTTCCATGGGTGTCCTCACCCGTCTTCTTGCCACCCCGCGTCACGATTGCGACATTATGCATGGCCGGGGTCGCGGTCCCTCGCGAATCTGAATTTACCAAATTCGTTCCCCGCTGCCGCGCCCATTCCTCGCAATTCTTGATGAGCTCTAGACAGTCCTCTGTTGCATGGGCATTCACACGGCACTGAGAACACCAAGGACATCGCGGTAGGGGGCATTCTCGAGCCACGTGACCCTCCTGGTCACAGTTGTAACATTTCACCAGACCTCGCCCCCCTGCACGGCCTCCGCGCATACCGCCTCCTCTCCCCCTGGGAGTCTCACTCACCCTGTAGGAGGGTCAGTCCAACTGATCTGCGAGTGCGTCGAGAGCCCTGCACTGCTCCGTGTTGTGAGTCGTGGAAGCACAAAACTCACAGTATACGTTGTTTGGGACATTGGAGTACTTCTGTAGTATCGGGCACATCCGAGGTGGATGCCCCATCGTCTGAAAAATCTCGCAGTACTCCATGGTGGCGGGGTTCGGTTGAGGTGGGAACCCCGCGTAAGGCTGTTGCGGCTGGTATACCCCTTGCGGATTCATCGCCGCACCTCCCCCGGTGGGTGGACCCCCCTGGATCGCCGCGACCGAGGGTCCCACACCCGTGCCACGCAGCCGAGGACATTCGGTTGCGACGTGGCCTTCAACTAGGCAGTGAGTGCACCAAACATTCGGCCTGGCTGGCCTTATAGGTTGCATCTCCTTGAGCTTTTCCGTTAGACTAGAGATCTAGTGTTGTAGTCCCAACAAGGAGGGATCCAGTGGGGCCGTCCCCCCTCGATATTCTTGAGGGTAACCTGCCATGACCTCTATCTTCATGGACTGCTCTAAAGCATCCTGAAGGTTGTCAATCTTCTGTTGGGTGAGGGGAGTTCGCATCAAGGGAAGCAAAGCCTTGATGAACCAGTCCCTCTGATGGTTTGGGTCGATCGGGTAACTGAGTTTCCCGATCGTGTCCTTGAATCGCCGCATCAGCTCCCATGCGGTCTCTCCTTCTTTCTGCTTAATTTCCCAGAGCTCGGACAGACCCTGTTGGTCCATCTGGGGAAGTTTAAATTCCCAGACAAAATCTCGCTTAACGTCTGCAATTACTAGATTCAGATGGGCCTCGGACCACTTGATAAACCATCGTAGAGCCCTCTCTCTGAGCGTGGTCTGGAACTCTATTAACTTCCCTGCATTTGGCGTCTGCCGAGCCCTCCATATGGCTTCGCATAGATACCAGTGTTGCTCTACATCGTTGTTGCCCCAGCCAGAGAACTCCGGATATCGGGTGAAAGACCCTGCCATATTTACTTGCGGAGGGCTAACCAGGATAAAGCCTCCAGTTTCTGGTTGCGTGATTATTCCGCTAGGAAATGCGATATTACTGGTGCCGCTACTACTAATGTGTGGCGCTGTCGACAATGAACTGCTATGAAATTGACTCAATGCTTGTAACTTAACAAAAATATTGCTCAAAGGTTGATAAAGTACCAGGGGAAGGTAGGGATCCTTGCCATGCAAAATGTTGGAAGCGGGGCTGCCTGGAGAAATGAATGTCGTCCGCTCTTGAAACAACCGCTGCATCACGACGTACCATTCACCATTGGAACTCTCGTTGGGCTGCATACCTGCATCGTCTTCTTCAGCCACTGTCTCCCTTTCTCGCTTAGCTGGGCTCTCATGCACCTGTTGTACTCTCGCAGCGGTCCCTTCTCCTTCCTGGGTATCCGCGTCCATAATTCCTATTCTCTGAGGCGTCTCCTTTTGGTTCTTCCTATCGGTTTCCCTTCGTTTCAAATCTCGCATCACCCGTTTTCGCCACCTATCGACGATCTGCGCCCGCCGATGGGCACGTCACTCCCTCAACTTCCGTGCGGCCTCACCATCCATTCCCCACGCCTCGCCTCACATTCTACGTAGAATCGGTCCCTTCAGCCCTTCCCCCAGTACCAGAGGTTTACGCTTCCATACTCGCTTTGTAGAATTCCATTAGCCCTTCATCCACCATCAGGGCCTTAATCCACAGCGGAATCTCCTTGAGTAGCCTCCCTCTTAGACCAGAATGGAAGGTAGCTTCAGCCTTTGAGAAGGATTGGTAGCACTCTGTAGCAAACTCTACAATATATCCATCCAACGTAGTCTCGACCCAGAAATCCATCGCGCGTTTCAATTCATTGTCCAACCGATGTAGAGCCACCAGATCCCCCTGCACCCACTTGCGGTTTATCTTCTGCGAGCCGTCCCTAGGCACCTTGGTTTGTAACCTCCGCAACCAGTTGTAGAAGTCACTAGGGAACTTTCCCCAGAGGATCTTGTACGTATCACTGGCTGAATCTGAGAAAAGGACGAGCTCCTTGATCGCCGCCTCCTTTTGCTTAGTCAACTCTGCTTGTTGAGCAATAAATTGGTCGAGATGATTATTCCTCCATCGCCGTATTTCGCTTTCATAGATCCTTGAGACCATGATCTAGTTCCCCTCATATCATGCAGGTCCCAGCAATGAAACCATTTGTTGGCGAGGAATCAGGTCTCGCAGGTAAGACCCAGGTTCAGGAGTTGTGGCCAACAAGGGAATCCGCTGTAGTCTAGAACCATGCTGGCATTATCACCCTACTCCGAAGAGCAGAGAGTCTCACCTGAGGCATGCCGCAACCACATGAAAGATGAGAACAAATCGATGGCAAGGAACAAATCCGCAACTCATGATTACCATAAAACAAATTGCATAAACGTAGATATATCCGCAAGAACATTCAGAGCATAAACATGTATTAAGCAAATAAAATTTTAAACCATCACAACCATTATGCATGCATAAGAATTACACAGTAGGATAGTAACCTGCAATTGTATTGATATCTTCATCCACAACCTTCGTTACATAGCTTCCGCAAGGATAGCTTACACTCTGTTACAGATGCCTTACATAAGAGAAAGGTAAATGAGAGAACCCTAGGAACTATCGAGATATCCTGGCTGATCTCCTTCCGTCGCCCTGCGTTCCGTCTCCTGTGTCTCTTCTGTATCCTCTCGGCCGGGTGACTACTATTTATCCACCCTTTTTCGCAACTGTTAGTTCTTCTCTGTGTCCTTCTTCAGCTGCTTCTGGCTTCTCTCTTGTCGTCTGTGTGTTTTTCTTCCTGTCTTCTACTGTATATCCTCATGCATCTACTTTCTTCAGTTATCTCTTGCTTTTGCGCCACCTTGATAGCTCCGCGGCTTACAGTAGTTGCGACTTGGTCACGATTGCCATGTGTCATCTTGCCACAACCAAAAAAGGTCATCCTTTATTCAAAATACAAAATATTCCAAACAAGTTTTCAAAAACAAGGGCCCCAACAATTTTGCACTTACCATCTCACTTTAATTTCAACCTTCGACTTTTGGTTAAAACCCAATATAATAATGGTCATGAATTTTATAGTCTCATAATTACAATGTTTATATGTGCTCGCCAATCTGAATATTAACAAGCATTTATACCCACACCTTATCATTTTATCTCGTTCAAATATTGAACCCATTTAACATTTAAATGTCAAATTAAATCATATAAACATTTACGCCATACCTTGGATTAAAACCCACGCGCCAACATATATGAACATTGGGCCCCACAGTAGCTATAACTCACCTTTCACAATCTAATCTTCGTCGTCTAATTGGATGTTCCATATCCGACGGATAGCGTTTGATATCACACTCTAGATCAACGCTTCTTTTAATACCGTCGGGAACCCACCTCCGTTAACTCTTGTGCAACATCTCACGCGTCCTCTGTTGGATCTTCAATACCAACGATCGAACGACTATCGCGTGAACTTCAATTATACACTTTAGTAACCCAAAATAACGTGAAATTCATGGTAATTTAATACCACCTCTAGGTTACGTGTCAAGCACTTAATGATATCGCGTTCCATTTCAATTTTACCACTTACCTGGGTTCAACCACGCGAAAAACATTTGAGGTTTTCAAAGCCGCTCTATGGCTCCACCGCTTCCTCTCATAATTCCACTACGTTGTTTGTCTCACGATTCCATTTCAAACTCAGATCCGCTGCACCATTACTTGAATTTCTACTGTGCCTATGACCTCTGCTTGGATTCCATATTTTATGAACTTAGTAAAATCCGCAAAGGGATTTCGAATCTCGGACCTTCACTGTTCTGTGTATTCACACAACAGAATGTGCAATCGCCCTTCTGTTATGAAATCGACCAGCCTTCAAAACCTTACGGTTATTCACCACACATGGTTACTCATACTTTTCTTCGATGGCATCGATCCATTCTGAACTTGATCTGAATTCTCTTCCATATGCCAGGATCAATTCCAGGGCAATTGGGATGTGCTTTGTTTTTTAATGAAGTACAAGATTTTTTGATATAATTATTGCACTTGTATTGTCACATTTGATAGAAATAGGTTCATCAATGCTTACCTTCATGTCTTGGAGAGTTTTTTTCATCCACATTACTTGTGTGCAACATGTTGTTGCTGTTATGTATTCTGCTTTTGCTATAGATAGAGAGATAGAAGTTTTCTTCTTTCTTAGCCATGCCACTAGAATTTTTCCCAAATAAAATGCACATCCACTTGTGCTTTTCCTGTCATCCACACAGCTAGCCCAATTTTCATCTGTGTATGCTGTCAATGTGAAGCTTTTTCATTTAGGATACCATAGGCCATAATGTGAAGTTCCTTGTAGATATCCGAATATTCTCTTGATTGCAAGTAAATGGTTTTGTTTTGGTGCTGCTTGATATCTTGCTACAAGTCCTACTGCTAACATAAAGTCTGGTCTAGAAGCATTTAGATATAGTAGACTTCCTATCATGGATCTGTAAAGTTTTTGATCTACATCTGTTGATCCGTCATTAGCACATAGTTTTCATCCAATGATCATGGGAGTTGACACAGGTTTGCAGTCTTCCATTTGAAACCTTTTCAACATTTCTCTTAAGTATTTTTCTTGTGAAATGAATATTCCTGTGTTCTTTTGTTGGATTTGAAGTCCTAAATAGAAGATGAGCTCTCCAATCATAGACATCTCAAATTCTGATTTCATTTCTTTAGCAAATCCTTTTTCTAACTCATTTTTGTTGCTACCAAACATGTTGTCATCTACATACATTACTACAATCAAGAGTTCATTATCATTAGCCTTTATGTTCAAATTTCTGTCTACTCCTCCTTTCTTGAACCCTTGTTTTTGCAAGTATTTGTCCAGCCTTGAATACCATGCACGAGGAGCTTGTTTCATGCCATATAAGGCTTTCTTTAATCTGCACACATAGTCATGTTTATCTGTTAATGAGAATCCTTCAGGTTGTTCCATGTATACTTCTTCCTCTAGATCTCCATTGAGGAAGGCAGACTTCACATCCATTTGATATACCTTGAAGTCATGATAGCATGCAAAAGACAAAAACATTCTGATTGCTTTCATTCTGGCTACAGGGGAAAAGGTTACATCATAATCAAGACCTTCAATTTGTGAATATCCTTTGCATAAAATTCTGGCTTTATTTCTGATTACCTGCCCTTGTTCATTCATCTTATTCTTGAATATCCATTTAGTGCCAATGACATTTTTCCCAGTGGGTATTGGAATTAATTCCCAGCTATTTTTCTTCTCAATTTGGTCCAGTTCTTCATTCATAGCATTTACCCAGTTTTTATCTTTGTTGGTTTCTTCGAACTTCTTTGGCTCTATTTGAGATAGCATGGCTAGGTATACTTCTTCTGTATATTTAGCAAGTTGTCTTCTTGTCTGGACTCCCACACTCTTGTCCCCAATGATTTACTCTTTTGGATGGTTCTTTTGAGTGTTTCTTGAAGGAAATTTTGAGTTTAAATTAGTATCTTCTGTTGTTTTTCTCAGTTCATCATTATTTTGGTTCTCATCTTCATGATCATCTGAAGGATTGCTGCATCTTGTGCTTCTTGTTATATTTGGTAGATCTTCATCAAATCTTACATCAATGCTTTCCACAATTTTGTGTAGTCTTTTGTTGTAGCACATGTAACCCTTACTCTTGGATGCATATCCTAAAAATATTCCTGCATCAGCTCTTGCATCAAACTTCCCTAGTTTTTCATCATTAATTTTTATGAAACACTTGCTTCCAAAAACTCTAAAGTGCTTGATTGATGCTGGTTTACCATGCCATAATTCGTAAGGAGTATTATCACAATTTGGTCTTAGATGAGCTTTGTTGAGAATGTGGACAACTGTGTGTACTGCTTTTGCCCAGTAGGTTTGGGGAATGTTACTTTCTTGCATCATAGCTCTGTCAATCTGTTGTACTAACCTATTTTTCCTCTCTGCCACTCCATTTTGTTGAGGTGTACCAACAATTGTAAACTGTTTTTTTATCCCCTGCTCATTGCATAGGTCTGCAAAATCATAGTATGTGAATTCACCTCCTCTGTCTGATCTGACGCACTTTAGCTTGCGTCCTGTTTGATTTTATGCCAGTGCCTTGAATATGTTGAATTTATCTAGTGCTTCATATTTATATTTGAGAAATGCTACCCACATCATTCTGGAAAAATCATCTATTATCAGCATGAAATAAGATTCTCTGCTTGGTACTTTAGTTCTTGAAGGTCCACACAGGTCCATGTGTACAAGCTGAAGTGGCCTACTTGTTGATAGTTCATCTTTGGTCTTGAAAGATGTGCGGGCCTGTTTTCCCAATTGGAAAGATTTACATATGGTATTTGAAGGTTTCTTTATTGTTGGCATATCTCTGACTGCATTCTTCTTGCTCAGACTGATGATGTGGTCAAAGTTTAGGTGTCCCAGTATTCTATGCCATAACCATGATTCATCAAGTTTGCTTATGTGGCATGCTTCATTCTCTTCTTCCAATGTATAGACATTACTTTCTGTTCTAACACCTTTGATCAAGGTCTTTCCTGTGGTGCTTAATCTTACCTCACAATCTTGGGCTCTGAAAAGGACCTCACAACTTTTATCACACATTTGACTAACACTTAGAATATTAGCTTTCAACACATCCACAATTAGAACATCTTGAGCCTTTCCTCTTCCATTATTTAGACTGACTGAGCCTTTTCCTTTGATTTTCCCTGCTTTATCATTGCTGAATGTTACATTTCCAGATTTCTTTTCATCAAAGGTTACAAACTTACTTCTATCTCTAGTCATATGCTTTGAGCATCCACTATCCAAATACCATTGGCTTTTTTGATCTTGGGCTATTAGAGCCAGGTCACACTTATTCAACTTTTTTTTCCACTGCAGGCAGCTATTTGTTTGGTACATTTTCTGCTAAGATGGACCACATTCTTTGAGAGGAAATTTGGAAGACATGTGTCCGATTTTATGGCATACACAACATTTGATTATATTTTTAAATGGATTATGTGTACGAGTGAACTCTCCATTGTTCGTAAATATTCTTGGGGTTTTGAACATCAGTCTTTGTCCATATGTTCTGCACTCCATGGCTTTATGGTTGAACCCCTTACAACAAAACAATACCCATGAAAATGATTAATGTACCTGGTGAAGGGTTGTCCTCTCCATATGTTTGCTTGAGGTAGTCTTTTCAATTTCTACATCTTTAGCTAGTTGAAATCGATTATCTTTGTCTGACAGTATGCAAAAATATGTCCTAGCTTGTGGCAGACAAAACAAGTGATATTTCTCATAGGAGGAAAGAATCTCTTTTGACAGCTTCCGGATTTATTCAATTCATATTCAGGATTGTAAGAGCCTTTTTCAGCTGACTGTTTCTTCATTTCGTTCTTTGTCTCTTAATGTTGCTGCTTGTTTCTATTTGTTTCATCGCACATCAAGTTCTTGCTGGATTCTGCTTTTGTGGTTCATTTTTTAGTTGTTTCCTTATCCTTTACAACTTTTACAAAAAATATATTCTTTTTATCTTCTACCTTGGACTTACTAGTTTCTCCTTCATATCATATCCCAGCCTTTATGAGAGGAGACCTTTGAGCGTTTAGAATCATGTCCAACTGTTCAGTGCTTGTCAGTCGAGGAGTGTTAATTGACAATTCCCTTTGGGTGTTTTCTAGTTTATTTCTCAGCCATACCACTTCTTCTTCCAATTTCTCTTGCTCCTGATATTTATCTTTAATTTTATTTAGCAGAATGTCTTCCACCTTCTTAGCTTCTTCAAGTTCTACTTTCAATTGAATGAGGTCTTCTGAATTTGGTACTTCTTTTACATATTTGAGGAGAATGTCTTTCTGTTTTCTGCACTTGAGTTTAGTCTGTCTATTTCCTCCAGGGCACTTCTTAGCTCCCCCTCAAGATCTACCTCACCTTATTCCTCATCTTCTAGAAGGAATCCTTCAGACTGTTCCTTGGCCATCAACACAAATTCAGAGGTTCCTTCTTCATTTGATGATTCATCCAAGTTTTCAGATGCACTACTATCTTGCTGAGCATAAAATGATCTTCTATTGAATCTCTTCCCTTTCAGCCATTTATTTGTTTTGGTTTTCTCTGTCTCTTGAGTCTGATTCTTTGTTTTCTTAAGAGGACACTTAGATGCATAGTGCCCAACTCTTCCACAGTTAAAGCATTTAAATGGAAGTTTACCTTTATACTTGCTTGAGCCTCTATCTAATCTTCTAACAAATTTTGCCTCTTCTTCATCAGGAGCAAGTATCTTCTTTTTCTTCTTTGCTCTTCTCTGTCTTAAAGGCTGCCTCCCTCACATTTTATTTCCTCCGTGGAAGTCTCATCTCATAGGCTGTTAAGTTTCCCAGTAATTGGTTCATGGTCAATATTTCCCAATCAGCTGTTTCTTCTATGGTAGAAACCTTGGAGTTAAACCTGGATGGTAAAGATCTCAATATCTTTTGAACAATTACACATTCTCTAATGGTTTCTCCTAGAGCTTTCATGTTATTCACAATTTCTGCAACCCTTAAGAATAAGCTGGCAACATCTTCTTCTTCATTCATTTTTATATTTTCAAATTGAGCTCTATAGACTTGCAACTTGGAAGCCTTCACCTTTTTATCTCCCTCGTGGATAATTTCTAATGTATCCCATATTTCTTTGGCAGTCTTGTTGTGCATTACTTTAATAAATTCTTCCTCACACAAACCACTTAAGAGAGCATTCATGGATTTTGCATTAGCTACAGAATCTAGTTTGGCATATCTCTCTTAGTCAGACTCCTTTGGGGCATATCCCAATTCCACAGTAGCCCAAACTTCTATTCCTAGAGACATTATGTACATCCTCATTCTTATTTTCCAGAAGGCATAATTTGTACCAGTGAAAAAAGGGGCTTTATTTGTTGAGCATCCTTCTAGACTAGCCATCTTGGGGACCTAGGATCTCCTTTCAGTTGCTAAACTGATACAGAAGGAGTTGGCTTCGATACCAATTGTTGAACCCTTTGTTAAACTGAGAGGGGGGGGGGGTGAATCAGTTTAATGCCGTCATGGTCTTGTAATGCTTTCTTTTACACTTATTTACATCTTCATTTTGTGATCAACTTAATATTCAACGAAACAAAAATCTTAATGAGTGAGTAGCAGGTAATAAGGAGATTCAATATAGAAGATCAACACATAATCATCATGCACATAGACAACAGATATAAGTGGAAACCCATAAGGGAGAAAACCACATCTTATTATTGTTGGGATGCAAAGGCAAGCTCCAACTCCCTCTCACCACTGATTTTCTGCAGGCTCCAACCTACAGGAGGCTACTACCTCAATTCTGCAAGCTACAACTTGCAAGGAAGCTCCAACTCCCATTTATTTTTTGCAAGCTACAACCTACAAGAGGCTCCTACCTCAGCCAGCTACAACTGGACTTTTATCAAGCTACAACTTGATATGGAAGCACCAACTTCCTCACACTACAATGAAAACACATGCTGATTTACTTGGGTATCGGCTTTATTATGTTCCTTAATCACTTCTATCCTCCAGCCTTCATAGCTGCCTTATATCATCTTTGAATCTTCACAACTTCTCTATCTGCTCCTCCTTCTTCTTACACTCTCTAAACTCCTGCATCTTTCTTACATTCTTCTTCCTCTCTCCTCCATTCTCCAGTTCTCTAACCCATTATGCATATGCTGGTAACATTATTTATAGAGATCACGTCATAGCTGTTTGCATTCCACAGGGAATTCGAAATGAACAGGTATGACTCTTTGCCTTCCCCCTTCTCATTTTCTTGCCCAGCACATACAGAATAATATAACAGAATGTATATATATTTGGGTATAATGGTGGAGTTTTTCTTTGCCTTTGGAGACTTGCCTTTGCATCACAAACAATAGAAATTCAATAATACATTTACGGTTACAATAAAAAATTTCAATTCAACCCTTTCAGCCTGTTGCTTTTCTATTTATTTTGTCTTTTCTGCCTGCTGTCCCTTTATCTTTTCTACCTGCTGTTGTATTTCTAACTGTTTTGCACAGGAACGAGTCCTTTTAACTGTGCGAGCCTTTCCTTGTTGTGATCAACCTTCACTGATCTTCTAAACACATGATTCTACCCTTTTCTATGTGTTGGGTCCTTACCCGAGCCTTTCTACCCGTGTTCATACCTTTTTTTTTGTTTTACGTTATATTCCTCCTTTGCTCTCCGAAAGGATTTAACAAAGGAAATCCACATACTTTCGGACTTGAAATGCTTTAGGTTTTAGCTTTGGTCTTCATCGCGTCCGCTCTCTTTATCACACTTCGGTGATTCAGTTATCCCATGCCTTCATCCATCTGATCTCCCAATATGTGATGTGCGAAGGGTCACACCAGGCTGTATCTCTACTTCGCATCACAATTTTTATAACTTACAAGTTCTTTGCTATATGGCTCCTTTTTTTTTCGATGCGATTTACAAAGGGAAATCACATACAACCAGACTTGAAATCTCTTAAATAACAGTTCTGAGCTACATCGCATCTGGCCCTTTCATCGCATCGCCTCACCATACCACACCGCATTGCATCCATCGCTCGCATCGCATTTCCACTATCCATCGCATCGCAACTTTGCTCTTACGATCTTCACCCCTCCGATCTTGCGATTTGCGATATGCGGGCTAGGTCCATGTCATCTCCATGTCATCCTACCACGTCACCTTTCCATGTCATCGCCATGTCACTGCCACATCATATTGATTTATTTTCAATTTGTGGGGTCATGTCCACGTCAGCTGCCATGTCAGTTGCCATGTCCCTTGCCATGTCACCCCCACGTCATCATATCACACTTTTCATTTTCTGTGACCACTCTATTTGTGCGATTTTTCTCCTGCCCCAATTGTGATATGTGATCATATCACATCGCATTCATCACAATGCATCTTCTTTAATCTCATCCGTTTTTTTATGCCGGTCCCACACCTTTGATCATTCTGCCCTTTTCCATTTCAAAACATTATAATCCACTTTTATAATATTCGGAAGCAAAAATCCCCTTTTTAACATTTGGAACAATATAACTCACTTTAACCCAATGTTTTAAACTCTTTCAGAATGAATATTAGAACCTTCGGAAATGTTTAATTTCCTTTTAAACAAAAGTTAAAATCCCCTTGACAGTGTATTTCCGAACTTCAACCACTTTAATAAAAATCTATTGAAATATCATTAAACCTTTGGAAATATTAAAAAACCTTCGGAATCTTTAGACCTTCGGAAATAATATAATGCACATTATAATATGTAATGACCTTTGGAAATAACGTTAAAACCTTCAGAAATAAATATTTAAAACCCTCGACAATGTAATATTATACTGTGCTTTAAACAATGTTTAAACCCTTTCGGCCTCATATAACAAGATTCCAAACCTTAATAAAACTCTGTTGCATAGAATGACGGGTCCATACCTTGTTTTAAACCCCATGCAATTACCGACACAAACACCGTCGGATCTCCCATAGATCTAATCGGATGGGAGTCGCATTCAATCGACTCCAGAACTTTATCACCCAAAAGCAACGCGAAATGGGTGGTATTGTGCTCGTGACGTGTCGCAATATTATTCGATCGCATTCGAAATGGGAAAAACCACTCACAACTCAAGGGTTGTGTGACGACAATGTTCGGTTTTCTTGAAAATCTCTTAACTTGCAAACTTTTTTTTAAATTGCGTTCAAATACAGATTTTCACCGTTTCTTCGTTTAACTTTAATTTCTCATGAAAACCTCGTTTTCATTGCATAACTCAATAAAGAGAGACTGATTATCACTGTGCTCTCAACCAAGGAACCTGAGTTCTAATTTTCTTCTGAATCCTTATTACAGAGGTTAATAACTCTCGATGCTACATAGAAAACTGTAAATCAAATGAATTTTCAAAGGGATAAAACCCTCCTTTCTGCTGTGTAACTCAGTAACCATAAATAAATTAACACTGCCCGATCTCAAGCAAACAAACCAGAATTCTACAAATTCCTCCGAATATTTACACAGAAGTAAATATACTCAAAATTATACATAGAATGTATAAACAAAACCCTGACTGTTCAAAAAAAAATCTTCCTGTCTAAACCCTCCTCTTGTAGCCTCTGCCACTTTACTCTCTTTCTCTACAACAATTTCATCTGAATTTGATCTGCTCCCTTGTCATGGTGCTGCTTCTTTGTGCTCCTTTTCCATCAATGAAAATATTTCCAACATATGAGTATGTGGGACTACATATTTGGGTAAATTGGACTCCCAAATCTAAACTTCATCTCCCTGATGTAAGAATTTTTCTAGACTCTAGCAGTGGAGATCTAGAAGATTGAATTCTATCACTGGATCAGTTATTTTGTAATCCACATAAGCTAGAGGTGTATGCTCCACATCTACAATAGGAGGTTGTAGTATATTTATAACAATAGTGGTTTTAGAAGCCATTATTGGGTTTGATTTTGATAATTTTAACTTTTTGGATGCTTAAAACTCTGTATTTAGGCTTTTTGTACTATTATGTAAGCTTAAACTATTTACAGAAGGTAGTTTTGACTTGACAGAGGTATTTTTACCATCAAAGGGTACAATCAGGTTTTCTTTTGGTTTAACTTCCAAATTAGTTCCAAAATTGGTCTTGAAACTTTTTTTACAGACTCAGAAAATGTATAACAAGGGTTTCTCTGCTCTTTTTTGACGCAGGCGGAGCCTGCAATAACCAGGATCTTCATAGAAAAACACATATCAAAAACATGTTGCTCAGCAACCTACCCAAAAAAATAATACCAATCCCTGGCATTTTCAAAACTTTCCATCTCTACCATTCCATAGACATCAAATTCTCAAACACTCACTTTTCAAATCATTATTCCATATTCCATACTTCTTCTTTTAATGGTATGCAACCATACTTTAACAATAACCTTTTCATAGAACTTAAAACCAAGTTTCAATAGCATTTAGAATTCAACTCATCAATTTCAAATGCCAATATTTAATCCCCCTTTAATACTTCATATGGAAGCTCATCAAATATATGATTTCAACATTTATAGTTTTCGGACTTTTTTTTAGATTTACTATCAATGAGATTTTATTCCACCCTAACCTCAGAATGATGGCCCTTTTTCAAAACCATATAAGTTCATATTTGTATTGACATTCATATGGTCAATGCACATCTGACCACACCAATTGACAATATAAAACAGAGTTCACCCTGACCATTCAATACCACTTCACATTAATTTCGTGCAAACATTTATCATTTAACACGTCCTTCAATCATTGCAACTTACCCATTCAATCAGCGCTCCTCTCAATCTTCTAATTGCCATTCAACCTGCGTTCCTACAGCTCAATCCATCAATTCGATTTTAATTCAATAATGTCCAGGAATAGAATAACTAGCAAGAATTTTCAAATCTTTTCACATACTCCGGCAAACTGCGCCTTCAACACTGCTGTCAATTCAGATTTATTTATTCAGACTTTTATCAAGTCGATTCTCAATTACCGGATTCAATTCTGGTTCTATATCTCAATTGATCGATTGTGCTACATACTTAGCCATCAATCGAACTACCAACACAGCAGTTTGCTATCTTGTTAATGCGCTACCCTGTTTCTAAGAACGCATTTCTGAATTTACAGTGTATAAACTTACGCCCTTTTGCACTTGAACCACCAGCGCTCAATTAACACTTATGCATTCATTTATGAACATTCTAATGACAGCATACACTGATAGACAAAACTTGTAGATTCAATTGGAACAATCATTGTGCAAGCAGGATTTAAATCAATAATTTGTACCATGCTCTTTTGATTCGTAAGGATTTACCAATCCACTTGTAAGAGAAATTTTTAGAAAAATTCCATGCAGAACCAAATACCTGAGTGTTTTTCTGGAATTAGCCATGAAATCGAGCCTCTCTGCCCATTCAGATGACTATGGAGCTTTCTTGCCTGCGTCTGCAATACAACAGTTCGCCTTCCAAATTCACTGCAATTTAATTTCAATCACAAATTCTTCACACCGCATCTCAATCAATCATTGTTTGGTTTACAAATGGATAGAGTGTCCGGTCATTAAAAATCTATTACAATTGACAAACTCTGCGTTTAACATCAAAACAGATCTCTGCGCCATGCTTTAGTTAATTCTGCATTTGATTTCAATTAACAGCTTTCCTCCAAGGTAATTTCATTCAGTTCTATAAACACAATTCCACAGTGCGCCCTTACTACAAATCGACATAAAAGCAATCGATGTATACACACAGTTTTCCTCTGGCAATTTATAACATCAATTCTTCAGTTCATGTGTAGAGTCTCAACACACATTAATTCACACGGATTTATTACACTGCAATTTCAATGTTATATGATATCGATTTCTGCAACCATATGCAGAGCCATATCCCAAAATTTATTAAACGCAAACATGTTCACACAGAATCGAATTCAACATACTCATATGTATATAAAAACAAACATTCACAAAGAGCTTTCTATTCATGGCCAGATATGAAAATTTATGGCCCTTTTACAACCTGCTCAAAGGCATCTACACACACTCACAATCTCAATGTTCTTTTCTCACAAAACCCCTTTCTACTTATACAATTTTAAAAATCATTTAATTAAATGCTCAATCCCTTAAAATCCTCAACAAACCCCTAAATTTCTCAACATCCCTAAAGGATAGGTTTTTATCCCTAAAATCCTTTAATTTATTAAATTTCCTTATATCCTTTTATTAATAAAAAGATATTTACATAAATCCTCACCTTCTCCTATTTAATTAAAATTAATTAATAAAATATTAAAAATCATCACACCCCATATTTACAAATTAATATTATCACACCCCATATTTACAAATGGAGAAAAAGGTCTTGATGCTCCTGCATCATTTTTGGATAAAATGGACTAAAAAAACAATTTGATTCATGTACAGAGGGTTCTGATTATTTGCAAAAGGGTTTTCGAATTAATTTATAAGTTATTTAAGGCCTACAAAGGCTAAACTATATTCAATTTCATTTTAAAACCAGATATAGTATCAAAACTGAAATTTTATCATGGTTTCACAACAAATCCATTCTTTGAAGGAAAATACAGGTCTTTTTGTGGGAAAAAAGGGTTTTATGGCAATCAATTTCACAGGAAAACTCTTTCAAATGATGGGAATGTTTCTTTTTTTCGAAGAATACTTGTTTTTTTGTAGGTATTTGATCTTCGAAACAGGTTTTCTGAGGCGTCAGGAAAGCTTTTGAAAGCCGTTGAAGTCCTTGGAAGTAGAATGGAGGCTTCAAGCGGTCTTTGATCTGAAAATGAAACTATTTGTATCAGCTATTCAAATTATTCATTTCCATTTAATTAAGTGTGCAAAGAGTTTGTCATGTCTCACAAATTAAAATTTTTTTTTTTGGTAACTATTTTTGAGTTTATGTGTGAGGGAATATTAATTAAAATTATTGTTTAACATCTTAAATCAGAAATACATAGCAACATAACTTCACCATAAAAACACAACAACATGATGAGGCAGTTCACCCCTCCTGGGCTACATCTGCCGGGTCCAAGGCTCCCAATGGGCATGTCCTTACTCTATTAAGTTTCTCAAATTGGTTTTAAAGTGAGAAATAAGCCTAAACATGCTGAAAAAAATATGAAATTGAATTCAGAAGATAGAAATAAGTTAAGAATGGCTTTTATTTCACCTCAAACAGTGAAGTGTAGCCCAATGCAGCTCCATTTCCCTCATGGCCCTGATGGCTCTCCAAGCTTCCCTGAAGAAAACATGGTTAAAGAACACCTCTGTTAGCTCTGAAACCTATCCCAATGACTCTAGAATGCTCAACATACCCAAAATTGACCAAAATTTCGTCCAAATTGGTTCAACATTGGAGAAGTTATGATGAAAACAAGATTCTGCCCAATGTCAAGTGAAAACCCCACTAAATGTGGGCTAACTGTAGTTAAGTTCGAAAAATTTGGCTAAATCCACCGAAAATAGTGGAGCCGCTCCAATTTTAGGTGGAAACTATTTGGGCTGACATTAAATGTCGGGCGAGTCATGTGACCACCTGCAAAGATCGCCGAATAAAAAGTTAACATTTTCGTGGCATTTAAAGTGGGAGGTTGGCATATTAAAGCGGTCATATGCGATGGTGTTAACCATCGCTGAAACTGTCGAGTGAGAAGTTAGCCCTTGGAAACCATGGCGCGGTCATGTCAAGTGTCCCCTTTGGTTTTCCGCTCGACACATTTTCAAACGTTAAATATGCCTTCGACACATAGCATGTTAAGAACCATGGAATGGGCTGGTTGGTTGGGCTGCTTGGATTGGGCGCACAAGGTCGTAGGTTCAAATCCATTGGGCCTCAAAGATTTTGCACCTCCAAAATTTATACCAGCCAGGTGCCATGTGGCGGCTTCTGGGCCTGCCACATGGCAACCATCGATTGGCCAATAAATTTACACAGTCAACCAATAAACAAATCCAACGTTGCCACATGTCAAAGTATGATTCGTCCAGATGGAATATTCCAAGGAATATTCTTTTTTTAATATTTTCCAAAGTCAAAGTCAACCCTGGTCAAACTAGATTTTTGAAGGTTACTGAAAACTTCAAACCTGCATAACTTTCACATACGACATCGGATTTGAGTGTCGTTCACGGTGCCAGAATCGCAGCGATGAGGCCTATCTGGTCATTTAGATTTCAACCAATTCTCAGAAATTTCATTTTTGAGCATTTTTTCAACTTAGGACATGATCACCTGATCACACCTCCCAAATGGGAAGCTTTTGGACCCCAAAAGCTCTCTGATTTACAAAAATTGAAGATGAGGAGACTCATTCTCCCCTCTTCCAACCTTGAAACACTGAAATCTTCCTAACTTTATCAAATTGAGCTTCTCATAAAAAGATAAATTCTTCCTTGAATCTGCTGACCGACCGTTGCTAACATTGACTAAGTCATGATGCAAATTTTTGAAATTTGCAGAACAACAACTATAATTTGCAGAAATCATACTGTTTCTACAATGGTCTAACTTTAAAGGAGATTGAAAAAAAGATTCACCTTGCCAACTGTCCTTATGACGAATTTTTGCCAAATGAGCCCTATACGTGCGTCGAATCCTGACCAAGTTTTCTCGCCATACCAATCTGCCATTCTGAAACCAACATTGACCCATGCTGAAATTTGTGTCCTCCTTGCTTGCATGCTTTACCCTCTCTTGGATTCTTGCACCACCTTGCACCGACACTTTGTTCTCTGCACCAATTGACACCAAAGGCACTTTCTGCAACATCTTGTCATCTTCCCAAGGCAACTTGCTTTCAGGCTGAAACATATCATCATTTATATCAACAATAATATGAAAAGGATTATGTACAAAACATTTTTTCTTAATCATCAACAAAGTCAGATTTTGACTTGCATTGACAAGCCTTTTCAATTGCCCTGCATTCACTAAAGATGATTCTAGCTTCTTCTGATGTGCTCTCACAATAAACTCCTTTCCATCCTTGAACAGATGATACTTGTTCTCATGGTGATGGAAGACCGCTTTCCTTTCATATAAATACGGACTACCCAACAAAACACCTGTAATGTCAAGTAGTACTACATCTAGTTTAACCCAATCAACATAATGAGCTGTTATGGTGAAGTGCAACATGCACTTTCTTGAGACTTGTAAATTAGCATCCTTTCAAATCCATCCAAGTGGATATGGCTTAGGATGAGGTCTGGTCTCAAGTTTCAGCTTCTTCACTAAGTCTTATGAGATGAGATTTTCTTGAGACCCACTATCAAATAGTGTGTCTATCTTTGTGTGTTTTGAGATTATCCTTATATGAAATAACTCTATCCTCCTCTTTCCATTTTGAGCTTCTATGTGACATTTAAAAGTGCTAGAACTAAGATTTGTTTCATTTACAATCTCTTTCCCCTTTATGTTATTTAGTACCATGGCTATGCTTTTAGTTTCGTCACCTGACTCAGACCCTAAGTCTTGTTCAATAGTTGCAATAGCTTTGCCCTTTTCTTTGGCCTTATCTTTGTTTTTAAATTTCTCTATTTTCAGCTCCAGATGAAGTTTCCAACAATGGTCTTCATCGTGGCTTGTTTTGGAACAATTTTTACAAAAGAAATTTCCTTTTTCTTTCCTAGATTTTGCATTTCTTTTCCTCCCTTTGCCTTTGAATCCACTATCCATATTCCCATCAAAATATTGTTTCCCTCTAGCCTCTAAATGCGTAGCTTGTACACAAACTTCATCTAGACTAGTAGGATTGAACATAAGGATAGTATGTATAAGGTAATTGTGTAAACCACCTATATATTTCAGCAAGGTATCTTGACTATGTAAATCAATTCCAAGTAGTAAAGCCATTTGTCTAAACTCTTGAGTGTAATCTTGAACACTTTGTCCTTTAAGTTGTCTAAAACTTTGCTAATTCATGATAGCCTTTTGTAAATGAGCTAATGGATAAAATTGTTGCTTAATTGCGGAAATAAATTCAGCCCATGATAAAGTGATCTTACCATGATTTTTAATTTCATCCTTGGTCTTGGCTTCCCACCATACCAATGTTGCTCCTTCCATTCTTAAAGAGGCTAACTGAATCTTGGTGTCGTCTTCATGAAAGTTTTGTATCCTCAAGTAAAATTCCAACTGTCTTATCCAATTGTCAAGTTTCTCTACGTTGACTTTAGCGTTAAACATAGGCAACTCAAATTTAACATCAAGCTTTAAAATGGACTTTTAACAGTGGTTTTAGACTTGTGAGATTGATTCACTGAAGTAGAGGATGACAATGTAGAGGAAGAGGATGAAGATGGGGATGGTGGATCACCATTTCCTCCATGTCCTTTCTTTGAATTGTCATCACTTTTCTTTCCTCCTGAAGAACCCTCTCCTTATTTCTGTTTTTTAGGCCCTTCTCCAACAAGCCTATCATTCCTTTCTTGGTAGAGTATCCTTACCATCTCTGTCATGTCTAGGAAAGCTTTTCGGAATACCCGTTCTTCTTCTTTGGGATCCATATCTTCAGGAGCTTCTCCCTCTCTTGAAGACATGCTTGAAGCTACTTCTATGGCTCTTGGAGGTGGCTCTCTGGACCTTCTTGGTTGAGGATTACTTTGTGCACTAACCAAATGTCTTTCACCTCTCTTGGGTTTAAGCCTAGTAAGCATCAAAACTTGAAAACAATCAGCTATATCTTTTCAAAAAACAAATGCAGAGTAAAACTATAGCTCCTAAGGCTCAAATCCTTAGCTCTGATACCATTTGATCTGAAAAGGAAACTATTTGTATCTACTTTTAAAAGTATTCATTTCCATTTAATTAAGTGTGCAAAGAGTTTTGTTATAGGTCAATTTGGGCACCATTCCCAATGACCTAGTTAATTGGGCATCATCTCTAGGACCAATGATCAAGGGTCTATAATTCCCTATCATTTCAGTTGCTACAAGGCCTAAGACAAGAAACAAGACAAATCAAGCAAGACTTTCATCAAGCAAAGGTTTCCATGGTTTGAATCTTATTATATAGCATATGAGAGCTCGCCAACGCAGGCTCTAAGGTTCCTAAGTGCGTTGCATATGTAGGTAGCCCCATGCAAGGTTTCTCTACAAAGCACTTCCCGACATTCACATGTGTGTTGGTCACATTGGGAGTGAAATTCTCATTGTTCTGGAATCTCCACTTGGCCAGTGCCTTCTAGAAGAGTTCACATGTGTCAAGCTTTGGATCCAAGTGTCCATTTTACATCTACATGATTGGAAACATGTATTGCCTATTTTTGGAAAGTTATTGGTTGCAAAATAACCTACTGTTCATCTATAAATTGAACACAGATCTAAGTGTTTGAGAAGGAAGAATTTGAGTAGAGAAATGTTGGAGGATTTTCAATTAAGAGCTAGATTTGTGAAGTTGCTGGTGGAGAGTTTTATACTGTGATGAGGCTTGGGAACGATGCTGGAAGGTCACTTCAAATCAGTCACTAGGTTGTAACCTCTCCTTCTATCATCAATAAAGAGTACTTCTTATTTTTCCCTACATGCATCTATATTAGCTTTGATTTTCTATATTGTAAGATCTTGGTTGATGAATGTAGTTTATGCTTTACTGATTTAGCTAACTAGCTTGAATATATATCTATATTATTGCATCTTATACCGTTTCAGTGTTCTTTCTTGCAGGAAGCATTCAACTCACAAACCGCTTGAATTTGAAGCTGCAACAAAAGGACCAGAAGGAACCATTTGGAAGCGAATGAACAAGTAAGCCTCCAATCCTCTCTGTATATCTGTTATGAGTTAGGAGAAATAGTAGTATAGTCTTTCACCTGTTGTTCTAGACTAGCACTTATCTAGGGAAGCATAATTTATCCGTATATTACAATTCTGGCCCAACAAATTGACGACTCCACCGGGGAGAATTTCTCTTAGTTCTAAGCGTTTTAGCCTTTGATTTGCTTTGTTAATCCACCAAGTATCTGTTACACATAAATATTAATCTTTTTTCAGAGCTTAATTTGCAAAGATAGTGAGTTAAACAGTATTATTTGTCCTTGTATACTTCGCCCAATGCACCCTTAGACTAGACACAGTGCTTTGCAGAGCACTGTCTCCCTTCCTAGCCTACGTTGCAGAGCACTGTCTCCCCTTGGAGACTACTTTGACTCCTGAAAGTGACCAAATTCCCTTGAATTTGACTTTGCAACTTGCTTCAGTTTTGTTTTCTGTTGTGTTCTGAAAAGTTTGATGCTCAATTGACCAGTGAATCTATATATTTCTTCCTATTTTGACTGAAAATTTGTTCAAAGTTGTTTTAAAAAAGTTATTCTTTATCATTGACGAGTTTATTTCAAAGTATTTTTTATGGTCACATTAAGAATCATTTGCTTTCGAAATAGGAAATTGTCGTAAAATTTTCATTTCCTTGATAGGAGAAATTGTTGTTGAAATCCTTGTTTTTCCTTCAAAAGAGAAATTGTTGTTTGTATTCTTCATTTCTCGAAAGTGAAAAGCATTTGAATTATTGATCTAGTGCACCTAGTTTCTTTTCTGCATTCATAACATTAAGGAAGCTGAAAATAAAAACTTGCATTTGCATGTAGGATTGTGTGTGTTTTGCAAAAAGGAACATTAGGAAATCTACATTTAGTTTTTGATTCATTGATTTTGTTTTTTTTCATTGATTTATTTGCTCACAAACTATTTTTTCTCTTCCCTTAGTAGCTAGGTTCTTCATTGAAAAAGTTGAAAGTGAAAGTTTGTTTATCATTCTTAGCTTGCATTTTAGGAATTTCATATACATCATCGTGGTGAACCTGAAAGGAAAATTGTTAAGAAAGATCAACATAAAATAAATCTCAATTTACTTAACAATGCACTGGAACCATAACGATAACATTTAGAAGGTCTAGGCTGGAGATGTGTTCTGGTGTCTTAAAACATAGCAGCTGTCATTAAATTGTCTGCGATACATTCCGAGTGTGATACCTCACTCCACGTACGTAAGTATATCATAGCTCGTCCACGTACTCTCGGGTATATCAAGCGGTGTTACAGTATGATAAGTATAAAGGGGTGCCCTCACTGTGTGGTTTTCAATTAGACAACGCTAATACAGACTTGGGCCTCGACGTACCTTTGGGTATATTTGGGAGGACAAATTTTAGGTGCTATCCATTCATAACAAACTAAGTTGGCCGCCCTAAAATTGTGATACACCGAACACAACATTCGGGGAGATTACCTGCCCGTACTTCTTGGTTCGCCAGGAGGTATTTTGCAGTTCACAATTTCTTGGTAAACCCTTTTGCCTAGCATTACCCTCTTTTTTTAATTTGTTTTTGGTTAAAATAAATCAGTAATCGTGGAAGAACAAAGTCCTATCGCTCGTCGTTCGCGTATATTAGCTTTAAAACCACCTTTACCACCAGAAGTTACTTCTGGTAGGCAAAGGAAATCATGATATGCCGAATCAAGTAAAATCTGTACCTCTAGCGAAACATCATCTTTTAAACCAGAGCTAGCTCAAATTGTTTCCACACATCCTGGTTCGTTTACTGCTGTCAAAACGGAGTATTCATAGCTACCCATGGTCATGATCCATTCAATCGCTGAGAGCATACCTCCTGGACCCAATGTTGTTCAATCACAAATTGATCTATATCCTGTCTCTTCTTTTCTAGAAAATATGAATCCTGAAGTCGAACAACCGTAAGTTGTTCCTACTTTGGTCATCCCAAAAATTTCTGTAGCCACTGAAACTGCTATATCAAACAGTCAATTGTTTGAAATATATTTTGGGCCTGACGGTGAAGTTCTTCCTCCTGGTTTAATTGCAATTGAAGAAATCCCACAAGATGATACACCTTTAAGTCCAACCCATTTTGGGGGAGACCTTTACCTGTACAAGTCTCTTCCTCAATCGTTTCCATCTGTTTTTGTTGATCCTATTGCCATTCAATCTCCCATCGATTTTGGAGAGTATACATTTGTTCATACAACCATGTTTGAACCAACATCTTCGGTTGGGTCTGCTGTTTTAGTTAAGTTAGCTCCTACCCTCGCTACACCGTCGATGTTCACAACCTCACCAGAGTCATATTTGCACGGTGGCCCTTCAGTCCCAACAGGTAACAAATCATTATCTAGCACTTTCTCTGGTACATCTTCAAGACCATGGTCTTTACCAATTTCATCATTTGGTGTTTTAACTGGTAGTCCTATAGTTAGTACTGAACGACTTGGTTCATTACATACATCATCAGGGCAATATCAAGTCGGTCCTTTTGGGTCAATCCCTTTAAGTACCATATCAACTGGACTCCCAGCATTTGGAGAAAATTATTTTCCATATTGTTATCCTCCTTATGCTATGGGGAAACCTTTGGTCACCCAATATGACAATACTCAGTCAATTTTTGGTCAAAATAATGTTGACATGAATGTTTGTCAATGGCAGCCCACTCTGCCTATCCAGCCACAAACGGTTGTACACTCATATCAACCGGTTCAATCTGTTACACCCACTTCATTACCACTTGTTAATACATCTATACCCCTGTTACAGAATCAAAATATTGTACATCAACCTTATTAGGTAGGTTCTTCGACTCAATATCATCATATGTTGGGTCCACAAACTCAAAATCCTTTGGTTAATTTACAACAAACTGTATCAGGGATCATTTATTCACAAGTTGGTGTACCATTTTATGGGATGTTGCAAACACAACCTGGTTATACATATCAACCGAATCACACTTACAATAATTTAGGTTATAACATAGGTGTATAGACCCCTTGGCAGCCACAAGCACAAATGCCTCAAACTTCATTTCAACAAGTAACATATCCAGGTTTTGGTAAACATAATTCTCAAGCGTTTGCTATACAAAACAACCCCTATCTGGGTTACGAACAGCAAATTCCTTATGTTGGTGCTCAAAGAATTGTTGCCCAAGCAATTCCATCTTACCCTGGCTGTGCTCAACCTGACCTTAATAGACATTTTCCTTTTGTTGCAACCTTGGAATTACCAGATTTAAACCGGTTAACCAATGATCTTATCAATTATGCTCCTTGGTGGCCGGTGATACCTCATAAATTACCCTTCGACATTCCTAAATTGAATGGAAACCCTGGAGAAGATCCATTGACTCATCTCATGACATATCATTTATGGTGTTCATCAAATTCCTTGAATGATGATTCTGTTCGACTACGTCTTTTCCAGCATACGCTCACAGGTCCGGCTGCTAAATGGCACATTGAGTTACCTAGAGCTTCTTTCGATAATTTCATTGCTTTAGCTACTATATTTTTGACCCATTTCCAATAACCGATCAGATACGAAACTGGAATGGAACTCTTGACCAACTTCAAACAGACTAATGCTACTCACATTTCCGATGATATTCATGAGTGGTGTCACTGTCAATGAATGGTTAAGACATTTGTTCCTGATCAGCTTCTTGCTGAATGGTTTATTAAGACCCTGTTACCATCTATAACTGAGGATGTGGCTAAAGGTGGCATCGTCACAAAAGAGAAAGTTATCGTTCGTGCTCAATATTTAGAATTGATTTATACTCAGTCTGGTATGCTCTATGAAAAAATTCCCAATGCGCTGCGATCTAATTTCAATTTTCCTCCTCAAATAAAGGACTCTCATGCCAGAGACAACTTGATAGGCATTGCAAACACACACCACGCTACTGCACCTGATCCTGCTCTTACTTACGAAATTAATGCCGTGTCATTTGACAAAGGCAAAAGTGACAAGCAATCAGGAGGTAAAAAAAAGGGGAAATAAAAGAAAAAACAAACTTCTAACCCATAGGAAAGATCATCCGATCAACTGTTTGGACCAAGAAAACCTCGTTATCCATGCATAATCTGTAATGAGGAACACTTTGTTAGGGATTGTACTCACCATGCTGAAGTCTCAAAAATCATCAAGACTTCTCATGCATCAGCTGTGTTGATAGACCCATTTCCAAATCTCGACACTAATTTGGTTGCTACGGATCCAACTCCTAGTTCCCAAGTGTTAATGTTATCCACTACAAAACCTTCACAATATATTTTGGTGTCTATGCAGAATAAATACTATGGTAGTCCGGCCACTGATCGACCTACTACCTCGACAACGAATCCATCTAATGAATTAGTACCACCTACTGTTATTCTTGAATTGATAATTAAACCACCGAAGGGAGTAATTATTAAATCGACATATAATCCTCGAGCAAGAGCTACACAAAATTATAATATAGTTGAAGATTTGGCTCAATCCCCTTCAGCTATGTCTGCTCTTGAGGTATTACAAAATTGTCCCTCCCAGAAGCAGGCTTTATTGTCGGCCATTGGTGGAATTGATCCAACTAATTATAATCTTGTCGTCTTTAATCATACGGGCTATGTGCCGCATTTACCAGTAGAATTTGCATTTTCCATACAAGTAAATGTTCTCAATCACCTTTTTCATCGCAATATTATTGATGAGGGAGCATTTACGTGCATTATGTCTCTAAACTATTGGAAGTCACTTGGCTCGCCGCGATTATCACAATCATCAATGACGTTGAAGGCTTTTGATGGAAGGACATATAAACCTTGTGGTATTATCAATAGCCTGCAAGTTGAATTAGGGGGGAAAACAGTAAGTATTGATGTCGAGGTTGTTGATGGACCCCTTGACTATAATATTTTACTCAGAAGACCATGGGTATATGCAATGACTACCATTGTTTCTACATACTTTAGAATGATTTCCTTTCCACATAAAGGTACAATCACAGTCATAAATCAATTATCCTTTTTTGCCTCTGCTTTGCAGGTAATTGGAAGCATTCCATTTGTTCACTTACCCCAGCTAGAAAATTAGAACATTGGTGTAGGACTCTTAAAGGATTCCACTCTTATGGGAACCTTTTCATTACCGCCGCCCACGATGTTCGCAGAAATTGCAAGCATAGAGACCTGCTACATGATCTCTTCCACTCTATCTGGCTTAATGGAGAGTACGGGTGATTCTAATATTTCTACGTTGGATGATGTTTTACCAGCGTCACCGAGTGTTTGGGTTGATCTTTCATTAGATTTTGGCACTCCATCTGATCCATTTTCCCCAAAATTTTTGACAGATGAAAATATTTTGGAAGCTATGATGTCAGAAGGAGAACCATTGGAAGATTATCATCATCGTTCCCATATTCCTAATTATGAAGAAAACAATCTCACTGAACTATATCACCCATCCATAAAAAATTTCTTTTCGAATTATTTTCCAATTAATGTAATTAAATCTGAGCGAAATTTATCTAATATCAAAGAAACAATTTCTATCGATATTTCGACCAAACCTGGTGTTGTAGAAAATATTCATGTCGGTGTATCTTGTTCTCCATTAGAACTTGATTCATACCGCTCTCTTTTTCATGAATTTCGTGACGTATTCGCTTGGTCTTACGAGGAAATGCCAGGCATAGATACTAGTATAGTTGAACACACTATTATTATGTATCCTGATGTCAAACCGGTGCATCAACGGCTTCGTCCTGTTCATCCAAAGAAAGCCGCTGCCATCAAAGTAGAAGTTGAAAAACTTTTGCGTGTTGGTTTCAATTACCCTATTCTGGTAACTGAGTGGGTTTCCAATATCGTCCCTGTTATGAAAAACAAGGAACCATTAGAGTGTGCGTCGATTATCGGGATGTCAATCAGGATTGTCCAAAAGACAACTATCCTACTCCCTTTATCGACCAGATTATTGACGATTGTGCTGGATGTGATTTTTTTTTGTTTATGGATGGATTTTATGGCTACAATCAAATCAATATCCGCCTAGATGACCAACATAAGACAACATTCATCTGTCCCTGGGGCACATTCGCATATAGGAAACTTTCGTTTGGTTTAAAGAACGCTGGGGAAAATTTTCAGAGAGAAATGGATTATGCTTTCAACGACATCAAGCACATTTTTCAACCATATCTAGATGATTTACCAGCACATTCACGAAATCAGACTGATCACCCGATGCATTTGAGAGCCATTTTCTTACGCTGACGACACTACAAGATACACCTCAATCCACACAAATGTGTGTTTTGTGTTGGTTCTGGTGGATTTCTCGGATTCTTAGTCTCAAAAAAAGGAATTCCAATAGACCCACTGAAGGTATAGGCCATTCTTGATTTTCCTGCGCCATCAAACTTACTTCAGATACAGAAAATTCAAGGAAAGGCTAACTTCCTGAGAAGGTTCATTCCAAACTACACTGAAATGGCTAAAGGATTTACTCGATTATTGAACAAAAGGAGTTCCCTTCCATTGGGACCAAGTTGCACAAGATTATTTTGATGTTTTCAAGGACCATCTTGTCTGAGCGTCATTAATTTATCCTCCTAATTATTAAAATGATTACTTCCTATATATCGCCGCGGCTGAAATGACCATCGCTATGGTTTTGGTCCAAGTAGAAGATGGAATTGAACATATGATCTATTATTTGAGTCGTAATCTCAATGATACGAAAGTTAAGTACTCATATGTGGAAAATATTTCCTTGGTAGCTATTCAAGTAGTACAAATATTTTGCCATTATATCCTGCTCCGAAAAACAACAATAGTTTCGGATTGCAACCCCATGACTTACATCTTATCACGTCAATTGTTGGGGGGCAAATATTCAAAAGGGATTTTCATTTTGCAGGAATTGGATTTGGAATTCATCAAATCCAAGTCAAAGAAGTCTTTAGTTTTGGCTGAGCTTCTCTGTGACCTTCCCTCTGATAGTACTGCTACTACATCAGACCCATCTATTCTAGACGAGTCTATGTTTCTGATCAAATCATCTGATCCTTGGTATGGGGATTTCGTCATTTATCTCCAAACCCAAAATTTTTGACCTAATACCTCTCCCCGATCAGCGACATATTCAATACCAAGCCAAATATTATCTGATCCTCGGCGATACACTTTATCATCGTGGTGTCGATAGCATTTTAAGGAGGTGCCTCACTCATGAGGAGGCTGAAAAAGTGTTAAATGATTGCCATGCTAGGGCTTGTGGTGGAAATTTATCTGGATATGCTACTGCGCAGAAGATACTCTGTGTCGGTTACTTTTGGCCTACTATTTTTCAAGATTGTATCCTCGCAGTCAGAAGTTGTCATGCATGCTAGATTTTTTACTGTAAAATCCACAAACCACCAGTGCTAATGCATCCTGTTGTCTCTGCTAGACCATTTACGAAATGGGGTATTGACTTCATGACCTGTAACCCTCCTTAGTATGGGGGGCATGGTTATAAAATTTCCGCAATCGACTATTTTACCAAATGGGCCGAAGCGATGCCTACATTCAACAACACAGGACAAACAACTGCATTGTTTTTCTTCAATCATGTTATTTCATGGTTGGGGTCCTGTTAGGGCTCTGTAGTTTGCAATATTTGCAAGTAAAAACGCTGCTGAGCCTACATCAAACCACTTTGGAATCTGAGGACCTAGCCATCCTAGATTCAAAGAGGGATCTCTCTATGTATGTGTTTAAAGATATGATCTTTAAGGCTTGAAGTATAATTTTAGGCTAGTTATGAAGAACAAGGTTGTTTGCTTTTTTTTGGTTGGGCAGGATAACGTGAAGATGAAGGAAGTCTGTATGAAGGGTGAAGGGGTAACTAAATGAAGGAATGTTTCAGTTGATAAAACAAGCAAGGAACATCAATCCATTGGTCTATGGAGTCATCATAGGATTTAATTGCACAGCAAGTTTCAAGAGTGGTCCATGGGGCAAATCATCTATGTCAAAGGATCTCTTTAAGTTGATTTTATGGAATGAAACAGTAAGAAATGAAATGAAAGAAGTAAAACACATGAAGGAACAAAGAATAGTCTAATATCAGGTAAGTACTTTTAAACTAGCCTGCTTTTGACATGCACTTAAGGGAAAAACACAGAAGTAACCTAAGATCAAGGAAGTACTTTTAAACTAACCTGCTTTGATATACTTTCAAGAGAAAACATTTAAAAAACAGAGAACAGCTTAAGATCAAGTAAAGACTTTTAATTTAGCCTGCTTTCAGCATATTCTCAAGGGAAAACATTCATGATAGACATAAAAATTAGTCTAAGATTAGGTAAGTACTTTTAAATTAGCCTGCTTTCAACATACTCTTAAGGGAACTTTTCAAAGCAACTGTTGGAGATAAAATAGAGGATAGGGCTAACCATAAACTTCTCTAGCTCAACTTTAATTAGCAGACTTCTCAAGAACATTTAAAGACAAAATCTCAAGTTGTACTTAGGAAATATGGGCTCACCAACACTTCATTGGTTATACTCTATTGAATTACCTTCAAATTAAAAATCAATAGAAAACATAAAGGATAAATATTTATCAGTGAGATTTAGGGTACTTCAGAAGTAAATACTAACCTATATTTGCTGTTCTTTATCAGAGAAAAGTGGATGGAATGGAAAAAATAAGAAAATAACAATTTACAGTGAGAAACACATCACCATTGACATAGACTAGGATCCCATAAATCAACTATTTGTATTTGATGTTCAAACTAGTTACAATCTTCAAGTCCAGTGGGTCTTTACAGCTTAAAACTTCTCATCTCAGCTTATGTATCTTCAATTAAAAAACAGAGCTACAACATCTTCAAAATCTATTTACATACAACAGATATCCATAGACCAACCTCCATATTGTCTTTTACAGAAGTATTTATAGAAGAATGAGGAGGTAGAGTGTAAGAAGGGTTCATTGGTTCAATTAATGCAGAGTAGGAGCTTCTCGGCTTTGAAGGGCCAAATGGAGAAGGAATGACATGAATTAACTCTGCTAATTGATTATTACATTAAAGTTCATCAACTTCAGGGAAATGGGCTTTTTGGACAAGGGACACAAAGAGGCTGCAAGAAGTCACAAGTTTTTTCAGGAAGCTTGTTTCTTGCAGACTAAAGACTTGTTTTAGCCATCATTTGCTGAAACAAAATTTACTGATGGCTAAAAGTGGCTCCACTTGGGGATGGAAACTCTTTAGAGATGTCAAGAACTTTAGAAATTTATCTCTGGGATGCATACCTGTGCCTTTATCCATGGAAAAATTGTTTCTTCTTTGATCATGCTGCTTTAAAAGATTGATCAGTACTTCATATCAGCAAAAAAAATTCTCCCAATCAATTACCTACACAACCTACTTCCTAATTTTTTTTTCTTCATCAGGTGTACTTGGACTTACAAACCTTTAACATCAATATTTTATTCTTTTATTGAAATCAGGAAACTAACCTAATTTTACCCTTATTTCTCCCATGAGTTTAGATTAGACTGTTGAACTCATATATTCTCTACCTAAGCTACTATCTGCTAGGATAAGACTGTTTGAAAAATTTTATTCTCTATCCTCTAAAAGAAATTTAGACATAGTCAAATTAGGATTAGGTTGTCTGATTTTCCATGATGTATATGGCTATATGTACAAGCAACACATAGACTTTATTTGCAGAAATTTGAAACAAAACTATGAAGGCTTGAAATCTGAAAATTTTAAACATCCGTCATGATTTTTGCAGCTCTGGTTTGATTTTTTTGAGCTGTTCATTTCTAATATTTCTTGGTTCAGATTTTTGGCATGTTTGAACCATTCATTCACTTTCTTTGGCTTAGATTTTGGTCTAATTAGAGCCATTTATCTTTTCTTTTGGTTCAGATTTTGAGCATATTAGAACCAATTCTTCATCAAACTTAGAGGTTCAGGATTTGAGCTTGTTTGAATCTCTGTTTTTCTATCCTAATATATTCTATTGATAAGCCAAGATTGAACGGTTTGGAAAATATTCTTCACTAACCTATCAGCAGAAAATTGAAATCTATTTTAGTTATGATTAGGCTGTATGACTAAATAGAAGTGTTTTCTCAAGTAGTGGCATTTAAGCTTGCACACTTTCAGATTTCTCATTCTTTTTTGGTATGGGGCTGTACCTTCCTTCTTTTATGTCTGCCCTCTTTTTCTCTTTTTCTATTATTTTTGTATTTTTTCTTTTTTCAAATTCAAAAGCAGAAAGCAACAAACTAACTAAATTCTCACAGGCTGATCTTTATTGACATTCCTATCTAACCTAATCTAATTATGAAATATTTACAAGTTTAGCTGACAAACTCTCTTTACCAGTACATCCAGTCAATCAGATGGTTCCATGACTGGTCTTTGCTCATCTCCTTGAGCATACTGGACAGACAGGGCCACTCCCAACTTACTTGTTTCTTGGTAGCAATGTTAAAAAAAATTCTTGCTTTTGGTGATACACTGCTCCTAACAATCTTCATCCCTTCTTCAAATATCTTCAGAAAATCAACAAAGGGATCTTGAAATAATACCTGGTTGTGAGTATTTGAAAGATAAGGGTCAACCAAGATTATTTTCTCTTCCACTGGATCAAGAAAAAGATTCTTTTGAGAAAGAAAATCTTCCTCATCTTCATTATTATCTGAACTGGAGGACTCATCATATTTGGCAGTGTTGTCCTCTTGCAGTCCTGGTATGTTATGATTTGATGGAATGAGCTCAGTGAAGAGGTCATTACATTCTTGAGCAGGGGTCTCTTTGATTACCTCAACCTTTTTAGGAGAAGGTTATTTATATTCATCATGCTCAAGAAATTATCCTTTCTTTTCAATCTCAACCTCCGATCTGAAAGACTATTGGTTCCCAATCACATGAAAACTGTTACTGATGAGTTGTAATGAAGAAGAGCAAGGATTCAAAGATTCTTCTCCATCTGCTGCATTTTTTAAACTTTCTTCATCAGTATCAGAAATATTTTGCCTTGGCTTATTATTTTCTTGGTGTTGGTGGAACTGATCTTCCTCCCACAAATCTACTAATGATGGTTCTGCAAGATCAACTTTTTTTTGGAGAGCATCATCATCAGATACGTCAAAATTAGGAAAATTATTAATGTAAGTAATGTCACCTATCAAACATATTGTATTTTCAGCAGGTCTTTCTTTATTATGATCTTCAAGGGAATTTTCTAAATTTTTACAACAAAGTTCATCAAGTGAATGGGCAAGGGTGTTTGTTTTGCAAATAATTTTAGAGGCTGGCTCTTTGTTTATAATTTGATCAATTTATTCTTCTGTCAAAGGAGAAAATGTTCTTATTTTTCTTTGAGCAGAAGTACAACAGTCCTCTTTCTCTTGTGAAGACTGAATTTGAGGCTAGATGTCTTCTTGAGCCTCAGTTAAAAGGGATGATGAATCATCATTAGTCATGTTTTCAGCTGGATCCTAAGGATTATCTTCTGTTTCTTGATTAAATTCTTCCTCAACTAATTCATCTAGGTTTTTATGATAGTTGTCTTGGGTATGAAATTCATGGATGGCTGCTAAGAGATCCTCAGGTTGCCAATTTCCTAAATCTTCATAAATGCCTACAAGGTATTCTATGATGTCCTCACATACAACAACTTCCCTCTAATGATAAATAAGGGGATTTATCCTTATAATGATCATAAATTACTATGTGGAGGTCTCTTAGAGAGAACAAACTACCAGTCCTCAACCATTCATACCATTCCCTTGCTTTTACTTCTAATGTCAACATGAACATCTTCATAAGGCAATCTTCATGCCATTCCACCTTTAACCTCCATACATGTATATGGAATTCGATGAGATGTAACAAAGGGTCATCAAACTCTTATCCTTGAAAATCAGGAAGGTTTTCATCCCAATTCACCTAGGGCATCTTATGTGGAAACCCAGGGATATGATCTCTACTCATTGGGGCATATCTTCGTTGTATCCTTGGAATCATGTTTATAAATTAGAAAAAGAGGTTATTGTGTCTATTCAACCAGTTCAGAGTCTCCTACCAGTGGAGTCATTTGGTATTTTGGGAGTCGTGGAGTCGCCAGGTGAAGGATTTTTACTTATTTTCAAGGTTTGGTTGTTGTTCGCCATAAACAATCAATAGTAACCAGTACTGGTGACACTTGATTCATTTAGAAATAGGGGTTAGTTGAGTTGTGAAGTTATCTATTACTCAATAATCTCCCCAGTATGGTCGCCAGTATGTTAGCGCTCCGTAGTTTGCAAGATTGGCAAGTACAAACGCTGCAGAGCCTACATCAAACCACTTTGGAATCTGAGGACCTAGCCATCCTAGATTCAGAGAGGGATCTCTCTATGTATGTGTTTAAAGATATGATCTTTAAGGCTTGAAGTATAATTTTAGGCTAGTTATGAAGAACAAGGTTGTTTGCTTTTTTTTGGTTGGGCAGGATAACGTGAAGATGAAGGAAGTCTGTATGAAGGGTGAAGGGGTAAGTAAATGAAGGAGTGTTTCAGTTGATAAGACAAGAAATGAACAACATAAAACCCATTGGGCTATGGAGTCATAATAGGATTTAATTGCACAACAAGTTTCAAGAGTGGTCCATGGGGCAAGTCATCTATGTCAAAGGATCTCTTTAAGTTGATTTTATGGAATGAAACAGTAAGAAATGAAATGAAAGAAGTAAAACACATGAAGGAACAAAGAACAATCTAAGATCAGGTAAGTAATTTTAAACTATCCTGCTTTTGACATGCACTTAAGGGAAAGACACAGAGGTGACCTAAGATCAAGGAAGTACTTTTAAACTAACCTGCTTTGATATACTTTCAAGAGAAAATATTTAAAAAATAGAGAACAAGTTAAGATCAAGTAAAGACTTTTAACTTAGCTTGCTTTCATCATATTCTCAAGGGAAAACATTCATGATAGACATAAAAAGTAGTCTAAGATCAGGTAAGTACTTTTAAACTAGCCTTCTTTCAACATACTCTTAAGGGAAATTTTCAAAGCAACTATTGGAGATAAACTAGAGGACAGGGCTAACCATAAACTTCTCTAGCTCAAATTTAATTATCAGAATTCTCAAGAACATTTAAAGAAAAAATCTCAAGTTGTACTCAGGAAATATGGGCTCACCAACACTTCACTGGTTATACTCTATTGAATTACCTTCAAATTAACAATCAGCAGAAAACGTAAAGGATAAAGATTTATCGGTGAGATTTAGGGTACTTCAGAAGTAAATACTAATCTATATTTGCTGTTCTTTATCAGAGAAAAGTGGACATAATGGAAAAAATAAGAAAATAACAATTTACAGTGAGAAACACATCACCATTGACATAGACGAGGGTCCCATAAATAAGCTATTTGTATTTGATGTTCAAACCAGTTACAATCTTCAAGTCCAGTGGGTCTTTACAGCTTCAAAATTCTCATCTCAGCTTATGTGTCTTCAATTACAAAACATAGATACAACAACTTCAAAATTTATTTACATACAACAGATATCCAAAGACCAACCTCTATACTGTCTTTTACAGAAGTATTTATAGAAGAATGAGGAGGTGGAGTGTAAGAAGGGTTCATTGGTTCAATTAATGCAAAGTAAGAGCTTCTCAACCTTTGAAGGGCCAAAAGGAGAAGAAATGACATGAATTAACTCTGCTAATTGATTATTACATTAAAGTTCATCAACTTCAGTCACTTATGTTGACTTTCGGGGCTTTTTGTAGGCTGGAAATTACTCCTGAGTTGTTTTTAGAAATATCTCCTACTGTGTAATTAATATGTGTGCCTTTTTAGGTGGAAGGCATGTAGGTGGAATTTTGAAGATTAATAGCCTAGATGATGTAGCATTTGGAGGCTTATTTTACTAATCTGTCTGTTTTTGTGGCTTTAAAACACTGTTATAACTTTGATTCTGCTTTATGCCTTTATAATCATCCTCGGAGCCTTTAAACCTTTCATGCTGACCGTTTTCATTTTCTAAGCATTGGCTGGGCCTTTGATATGCTTTAGGCCTTCTTTAAATAATTTTTCAGGATTTTCATGCTTTTGGTCCTTTACTTGACCTTTCAACCTTTTAAAATGTATTCATCCCCAAACCGTTCTTCATCTTTAACTGTCAGAATTTAAACCCTTTGAATTTTTAATCTCCATTGTATTTTTATTTTACCGGGAAGCTTCTTTTCTTCATTGATTTATCTTCAAGAGACGGTGATCTTCAACCCTGCCCCTTCATAGATAGTGGGAATGGTTTTTACTTTTGAAACTGGCATCAAACCTACAACATAAACAACTGTTAATAAAATCCTGCATTCATATGGTAAAACTAATTCCAGAGGTTGAGCGGAGGGCGAAAGGAGCAATGAGGAGGGAAAATGTATGCAGGAAAAGGTTCCAAGGTGGAAACCTGCGAAAACGGGGTGAAATTTTGCACATTGGAGTGAAATAGTGGAGAGGAAGTTTTTAGAAATACCTCGAATGGTTTTCGCGTGACCCTCAGGCAGTAAATGGTTTTTCACAGAGGGAACGTGATCCAATTATCTCGCGCCACATGTCCTCCACAAAACCACCTATTTCGCGTTCGTTTTGGGGGTTAAACCCTGGCAGAAAAATCTACGTGAAACACGACATAGGCCGGTGGATCAAGTGGAGCAGAGCCAACGGTGGAGGGATGAGTGCGATGGAGAAAGGTGCTCGGTGGATTGGTTAAGTGGAGGCCAGGTGGCAGCATGGGATTGGGGGAGTGGAAAGGTAGTGAGAGGTGGGCCCAGAGTGATGACATGGGTGTTACGTCAGCTAATTTGTCGGGTAGTGGGAGGAATTTTTAGGTTGGTGAAACGTGGTTTTTAGTGTTAAAACAAAAAACCATAGGTTCTTGGAAAATACAAATGGAATGAGGTTTTTACAAAGGGTGCAGGGGGTAGAAGATAACAATGGAAGGGGCTTAAAAGAATGGGGTAAATGAGGTTTTATGGAGGGTAAAAGGGGAGACAAAGGCGGAGGGAGAAGGGGCTTTATCGCATCGGTGGATTGATATATCACAAGACAAGGGAAAAGGGGAAAGGGAAAAGCCGATGGCACAATGCAATGGGGGCTTAAGAAACTGGGGCTGGGGCCTGGTCATATGACGAGATATGTGACTAGGGGCCGATTGAAGGAGGGGCTTATCACATCGGCAGGGTGAAGGGGAGTGAGCTAATGTAAACAAAACAATGTCGATGTGATAAAAAAATTGCGATGAGATGAGCGCTTAGCGCTCGATCACGGGCATATGGCCATATGACGAAAAAAGGAGCTGGGGGCTAAGCCAGAAAGGGCTTATCACATATCGGTGGGACAAGGGCCCGAGACATATGAAAAGTGATTTTTCCGATATGCGATAATTTTGATTGGGGCCTTCGCATCGGTAAAAAGAATTTTTTCAAAGGAAAAAGGTTGAGATGAAAGAAAAAAGGCCGATAGGTCATGGGGCTTAGTGCTTTGGTCACAGGACCGGGTTACGTGGTGAAAAAGGGGCCAAGGGCTTTAAGCGAAGGGGGCTTAAGGCCTATAAATGGGTGGAAAGGGATTTTATGCGTTTTTTGGGGTTTTTTGAAATTTTTCTAAGTTTCTATAGGGTGAAAGAGAAGGGTTTTGAACCAAAAAAGGGATTCATGGTTTTTTTTTAAAGGATTTTTCGATGAAATGGATGGTAAAACATGGATTTTTCTAAGGAGATGGAGGATAAATGAAAGGGAAAAATGAATGAAATGGGTTTTTAGAAAATGATGGAAAAATAGCCTAAAATAACAGTCTCTTTTGATATCAGTAGGATTTCTTGGTGGATTTTGGAAGTGGAAAAATAAGAGAAATGAAATTTTTGGAGAGGGGACACAAAGAGGCTGCAAGAAGTCACAAGTTTTTTCAGGAAGCTTGTTTCTTGCAGACTAAAGAGTTGTTTTAGCCATCATTTGTTGAAACAAAATTCACTGATGGCTAATAGGTCCCACAGGCTATAGTTACGGATCATGTGAAGCATTTTCGCAACCATATGATGTCTGAATTCACTACCAAGTTAGGATTGTCACATGATAACTCTACTCCTTGTTATCCGCAATCAAATGGAAAAGTTGAGGCTATTAAAAAAATTCTTAAACGAATGATAGGAGTCTGTAAAAGGAACTGGCACTTGATCCTGTACTCTGCCTTGTGGGCGTATCGAACCTCGGTGAGAAACGCAACCGGATTCACTCCTTTTTAGTTGGTGTATGGTATGGAAGATATATTACCAATCCAATGTGAAATATCATCATTAAAACTCATGATAGACTTGTTACCTGACACTTCAATAGAAGAAGTGTGTCCCCTTAACCTCATCCATCTAGATGAAATGCGTCGTGAAGCCCAATTGGCCAACGAAGCGCATAAGAGACGTATAAAGCACAATATGAGAAAAATGTCCAGCCTCGCATCTACTCAGAGGGTGACTTGGTCCTTTTTTATGATCAAGAAGCTGATGTTATAGGTACAGGGAAATTTGAACCAATATGGCATGGCCCCTATATTGTCAAAAGAGTTCTTGCTAAGGGTGCCTACAAGTTAGTTGATTACGATGGGATTCCATTGGCACAGCCTAGAAATGGGTTGTATTTGAAACGTTACTATGCTTAATCATGAGTGTAGTAATTTTTTGTATTATATTGTTTATATGTTGTTGATTTGCATTCACTATATTAATTTGTTTTTAGATTTTTCTTGACGTTAGTAATCCGCTTTACATTTAATCACAGATTATTGAATCTTCAGAACCATTTGTTGGATATGTTGATGGTGCTAGTCGTAGTACGCAGAATCTATCCTCTGCAGCGTGGGCCATTTTCGCTCCGAACGGTGAGTTAGTGATTTTTCAAGGGATTTGTATCAGTAGATCGACGAATAATATCGTTGAGTATAGCGCGTTGATTGAACTTCTCTCTGATGCCATCTCATTTGGTATTAACCGCATAATCATAAGGTTAGACTCACAACTTGTGGTACTACAACTTACTAGTATTTATACTATTAGAAATCCAACACTTCTTAGATAGTTCCTAAGAGTTCGACTTTTGGAGAGACATTTTGATTTCATTCAATATCAACACATTTCCAGAAATCTGAACACTTTAACTAATTCATTAGCTAATCAAGTTTTAGATAGAAATTTGCGACATAGATAAAGAAAACATTCACATCATGGAATAGGATTGCATATTAAACATAGGAAAAAATATGAAAACACAATAGATAGATAGTTATATGTTTTTTACAAAATTTTTGCCCAATACACATAGGTCATATGAACTCAAAATGTATGCAAAATATCACAAATAAACTAGTGGTGCTCATGGTAACATGCTATAGATCTAGCAATCCTATGGAGAAACCACATCCAATAGTTAGGAACCCTGATAGTGTGTCGCTGCAGTCGCATGAGAAGCTCTTGGATCCAGCAATCCAGAATCTCAAAGGTCAACCCCTCTATGTGCTGCTGAAGCTCAGCCAGAGTCTCAGCCATATCAAGGTCCTGAAGGACTGCTCTCCCGACAACCCTCTCTGCTGGTGCATTTGCTTTGCACTCTAGTTCCTTTATTGGTTGAACGCGACCAATATCTGCATTAAATTAAACATTTAGTTTAGTCTTGGAAAGAAATAAAAACACAAAAACATTGTATAAACCTTATAAAAATAAAAAAAACATGGTCGAATCATTCTTACCCATTGCACCCCACTAAGCACCTTCTAGTAATACTAGATCTGGATCTCCTCGGAAGTCGATGCCTGCTTATGCATACTCATCGATGGCGATGATCTGTCACCAGAACCAGGCGAAGAATGCAGTCGAGAACACAATGGTAGATTGGCCTACATGTCGACCCATGAGTTCTACCCATCTCTGCATTCGAGGATCTCTAGGACTAGATATATCCAATGTTACATGCTGTGGCTGCATTAGTGGAATCCATTCTAAAGCGAAGGAGATAAGGATTGAACCATAACTGAAATTTTTCTTCCTTACTCCCTTTGCTTTATTCAGTTGTTCTTTTATCTGAGATAGAACAGCTTTAGACCAGTTGAAGACTGTTGGCTCTAAGCACTCTAGCGCCTATTGTATATACGATCGGTTCGCTACATGTAGTGTAACGGTGCCTGCAGGTTTAGCGATTGTGAAAAGGATGGTTCTTAAAGGCAAATCCCTGACATCCTGGATGTTTATTTTTCCATCTTTTCTAGGTTATGACCCTCGATAGCAATACTGCATAACATAATCCCTCACTGTCTCTCCTCCAACGGTAGACCTTGTGAGAGAAATGGGCAAACCTCTCCTCGATAAACCTGTGAGAAAATACACATCCTCAACTGTTATGGAAACAACTTTGTTCTTAATGTGAAATGCCTCTATCGTTAGATCCCATGCTCGAACTAAGAACTCCAAGAGTTCTGTTTGTTGCCTCATTCCCGACAATTTGAAGTACTTAAGTAGTCCACAATCCCTTAAGGCTCTTACAGTACCCAGATCATTCAAGGCAATCATATCTAGTTCTTCATGTTCTCTTTCCCTCTATGTATCATTATAATCCGATGGAAACCTGAAATAAAACCATAAGATCCATTAGATTCCAATCATTGCAAAAAACTAGGCAAATTTTGGACACAGCATGAAAACTAAAAACTTGAACTACGCCCAACTCACTCCCTAGGTTGAGATAGTGCGTTGCACATGCAGGTACCCTTCACTATACCTGCTATGCAACGCAGGTTTCGACATTCAGGGGTGTGTTGCCCTCATTTTGGGCAGAATTTACCCTAGGGGCCTCAAAACCCTAAAAATTTGAAAAGAATGGAAATGAAATGAATACTGAAGGAAATAGGAGGTTCATGGCACTAACCTGGATCAAATGGCGATGAAATCTGTCCACAGAAACGATCGCAATCAACGACTGAAGTTCGGGGGGAAAATTAGGTCCAGAGCTCCAAAATGCAAATGGTAACTATGGAATGGTAAAAATGAATAGTGAAACTACTTTTTATAGTCATTTAATTGTTTTCAAGTTAAATTTATTGCTATGACTATAGTTTTATTATGTTTTTATCATGAAACAAGTATTTTTAATCCATTTGATATTATTCTGAACATGAAATACAACTGATGAACAGATTATTCATGCAATTTTATTCAAAGAATGACTTGACCACAAAGCATACTTTTTCTCATTATTTTTTGAGCTTTGTTAAAAACGAAAAAGGATTTGAAGTGAACTTTTATCTCTTTTTCGAGCTTATATAACAACGAAAAAGGAACCCCCGGAGTCTTCTTTCAGCTCTTTTCAGACTCTGATAATGTGAAAATATTGCTAAGCACTTGTATTTTCGAGCTCATTAAAGTAAATGAATTGATATCTACTCAGTATAAGTTTAACCCTTTTCTAGACTGGGATAGATTATTTACGAAAAAGGAATACCTTGGTTAAACATGACCAAAGAGGTTATTTCAGATATTATTTTACACTTTTTCAGATCTGAGAGACAAATTTACGAAAAAGTACTTTTGGAGTTCTCTTTCGTCCTCTTTTTCAGAATCTCTAAATATGAAAAAGGACTAGTCTATCACTATCGTTAAGCTCGTTAAAACATAAAATAGCGATGAGCTTGTCGATCATGGCAAGAATCGAGTTTCATTCATCGCTAAACTCGTTAAATTATTAAATAGTGATACTTTATTCGCCCGAAGGGTTGAATTATAGATAAAGAAAATGTTATCCTCCTCAAGCTTGTTAAAAATAAAGAGGTACTAGTCGACAAATGACAGGGGAAAATTTGGGAAAAGTAAGCAAAGTTTATTTTTGGTAGCAAGTCGCTCTTGAACATGACACTTCTTTCACTCCATGTCCATGACTGTTTGGGTTGGGTAATCATCTTGACGATTCATTCACACCTATGGTTCATCATACCTTCACTTCGTTTTTGGGTCAATGCCGCCAACTCATCACAATGTCACCGATATGTTCAAGAGAAGTCATCCAGTGATTAAAAACTCATCCATCTGCAATACTCGTAAACCTTCATTTTCATGGCCGTCATCCCTGAAAATTGCTATATCAAGTCGTACCCTTGTCTCCGAAATCAGTAACCTTGTTTTGCAATAAGGTGACTTCCTATCGACAACAAATCAATATCCAGGAAGTTCACTTAGAAACATTAGATTCTAGTACCATGAGGCTTGTTACAACATCGACAAGATCCTCGCTTTCGGACCTCTGACCGAAATATTTTGTTTGGCGTTCGACATCAAATCATCTATTCACGCCTTACGAAATGTACTGCAGTACCTTGAGGGCCATTTAAATTAATGGTGGTTCTCTCGCGTTTGTTAACAACTCACATCATTGGATGGTAATCAAACAATGTCTTTCCATGTTCGATGACAAATCATATATTTGCATGGCTATACTTGTACCAGAATGATCAAGTGAACGAGATAAGAAGACCCCGGATCTAGTTTCATCCATCCGGGCTGCGATTTCAGGATTGTTGTACACATCATCTGTACGGTGACTTTACATACAGATTGTCATCCAAACATGGGCCTATATCTGTAGGCATGTATGCATCTGGGCAACATTCCAATGTAGACGACTTCCTGAATTATGTACATGTTATTAGATTTTTTTATGTGTTGAACATGGAAATGCCTACCCTAAGCAATTATGATCAAAAGATGATACATCATGATGTAATGTATTGTAATATTGATGCAGGTGACCACTCCGCTTTGTTT
The DNA here is from genome assembly GCA_034641835.2 of Pinus albicaulis. NCBI lineage: Eukaryota > Viridiplantae > Streptophyta > Pinopsida > Pinales > Pinaceae > Pinus > Pinus albicaulis. The sequence continues at coordinate 1,102,595,565 of CM076577.1, forward strand.
CCAGACTCATCACAGTGTAAATGATCTCAATCAAATGTTCTTATTATTTGGATCTCATGCTTTAGGGGGAAATTGTTATAGGTCAATTTGGGCACCATTCCCAATGACCTGGTTAACTGGGTATCATCTCTAGGACCAATGATCAAGGGTCTATCATTCCCTATCATTTTAGTTGCTACATGCCCTGAGACAAGAAACAAGACAAATCAGGCAAGACTTTCATCAAGCAAAGGTTTCCATGGTTTGAAGCTTATTATATAGCATATGAGATCTCACCAATGCAGGCTCTAAGGGGCCTAAGTGCATTGCATATGCATGTATCCCCATGCAAGGCTACTATGAAAAGCACTTCCCGAAATTCACAGTTGCGTTGGTCACATTGGGAGCAAAATTCTCATTGTTCTGGAATCTCCACTTGGCCAGTGCTATCTAGAAGAGTTCACACGTGTCAAGCTTCGGATCCAAGTGTCCATTTGACATCTACATGATTGGAAACATGTCTTGCCTATTTTTGGAAAGTTATTGATTGCAAAACAACCTACAGTTCATCTATAAATTGAACACATATCTAAATGTTTGAGAAGGAAGAATTTGAGTAGAGAAATGTTGGAGGATTTTCAATTGAGAGATAGATTTGTGAAGTTGCTGCTGGAGAGATTTATACTGTGATGAGGCTTGGGAACGATGCTGGAAGGTCACTTCAAATCAGTCACTAGGTTGAAACCTCTCCTTCTATCATCAATAAAGAGTACTTCTTATTTTTCCCTACATGCATCTATATTAGCTTTGATTTTCTATATTGTAAGATCTTGGTTGATGAATGTAGTTTATGCTTTACTGATTTAGCTAACTAGCTTGAATAGTTATCTATATTATTTCATCTCCTGCTATTTCAGTGTTCTTTCTTGTAAGAAGCATTCAACTCACAAACTGCTTCAATTTGAAGCTGCAACAGAAGCGACAAAAGGAGCCATTTGGAAGCGATTGAACAAGTAAGCCTCCAATCCTCTATGTATATCTGTTATGAGTTAGGAGAAATAGTAGTATAGTCTTTCACCTGTTGTTCTAGACTAGCACCTGTCTAAGGAAGCGTAATTTATCCGTAGATCACAATTCTGACCCAACAAGTTTGTCATGTCTTACAAATTAAACAAAGTTTTTTTGGTAACTGTTTTTGAGTTTATGTGTGAGGGAATGTTAATTAAAATTATTGTTTAACATCTTAAATCAGAAATACACAACAACATAACTTCACCATAACAACACAACAACATGATGAGGCAGTTAACCCCTCCTAGGCTACATCTATCGGGTCCAAGGCTCCCAATGGGCTTGTCCTTGCTCTATTAAGTTGCTCAAATTGATTTTACAGTGAGAAATAAGCCTAAACAGGCTGAAACAACTGTGAAATTGAATTCAGAAGATAGAAATAAGCTAAGAATGGATTTTATTTCACCTCAAATAGTGAAGTGTAGCCCAATGCAACTCATTTCCCTCATGGCCCTAATGGCTCTCCAAGCTTCCCTGAAGAAAAAATGGCTGAAGAACACCTCTGTTAGCTCTGAAAACTATTCTAATGACTCCATAATGCTTAGAATACCCAAAATTGACCAAAACTTAGTCCAAATGGGTTCAATATTGGAGAAGTTATGATGAAAACAAGATTCTTCCCAATGTCAAGTGAAAACCCCACTAAATGTGGGCTAACTGCAGTTAAGTTCGACAAATTTGGCTAAATCTGCTGAAAATAGTGGACTCGGTCCAATTTTAGGCGGAAACTATTTGGGCTGACATTAAATGTCAGGTGGGTCATGTGACCACCCGCAAAGACTGCCAAATAAAAAGTTAATATTTTCGTGGCATTTAAAGTGGGAGGTTGGCATATTAAAGCGGTCATATGTGATGGTGTTAACCGCCGCCGGAACCATCGGGCAGGCAATTAGCCCTTGGAAATCACGACATTGTTAGGTCAAGTGTCGGGCTAGCCCTAAGGGGCTAGCCCCTTTGGTTTTCCGCTCCACACATTTTCAAATGTTAAATATGCCTTTGACACATAGCATGTCAAAGCATGTTAAGAACCATGGAATAGGCTGGTTGGTTGGGCCGCTTGGTTTGGGGACACGAGGTTGCGGGTTAAAATCCGTTGAGGCTCAAATATTTTGCACCTCCAAAATTTCTACTGGCTAGGCACCACATGGCGGCCTCCGGGCCTGCCATGTGGCAGCCACAGATTGGCCAATAAATTTACACAGTCAACCAATAAACAAATCCAGCGTTGTCACATGTCAAAGTATGATTCATCCAGATGGAATATTCCATGAAATATTCCAAGGAATGTTCTTAGAATATTCTTTGGAATATTCTTTTTAATATTTTCCAAAGTCAAAGTCAACCCTGGTCAAACTAGATTTTTGAAGGTTACTGAAAACTTCAAACCTGCATAAATTTCACATACGACATCGGATTTGAGTGCCGTTCACGGTGCCATAATAGAAGCGACGAGGCCTAGCCAGTCATTTAGGTTTCAACCAATTCTAAGCAATTCCATTTTTTAGCATTTTTTCAACTTAGGACATGATCACCTGATCAGTCTTAGTAGCAATTTTTAATAGATCTCTGGTTCTTTGGGCATGTAAATGGTGTACATAAATTTTTTCTTCAGTCGGAAGGTTTAAACTAGGAGAAAACACAGAAAAGGTTTAAACTGCGCTTATATGAAGTTTTATAGAGTTCTTAGGTTTAAACAATGTTCCACAGTTAATGTGAGTCAAATCAAAATGGAGACAGTTTTGGCGTTGAGGGAGGATAAACCATAAGCGATTATTGCACGATGAGAAAGTGGCTTGTGGTTTTTGGCCAAAGGATGTGATCGAATGATTTAGCGCCGTGTGGAGGAGAAAGAGTATGCAAAACTGCCCATTTCACAAATTTCAAATCGATTAGAAATCACACTTGTGAAAATGTGATATGGCATTTGGATCATTAGATCTAGAGGAAGATATGCGAACGACAAAGATTCGCTGTGGAGTTGCTTAGCAGATGGGGCGTGGGGCCCGGGAGACCTCATATGTGGTAGGGTTGGGTTGATATGTTTAAACGTATAAATATAATGAATTAGCTTGATATGTGTAACATGGATTTACACAACAAATAAGGGATTTGCATATGTAAAAGAGACAGGTGGGTTATATTATATAAAATATGTAATATATTTTAACCTATGGGGGAAGCGGGATAATATTTGGCACATGGGTATTAAAACCATAGGTTAAACATTAATATAGTGGGTTCAGGGTATTTAAAAGTAAATGAATTAATATAAATACGGGAAGGGGTATTTGTAATGGAATTAATAAAATATGTTAAAGTCAATATCAAATGAAATGTGTAGAAATGTATATAAATAAACTAAGCAAAGCGTATTTAAGTGTTATTGGCACATTTTCATCATGGTGGCCCCCTTTTTACACTTATACTTAGGATAAATATCATTTTATGGGTTTTTTGAATGTTTTTGTATGAAATGAGATTAGTTTAAAGGAAATTTTTATTTTCCTAAGAAAAAAGTATTTTAACTTAGGAAAAGGGATTATATCTTTGGAAAAGGGTGATTATGTTGAAAAATGGGTTTTTATGAAGGGTATTCAATACTTATTACCATTCAGTTAAGCCTTGGGTCCGGTCCCAAAAAAAGTCAGAGAAATGCTCTGAGCCTTTTTAACTGAAGGTTTTGAATACTGAATAATTTGAGGGGAGGAACATTAGTAATTTACCAGATGATGTTTTATTACATGCCTTGCACAAATGCTTTCTACCTACCCATCATTTATTCTATCATTTTTTCATTATCTGCATGGGTACATTTGAGCTTGCAACCCTAAATCCATTTTTCTTTTAAAGCATAAACTATCTAAATATATCCTTATTTCATCCGAGGGCTCAGATTAGACTATTGAGCTCCTCATTTATTCTCAAACTATCTACTAATTTTTCGAGTTTAAACTGTTTGACAGATATTTATTCTCTATCTATAAACATGAAATTCAAAGCATAAAAATGTTAAGATTAAACTATTTTAACTCATCATGGATCATGGCATTTTGAACAAGCTTCACATAATCATTATTCTTGTAGTAAAATTAAAGTAGCGACATTTTGACTTGCATCACTTTCATGTCTTATTCTTATCTTTTTTTTGTGTTTGAGGTCCATTTTTTATTCTTTTTGATATTTTATTTTCAAGTCATTTGATTTTTCTTTTAGGAATTTTACCCTCTTTTAATTTTTTATTATTTTCAAATATTGGAAAGCAACTTGCAGAAAGAAAGGTATGTACATATTACAAGACTAATTATAGTCAATTAAAAAATTATTAATCCTATTATTATAGGACCCTAACAGAAAGGAAAACCAGTGGAAGATGCAAGTTGGATGACAATAGTAGAGTTACCAAAGTTTAATGCAGATCCTGAAACATTGATGAATCGATGTTTTCTTCCCCGGGAGTTTGATGCAGGAGCATCCAGAAATTAGCCAACAATGTGATTATGTGTTCCCATGTTGTGGCTAACAAGAAGTGGGAAAACTTGTTTATTGATATTCTGTTAAGTTTTAATTGTGAGAAGTCAGTTGTTTTAATGTCCTAGATTAAATAAGAATAAAAGTAGAATTTTTTTTCTCCCTCCGAGGATATTTAGCCAAATAGATTAGGATTGTGAGGATACGATAGAGTTTGTTTGAAGCTAATAAAGACGAGTATAACCACTTCAGTTAGGAAGATAAGCATAAATAGACTGAAGTGTGATAGAGTAGTGGGACAGAGTGATGTGTGAAAGGAGTGTACGAGCAGTGTGACAGAGGAGAGATAGAGAGGAGAAGTCAATGTAAAACCCAACCATCAAAGGGCTCAGCTCTGTGTATTCACATATCTTATTAATTCAAGTGTTTGTGTGTTTAAGCCTCCTGTCTATGTTAATTATTGTCTCTATTTTTCTGTTGAGTTGAAAATCACATTATCGCATAGCTCATTCAAAGCAGGTTGACTGACGGTGCGAACAATAAATCCACAACGACGTTTCTGTGCAAAAGGTTCGAAAGAAATCATTGAACCGTGCAACTTTGAAGTTCGTGCAATCGACCATCGCACATCGCAGATTTTAAAATTACGTGTTAAGTATTTACCCCATAAGTTATTTGAAGTGCGATGCGAAGCAGAGGATTAAGGGAGAAGTAGAGATCGTTAGATATGGGCGTAGATCAACGGTGGGCAGGAAATCGCAAATTCGCACATCGCATATTTTATGGTTTGTGTTTAGGACATCACATGGTAAGTTGTTTTCCTTGCGATGCGATAACATGTTAGGGTGCGGTAAGATAAGAATATTGCGATGCGATACGTCACAATCACATATTGCATAAGATAAGTAATACAGTTATCGCTAAACTCAAAAAGTTGCGACGTGCGATATCCAGTTTGATGCGAACTGCGAAATCACAACAACACAAAATTGCAAAAGTGTTAAGCGTTGAAATTTGCGGGAAGGTAAGTTTTAAAAGTTGTGAAGTGGAAAGTTATAAGAATTGAGAAATAGCGCTTGGTTGTGATTGGTCCATTCTATGTGGGCCATAAAATTAAAGTTCCGCACGTGAATACTCGTTTAATGGGTATTAATCTTGGGAACGATAGACTTATAAAGTTTCTGTGTATTGGGAGTAAAATAGGCCTTAAAGCTGCATCAAAGTTTGTTCCAATCATATATTGTGTGAGATTTTAAAATCCTAAAAAAATATCTATCACTTTTCGGATAATATCATTGGATTGTTTACATATATAATCACAAAATACAATAATAAGTGAGACAAAAAAACTAGATATGGAAGGAAAAATCCCCCACAAAATTACTATTCGTATACTCTTGGTACTCTAGCACTTGTGGAATAAGTTGGAGAGCCTCCCTGGAGAGCTTGTCTGCTAGGGTATTGAGTTCATGGTATATATGGCCACAAGAGAAGCAATCCAACTTTTTGTAGAATTGTTTGATACCTCGTAAAATGTGAGCCAAATGAGGGGCCACTATGCTGACTTTGTCGCAGATTCAATCCAGAACAAGATTTGAATCCCCCAAACAATATAGTTTCTTGAAAATTTTTTGGTTGACCACATTGACAAGGGCCTACAGGGTTGAAAATTCAACTATCATGTTTGTGCCCATACTTGGAGAATATTTGATATGCAAAAAATGAGCAAGTTTTGCATATTTATTTCCACAATGATTTTATTTCATTGCTTTGATCTTTGATATTTTTTTTAGTTAGTTTTTTGTATAAAGAATAGATGCATAATATAGCCCATTAATATTTGTTTGGATTGTCTCTTTGTTATTGCTTAACATGTTAACGTGGATTACACTTTGTCAAATGACATTTACATGATACACATTCATTTGAACATACCACTAAATTTTTTTTGAACACTAATCCTCTAAGCTCTATATACTTAAGGATGAAATGAATTTTTATATATTTTAGCACATCTTAAGCTGTCTTATCTTCCTTAACTTGAGTTATGCTTTGTTTATTTGTTTGTGGGTAATTTGGGTGAATCTTAGAGTAGTTTTCCTTAGTTATATAGAAGGATTCCTTAGTTCTCATTCTTTTTTATAGAGTAAGAGGGGATGTTATAATGGAAGCCTCTAGAATTGAGCACTCCACATGACCAAGCTAGACACTAACCTAAGAGAGTGCACCCTCCAAGGGAATCTTCCCAACATAGAGCACCTCACATGTGCTAAGGATAGATGCTTACCTGACAGCTCGTGCTACACATGCTTCTCCAGTAACTAACTCATATAGTGCCCCTTGAATGTGCCAATGTCAACTTGCCTTGTACAAACTTTTGCAAAAGGAAAAATTATTACGCACATTGAATACTTGTTGTGCCTTCAATGATTGTTGTCCTCTTTGAAATTTTAATCTGACTACTATCTTCTGTGATATCATACTTAAAGGATTCAAAATAAACAATCAATGTTATTTTTCATTTATTTTATCCATTGTTGATGAATAGAGATACCTTGTTAACTCCATGGGATCAGCCAACTGTGAAAATACATGAAATAGAACCCTTATTTCCTTCATTTTCATATTCTGGAATTTTTTTGCAAACCCCAATATAAACTAGTGGATAGCATACCTCATCCATGGGATTCAAAATTGGAACCTACTGGCATGAAACTAGCAAAATGTCTAGTAAAATTGGAAATGACTAGTTATGACAACTCTTTGAGCTTGAAAATGAAAGAGGAATATTCAACCCTAGAAAATAGGCCTAGAAGAGGTTGTGTCATATATTCAAAAGCTATAACAATTTTATATCCCATATTCTCCAATTAGGAAATCAAGGAAAACTCTTAATGCTAGTATAAATATGCATGTGTCCTTGGACCATTCATGTTGGAGCCTTCCTAGATGTCCATGAGAGCCACTTTTCCTAACCCAAACCAGTAACCCCAACTAATTCGATGATATTATCATGGGTAGCATGCCATCTAGATTTTGAACCTAGGTGATCATCAGTTATTCGGCTTGCTGCCAGATCACAACCCCATCATGGACATTACTCATGACCCGTGGGAGAATACTTTTTGTAATTCCTATTTTTTTATAATGTGCCCCGTTGGAAAATTTAGTGACAGTAGCATAGGATTTACATTGAAGTGCGTTATATGATCTTCTTGCCCACCATTTATAGTTGTTTGACGAACATCCAAATCTTTCCAAGATAATAAAACTAAGTCTGTTTGAGGAATTTTACGAAGTTGAAGATGCTTTCTTGTAAATAGGAGTTCTATTTTAATGGATCCTTCCTGAGGAAATTATGGTATTAATTATCTTGTAAATAAGTAATATATTTGTTGAAGGCACTAGCATTTATAGGATATTTTAAACAATTACATCGATTAGCCCTTGAGGGATTTTACATTGCTATCAAATTAAATTCCCACTACCATGCAGTTTCATGAAAGAAAGCTAGAAAGATATTGCCAATGGTGGACATTTGGAGTTTTAGTTGGAAAATAAGTCATATTCTAGTGCTTCTACCTTTTCTTGTGCTTGGATTTGACACTATTTATGTCCATACATATGCTCTTCCATTTTCGAATCTGTATGTTTATAATTTTATGGGCATTCTTCTCTATAGATTGTGATGAAAACCCTTATAATGGAGTAGACTTTGGGAATACAAATACAATATTGTTTTCAATCATGAATATGTTAATTCTGCATAAAAAGGCGATCTGCTGAATAGTTTGTGAGGATATGGGAAACTAATCTACCACATAAAATCATAAGCAATTCAATAAATATCTGTTTTTTTATTTTTTTTCTTTTCTGTTGTACTACGTCTGCATTAGGGAATATTGCTAACATCATGCCATGGATTCCTCTTTCTATCTAAGACAAATCCTGTCTATCTCAAACACCATGTTCGGATATCTTTCAATTTCATAGATTTGACGCCAATAGTGAGAATTTATTTGAATTCAAGCCAAAATTTTAACTATTGCATTCAACCTTGTATAACATGTTTTTTTTACAATTGGGGTAATAAAAATTTCACTCATGCCTTTTCCATATCAAGATATTTTTACAAGTGATAGCAATTGGTTTCAACTAAAGAGTCAACCAAAGTTGGCCAAATCCATCTGCCTTGCTCTGAACGAAATGCTAAGGGGATTTGCATGTTGAAAGGGTTCATGCTCAAGATATGAGGTTTGCAGTGCTGGAAGGTAATAAAGACGTATCTGACTATTTTGATGGTTTTTGCTGCAGAATTCTAATCCAGGAGATAGAATCAGTGTAAATTTGGTCTTCTGAAGCTAGAGTTGGAGTGATAGAAAGTGGTGTAGTAAATGGCCATGCATATCATGTATTTATTTTAGGAAATGATGGTGGTACTCGAGCATCTTGCTGGACATGAATAAAAGATGTTGGGATGGCTTGGGAATTTTTTCTAGCGGAGACTCATTAGACATTGGTGGCTAATGACTTGTGTGGTCAGACAATTCTACAAACATATGGTCAATTGAAAATAGGAAGAGATGTTGTCATAGATTCTCTCCTTGGTGTAGAAGAGTTTGGTTTCAATACAACACCCATTATCAGTCTGGGTTGCATCATGATGTGTAAATGTAAAAAAACATATGTGTACTTCAATGGTATGGGAGCAGAGAGATTTTGTGTGAGGAATTTAGGTGCAAAATCTTTACAATATATGACCCAAAAAAATTCCCCAATGCAGTATATTCCCCAACAGACCAATATGGATGTCAAACCCTAAGACTCATGAAGAGCTAAAGTTTGGTCCAAAAGGTATGAAGTCATATTTGCAAACAGACAATAATTTTGTGTCATCAATTAAAGATTCCATTCCTCCATCAGCAGGACTGCCTACATACATACCTCCACTTTTAGGTTCTTTTTCTTTAAGTGGTTCAAGCCCAATGAATTTCTTCTCATCAATGTTGACTGGGTCATATGGTAAAATTTAATATACTTTTCATCAACCTTTAAAGAAAAAAAATGACAAATCAAATGATTCACGCCCATTAACAAGACAAAATAAAATGGCTACAATCCATTCTGGTGAGATGATAGATATATTGAAACCATTCCCACAAGCTTCAGAAGTAACTCTAGCTCCAGTTCAAGCTCTAGATGGAAAGAAAAAATCCTTGCTATAATCTCTTGGAAATCAATTGAGTTCTCTTCTAGTTGCATTTTTCAACAACAAATATAATTGTAGTTTACAGTTAATTTCCGCCAGTCCTCCATCTGAAGTATTGACTATAGATAAAGCATATGGAGTTAAATTGTCACCAGTGAACAACCTGCTGAAACATCATGTGATCTATCTGATGGTACGGTTTCAAATTTTTCTGCAGTTTTTGCACTTGAGTATGGATTAGATCATCATACTAGTGAAAATCATAAAAACATATCTAAAAAACAAGCAAGTATTTCAACAAATGAATGTTCAAATAAGATGAAAAAAATATGAGCACAAGTCTAAAAAGTAGCAGATGCAACAATAGGTGTCACTGGTAGGAATCTCTTCAAATATGTAAAGGGAATCAAAAGGAGAGGTGGTTGCAGAGGTTTCTAAACTTAGTGGTTCTCACATGCAGGTGGAGGAGTTACTTTTGAGTCATACTTCATCATCTACCTCAAAAAATCCTTTAAAGATAGCCCTACAGAAGACAATTAAAGTCGTTGATGGAGGGGCTAATTCTGACCTAGCTATAGAAACAGTTCTGCATACTTCACTGCCAGAGCCTGATTCTATAGCCCATCCTTGTGGTTCATTTAGAGATCCCACAAAATGTGAAAATATACTGTTGCCAAAGAAGTCATCATCAAACATGGTTAATGTTGTGGACACTCCCTCGTTAAGGATATAAGGAGTTTCATCATTTATAGATGAGATCATCGAAAGGGATATTTCCAGGGGAACCTTGGAACCTTTACAAGTTTCAGAATCTGTGAGTGAATTGATCATTGTTGATATGTCTTCGTCTTTGGGAAGCTCTGGTGAGGGATATGAAGGAAAAAAAGAAACTTTTGGGCTAGTTATAGAGTTTTCTAAAAATGATGCTAGAGTAGTAAGAAAGCAAAAAAGATATGAAGTTTGATAACAATAATTTTCTTGTAGTTACATTGAAGAGCCCAAAATGTAGTGAGGATGACATTAAATGAGATCCAGAACTTAGAAATGTGAAGAATAAACAATCTGAATCAACAAGCGATAATGCTAGACAAAGTTGCAACAATAATTTTGTTAATTCTCTAATTGGAGAGAAGAAAGATTTTGGAAATGTTCTCCATCTTTATCATGGGATTGTTTTGGTTTCTGATTCCTCATCTAAGTTTTCAAGCTCACTTGATGCTAACATAAACAAAGAGCTGGCTTACTTTTCCAATTCTGTCAATGGAAAATAAAAAGCTAGTTTACATGCTGGGGAGATCAAAATCAATGGAATGCATGAGAGCGGGTTGGCATCTAATCTAGATACACATGAAAATGGCACAATGCTTTTTGATCAAAATCTGCTCAAAGAGAAAAATGGTGAAGTGTTAGTTGTATCTGAGAAGTTAACAACAAATACAGGCAAGGTGTATGAATGGGAATTACAATAAGAAGCTAGAACATTTCTCCCTAAAGCTGATATGGTATTTTGGAGGAAACACCAGGTTTTATGTCTGGTAACAAGGTTGTTGACTCCAAAAAATCTTCTGGTTGTAGCTACAAAGTTAGGGTTAACCATGATAGTGCTAAAGTACTTGGGGAAGGTTCAACTGCCAATGTGAAGGCAATTGACACACAAGATAAGGGTCAAGTATCCTACACTAATAGTGATATTTGTGAAATGTTTGATCAAATTTAGGTGTCATCTTTACCTGTTGAAAGTGAAGGCAAGCAGGATTTAGTAGATAGATTGACAGAAAATGAGAATAAAAGTTCTTTCAATGTTTCTGTGAAGAATAGTGTTGCAAATATTGGTGATGCTGCCAAGGTAGTAGTTGTCAACAAGAACAAGAAAAAGAAAGATTTTCCCAGTAAGGCAAATGTTGTGGCTCCCACAGGGATTTATATAATGCTTATAAGGCTCAAGAGGAGAAGGAGGAACATGTGAAACTTCCATAACCATCCAAAATAGTAACCGATGTTTTCAAGAGTAAGACTTCTTCAAAAGAGCCTGAGAAGCAAGTCCTGAAAGAAGTGGATGATTGGGAAGATGCAACTAAGCTTTCAATTCCTATGAATCAAGTAGCTATTTTAGTTACAAAATGTTCAGGAGAGAGAAAGTACTCCAGATATTTTTTGTTGACAATCAAGGATCGGTGAAAAGGTATACCAAATCATTTTGAAATTGTTCCAGACACTATTGAATTACTTGGAAATTCCCAAGAACTTGCAATTCATGTAGGAGAGGTTGATGCATTAGCAAGCACTGCAAGAGGATTTGACAGGTAGCTTAGTGGGAATTATCTACTTGAACGTTGTGGGAGCAATATGACCAGTTTGGATGATGATAGATGAGACAAGTCGATGGATGATTTTGCTAATGGTTGTGATATGCGTATGGATGCAGATATTAGTGGTTGGTCTACTCTATTTTGACCCGGCCAAGGTTATAATATTGGATTTGCAAGAAATACCCGTGCAACACAAATGAGTATGAATGTCATCCTTCCTGGAAGGTCTTATGTGCAAGCACCGCTTCCACAAGTTAGACTAGTGAGAAATATTTCTGATGCTAATAGGTGGCAGTGTGATTTTGGTTCAGAGAAGGGTTTGATTCCTCCTCCACATCCTTCTCTACCCATAATTCATATATCAGACAATCGATATGAAGTGGTCAAGGTTTTTGATGAGGATCGGTTGAAACAAAGACACATTAAATCCATTATTAATAGATTAATGACCCAAAACTTTGAGAAACATTGTGAATAGGTCAAAGAAGTGAAAATTGACTCTGCATCATGTCTTCATGGTATAATATCTAAAATATTTGACAAAGGCTTGATGGATTTGGCTTTTTGTGAAATCTATACAAAATTCTGTTTTTAGCTTGCAGCAAGAATATCGAAATTTTATGAAGATAATGAGAAGGTTGTTTTCAAGTGAGTTATTTTGAAAAAATGTCAGGAAGAGTTTGAAAAAGATGAAAGAGAAGAGGTTGAGGCTGAGAAAGTAGAAGAGCATGGTGAAAAAATCCTTTCATCAGAAGAAATACGGGAGAAGAAGGCTGCAACACGACGACAAATGCTAGGAAATACAAGGTTTATTGGTGAGCTTTATAAAAAAAGTATGCTGGCTAAAAGTATTATGAATGCATTCATAAAGAAATTAATTGGTGAATTTCGACATCCAGAGGAGGAAATTGTTGAATCTTTGTGAAAAATGATGGGCACTATTGGTCATATGATTGATCATTCAAAGGCCAAGGAACATATTGATGTTTACTTCGATAGGATGACAAAAATGTCCAATAACCAAGGGCTTCCCTAGGCTGAGGTTCCTGTTGAAGGATCTGATTGATCCAAGGAGGAATGGATGGCAACAAAGGAGGAAAGCTGAGGGCCCCAAGAAAATAGAGGAAATGCATCAAGATGTCATGCAAGAACTACATGGACAGGGAGGCCGCTCTCGAGGTACCAATATGGGACATTTAGGTCAGAGACTTGTGACACCACTTGATCATGGTGTGAGAGGACCTACGATGCCACCTTACATGGCAGGTGCACAGACGGGTTCAATTCCACATTTGGGTGGGATTAAAGGTCCACAACCCCATATGGGACCACGAGACCATGGATTACCAGTCAAGATGCTCAGATTGTGGATAGGGCTCAATTTGAAAATTAGTCTATGCCAAGCCCTTCAACACACAGAGATTTTGATGATGGCCATTTGACTCTTGGTCCTAAGTGAGGTATTGGAAAGGGAATAGGTGGGAGGGCTCAGCCTCTTCCATATGCTAATATTTCTCTAGCAGATATTACACCATTCACATCTCTGAGTAATAGACGAACAACTGCAAGTCTGATTTCAGGTTATAGTTCCGACTGGATGCCAGTTGGCATGAGGGATGGAATTTTGACAACGACTTATGCTGCAGAAAATAATTTATTTGCAAAATCATGTGTCCAGGAAAGAAATGTTTTGGATAATGAAATAAGAGAGTTTAAGAATTCATACTCATCAGGTGACAGAGGTAGGAAGACTAAAAATGCTGAATTTCAACTGTAAGAACATTCTTCTCAAAGAACTTTGAGTTCACAACTCATTGAGGTTCAACTTAGGAAAAAGGCAGAAGTGGAAATCAAAGAATATTACAGGTGCATTACTTTACAAAGATTCCATTCATTTTCATTATGTCTTTTAGAGAATTAAACAAGTTTCCCTGATTTTTTCTTAATTTTTCATGACATACCATCCAGTGTGAGAGATTTGAAGGAGGCAACTTTTTGTGTAGATGACCTTAAAGCACCATAGTTCCATTCAACTATGGTTTCAATTTGGATATTAGATTCATTTTTTCAGGACAGATGTTGAAATTGATCTTCTGGGGAATCTACTTACACATTTATGCAATTATGAGCCTTCCTTGATAAATCAAGGACAACTTACTGAAGGGTAGTGTGAAATATTTTGTTTGTTCTTATTCAAGTTTGAATTTTGAGCCTTCCATGGTCATTTTCGATTATGAATTATAACTATTTTCTAGGTTGGAGACTGTACTATTTTCATTGGAGGATGCTACTGGTGATGCGCCCAAGGCTCTTGAGTTCCTTGGTCATGTAGGGTCAAAATCCACTAAGGTGATTCCATGTCATTAGAACAAATTTTCATCCTTCCTAGGAAAAAAATCCATTACAGAATAGGAGTTTACCAAGAAGGAATTTATAACATGAGACCAAAAAATTACAAGAATGTTAGTAAGTTTGTCTTTCCAAGGCACATGATAGAGAAAACTAGCTTTCTTTAGGGCTACTCATCCATATAGGGGTTAATGTGCAATTGGTTAACTAGATAATGAATTGTCTTTCCTCAATATATGTGCAATTCTAATTAATGGCTCAGCCTATTATTTTATCATTCCTACAAGAGACCATGGGTAGGTATGACTAATGACTCCTCTGCCATTTTTTACTGTACTAGAGTAGGTGGTCTCAAACGAGTTATAACAGAGTAAAAAGAACTATAAGCTTGACAACTATACAAATAGGAATTGACCTAAACTTGACATATTTACTCTTTGTTGATTATGTTTTTCTTTTGGGTGATAGATCTAAGGCAAATGCAATTATGCTAAAGGACCCCACCCTTGAAGAACTGAAATTCCTACCTTAAAAACTACCAAGAACTGAGGAGCTAAAAGAATCAACACCATCTTTGATTTAAACCTAAATAGTCTTATTATCTCCGAGTATTTCCCTAATCACAATGACCAGTAGATTATCCTCACGGATTATTTCTCTCATTTTATTTATTAGTAAAATCCACAAAATGTATCCCTGCATTTGAAT
The DNA here is from genome assembly GCA_034641835.2 of Pinus albicaulis. Taxonomy (NCBI): domain Eukaryota; kingdom Viridiplantae; phylum Streptophyta; class Pinopsida; order Pinales; family Pinaceae; genus Pinus; species Pinus albicaulis. Next base: position 1,102,610,658 of record CM076577.1, read on the forward strand.
CTTGGGAAAAAAACATATAATTGCTATCATTTAAATTATCCATATCTCTTGGAGCCCAAAAATCCATTTTCTTTGGATAAGCTTTATCTATAACCTCAAAAGTAGCCCTATTATAAGCTGAAGGACCATTATTTCCTCTTGAGTCTTGACAAAGTATGATGGAATGAAATTGGGTGAAAACCAGATCCAGGTTTACCATGTCAAAACCTAGGTTCATTGAGATGACGACCTTGGTTTGAAGATATCCACCATACAAATGAGGACCACCCATACTTATCGTTTCCATCTCTCTTTCATAATAAATATTAACATACTGATGACCTATAACCTGTGGAGGCCCATGGTAGTCATTTCAATGTAATTTATTAGAATACATGCCATTTCTTATTATGAGATTTACCACATCCAAAAATGGCATCATTCACATCATTTTGAAGAAGTCTACAAATTAGGTCAACATACTTTTTTTCACATTTACGACTTCCCTCACATTTGTTGGTTCTTGAAGCTCGAGCATTTTCATAACAAAAATAGGCAAATTCAAACAACAAGAATGGTCCACTCTCTTTTTATTTTCTAATATTATAATGTAGTTTTATTAGAGACACTATTTGTTTGTTTTTTTTCATTAGAAAAGGGTTTGCTCTTTGTTTTATGTGACTTTCAATTTATCATATGTATCATGTTGAGAAATGAGAAAGAATAATGTGTGACATTTATCTTGTAGAAATTGATGTTGAATGAAAGGATACATCGTTTAACCAAGCTACAATTCACTTTGGTAAAGTCGGAGGAACATCTTAAAAAACTTCTTAAGAATACACCATATACAAAGTTTGACCATAAGTAATATATGCATTTTTATTTTGCACATATGCTCTTTTTTCTACCCAAGATATCACAACAAGAAAAATATTGATATTGTAGAAATTTTTTGAGGACCTCATTGAGGTCGATTTTTCTGATGTCCTATTTGATTGATACTTTCTCATATGTCAGGAAGGCTTTAAATATTAATTAGTATGTTCACGAAACAAATCAGATTCAAATTTTATAGATATAAAAGATAAAAACAAATGTAAATGTCTTTGTTTGATTGTTACTTGACTCTGTTGTGGACATTTTACAGGAAATTTGATTAGAAAAAGGATGGGGAGACAATGCATATCACGTCTTGGATATGGTTCATTCATTGTTAGAGACCACTTAGACACCTAAGCCATCGAATTTGGAAATGTATCTAGTAGGAATTCCTATGGTTTTTAATGTTATGATTATTTCACCTCATGGTTATTTTGGGTAAGAAAATGTTTTAGGAATTCCAGACATGACATCGGTGGACAGGTAATTTTTTTTTTTTATAATTGCAATTTCCATTCCATGATATCTTCTCTTTATTGTATGATTGTATTTTAGACGTTTATTTTGATTTTATTTTGTATTTTAACTATGAAATTGAAAATACTTAGTACCATGTACATTTAAACAACAACCAAATATTGAAGATTAAATTAGTATTACACTATATTGATTGGAATCCTTATAGCTATTTTGTGTTAAAATATTTTCATGACTATTAGAAAAAGTTACTTTCATGTTGTTATTTGAGTACAAGTTGTTTATATACTTGACTAAGTTCATGCGTTAGAAAATGAAATGTTGTTGTGAATAAAACGACATTGATTAAACATCACACCTCAGATTATTTGTTTTCACAAGTTATCTACAACTTGAGCTTTTTAGCATATAACTTAGTTGACATGATTGTTCCTAAGATTTCCTTGAAAGTTGAAAACTAAATTACTAAGGTGTTATTTTATATATATGGTGAAATTTTATTTTCTTTGTTTATACATGTTATCTGGCCACATTATAGTGGCAATTATCACCCCAATGAAGAAAATTTGTTCGAGTTTCTTACTTGTATGGGGAAAATGGCTTTGACATTGCTGATGTTGAGGGATATGTCATATAAACTATTTATAGTCTAATTTATTTTATTTTCTAGTGTTCATTGTCTTTCATGTTTTACACTCTGCATTGTATATTCTTTTGTTTTCTGAAAAGGAACTCAGTATTGATAGTAAGAAGCAGGAATTGAAAAAAGAGTAGAGAAATAACATTAGAGAGACAAATGAAAAGAGAGAGAGAGGAGAATGGGTCTGGTGATACTCTTAGAGCCAATATCCCACATAAGACACACATATAAAGACTGGTGATCAAGTCTTCAGGGTTGGTGAATTCACCTGCAATGCCTTGAAAACACAACGATAATGTTTTGAAGTGATGAAACACCATTTCATGTGTAAAATATAGTCCAACCAATATCAAGTTGGAAAATCATATTGTAATACTTTAACATTTCATATAATATAATTTACGTGGTTGAAATTATTTATAGTTGCACTTGATATTGTTCAATGTTTATTATTGTAATTAAAATATTCGACTTTGTGTTTTCATATTAGATGAACATGCACATTGTATGACATTTTTTAAATCATACAAATTAATTTATGTTAATTAATAATGAACACAAAATCAATTTAAAACTACTAAATTAGTAGTTTATATTGATTAATTACAAACACAAATAAAATGAATATATGACTAAATTAGTCATTTATAATGATTATTAATGAAAATAAATGAAATGAATATAAACTACTAAATTAGTCGTTTATATAATGAATAAATGACTACTGCAAATGATAAACTTGTGATTACAAATGACGACTAACTTTTGCATATATATGACTATTAGAAGCTAATTTACAGTCTCTTATAACACGACTAAAATTTAGTCATATTTATTCGGTCATTAATTGATTTCAAACGATGACTAAAATTTTCATATATATGACTATTAGTAGCTAATTTACAGTATCTTATAACATGACCAACATTTTGGTCATATTTATTTGGTCATTAATTGGTTTTCTCGGGTGATCATATAGTAATATATTTGGTTGTATATTTGGTCATTAATTGTGACAATTAATGATTAAATCAAATATTAAATCAATGACTAAATCAATGAGCAAGTCTAAGACTAAATTAATGATCAAACCAATGACTAAATTAGTGACTAAATTAATGACCAAATATACTACTAGACAACAAAATTGAGATAACCAATTAATGACTAAGTTAAAAACGACCAAAAATTGGTCACGTTATAAGATACTGTAAATTAGCTACTATTGGTCACCGACCGAAAAATAGTTGTTTATGTGTAAATTTTAGTCGTTTTTTTAGTAACTAATTAGCCATTTTGTACTAGTGAACTGAGCACTACTAGAATATCATAATACTGAAAGTTTTAATAAATCACTTTATTTATGCCTTGATATAACACACCACACTTATCCGACAGTTACCCATTAAATGATGCCACTAGAGAGTCAAAACCCTTTATATTGGATAGTCAATGTATTGAAAATTATTACAACATAATTCTAGTATACTTGTGTTCCAATGTGACAAAATTTTCTATATGGAAATATATCCATGAATGGACCACATTAAGTGATGGCATCAGATACCAAAACACCAAAAGAATTGGAATGCGCTATTTATAAAAGTCTTGGTAGATGGACATCTATAAATGAGCTTTTTTCATCATAATTTATTTGATGACTGATGGTGGTAGACATGCGACTTCAAAGAATTTTATATTGTGCACACTTTATGGTTTCTTTTGATATTTTCTAAACTCTGCATTTGGAACCTTTCAATACTGAAAGTTTAATTCTGATATGAATTTTTTTTTGGAAGGCTAGACTTTGGGTGGAACCATTCACTAGAACACTCGAGTTCTACTATTGTGTATGAACTAAAGCTAATATTGATCAATGTAATAACAATAACTCAGACTTAAATGTCCACACATAAACTTATTGAATTGATCAACATACGAATACACAAACTATGCTCTTTATTCAATTATAATCGAAACACACGAAATGCGATTACAAATTTTGCATTATTTGCATCGTCATCCTCTCTTTTTTCTCACTTAGAACTTTCCACAATCACTCTCTGATCGCTAATTTTTCTATTACATAAAAAAATTCTTGTACAAAATCTAGCAAACTTAATATCTTCCCTAACTTATCAAACAATTTTGTTACTTAGCTAATTTGTTCTATTACATGGCAAATTGAATGACATTCACCAAACCTCCTAACTATATAGATACCTTCCAAAGATATTACAACATGAAAATACTACATATTACAATGTAAATGACAATTTGAGGAAACCAACTTCTTCGAGTATATCTTTTGACCTATAAAGATCAATCATGAATTTGACTTGTAAAATACACATGCATCAAATTATAAGTTGTATTTTGATAATTATTTGTGGTCATAAATAAATTATATTCTTGTTTAAAACTAGCATTTGATGTTTATTATATATTAATCAATAAGTTTTATTTTTGCTTAAAAAATATTGTTGAAATTTTTTGACTCATTAAGAAAATTTGATAAATAACAGAAATGTTAGATCTGAGACTTTTTTCATCTAATATTGGGCAATGGTGCATCCACACTATTTATTCAATTAGATTGATTGGCTTTTCACCTTGTCCCAAGGATGAACCACATTAGTTGGTTCCAAAAGTGGACCAAATCCTAATGATGTGATTAATGCATAAAAACATTTAAATAGCAGAAATATTAACATATTATTATTAAATTTATTTTTAATAATAATATTAATATCTTCCACCATTATTATTATAATTATATACCGTTATAATTTTAATATTGTATATAGAAAATTATAAAATAACACGTCAATCCATATTAATATTTTTAAAAAATTGAAACATGTATTTAAATATATAATTTAAAATATAGGTAAAGCATCTCATACAAAAGTTGTTAAAATATAATTATTTTTAATTATTAAAAATGTATAAACAATATGTTTATTATCTTTATTAATCACACATACATTCAAATATATATATATATATATATATATAAGATATAATTTTTAAAATTTTAATTTTAAAAATTTAAAAATTATATATAAAATTTGATTTGTATAGTTATTGTATATGCTATTTTAATATGATTTATATGTTTAATAATTTAATAATTTTGGAGTTAACTTAAATGCTTATTTATGTAACTAAACGATATTATTTTATGTAACTAAACGAGATAGAGTTGGAGTTTATATAGTCGCAGTTAAATCACCAACAACACAGGCATAGGCAGTTTAAGGAATACCATTAGCAGTTCAAGTCCATTGTATAGTTAGAGACCTTCATTTCCTAAAATTGGCGATGATAATGATGCGGCTGAGGATTTGGTGGGTGTGAGTGAATAACCAGTGACGAAAAATGAAGCATGTATTGCAAAAGCGATTCCATCGTGAGAAGTTCTAAGAGATCGGTGCTAAGCCCTTATCACACCTAGCATAGCACACTGTGAGCTATTGATTACGGGTGGTCAAACACACACATAGTTATATGGTGTGGTTTTTTGTTTGCTCAATGATTTGACTATTAAATCTACGAAGGCATCCATACTCTACTCTCTCTAGTTTTGAACCATGCTCTTAAAATTAAACACATGCTCTTAACCATTAGACCCACTGTGAAACCAAACATATATATTCTGAAACCAAATATTTAATGCTAAGGGATTAATTCCAACATTACTTATGGTTGGAAAAATACCAATAACAAAAATCTTTTGAAGTAAGAAATTATATGAAGACTTCAGGGAAATTATATGAAGAATATAAAAGCTTGCTCGGGGAAGAGGCCAAATAAGATGAAAAAAAATCATATTGGCTAAGAATATTATTTCATACACTTGATAGGCTAAATGACCATGTTTTATCAAATATAAAATAAAACTTTAGATTAATTTAAGGAAGGATTAATGCTAATGTAATAATTCGATTACTAAGAGTCCATGTCGAAATGATAGTGACTAATAAAGACCTCATAATATTGTCACATTTAAATATTTCCAAGTTAGCTACCCACAACTAATGTAAAATGGATAATATCACTATGTATTGATAGTTTGTTATGTTATTTCAAAGAAGATTTTATGACATATTTTTTTTGGGATGGGACGGGACGAGATGGGATGGGATGGGAAGGGAGGGGAGTGGTAGGTGGCTCCTGAGAGTGGGGATATGAAGTGATATTAAAATAGATTTGTATGGGTGATTCTTCGTATATAATAATAATAATAATAATAATAATAATTTTCATTTACAATAATTTTTATGTTAAATGTAAGAAATTAAAATTAATTTATAATTCTTTTACTTGTTAACAATGTTATAATTAATGGGGAGGCGAGAGTGGGAGGAGTTCTAATTAGTCATGAGGAAGAAATATTATTCCAATTTGACTGTGTCTTGGAATTTCGATCAACAATTAAGTTGAGTTTTTAGATTATGGAAAGGGCTCGAACCATCGTTGACCAAGAAAATTTTAAAAATAATTGTTTGTGGCGATACAATGCTTGTTATTCGCCAAGTATTAGGGAAAAAATTAGTAATATTCTTCCTATTCTGCAAAGGATTTCATTAATTCTTAGTTTGATCTTCCCTAGGCCAAGGGATAATAATTATAAATTTTAAAATTTTAAAATATTGCCATATCCCTTAAATATGGATAGACCTCAAAGGCACACAATTTCCGAAAAGGAAATATCACGCCAAAATAATTTATGGATCCTAGGGCCAAGTTCATACACTAAGCACAATAGTCTCATCTTGGCTCGAATTCATAAGTTGACAGGATCAATGGCTTGGTTGTCAGTCTACCCTTAACTGCAAAGTTTTAAACTTCTCTCATGGTGGCACATCCCTTGCCATAAGTGTCAACTGATCATAAATTATAATAGCTCGATCTAGTATGACCATTTATCCAAACTTCGGTTGGAGTGGGTGGGTCCTTATTTGAATGCATTTGAACATTCCCTAAGCATTGAATTGAAGTTAATGATGACTCTAGCTTCCAATACTTCTGAGGTTTTTGGCTCTACGATGGATTTTTTTTGTATCAATTGGGCTCGAAGCTCGGTGACGAGTGTTATTTAATGGTCTTTTGGGACCCCATTAGTAGATATGGAGCCTGGTTAATGCCCAAAGAGCATCATAAGCGTGGTGAGTTTGAATTAGGTTATTTGTGGATGTCCTTGACTATGGTGAAGCACTGAATTCCATTGACCTTGGCTTGGAAAGTAGCACCCTGGATCATGTTTTGGATGCAACAAAATCCCCCTTTGATGCTTATTAGAGGCATAATGACATGGATGATAGATAGTGGCAGTCGTTCCAACTGTTAATGGAGGTGAAACCTCTTTGTCACCTCAACGATATGAAAATATCCACAAATGTCCTAAGAGATGAGATTGTGGTTCTCAATGTCTAGGTGGCTACATTGGAAAATATCATTGTTGGAAATTCTTAGTTCGACTCGAATGATATTGGCTATGGCTCTACTTTACTGAAGAAGATTGAACAACCGTTTGGGGAATATTACACTAGAAACCAACACAACTATTTATGGTCAAATTGGAGGTATTTTTTTGTTCGTTACTCTGTTTTAATCCTACCATGCAAGTTTTTCTTGATCTAGGGGACCTTTTATATAATGTATAGTTGTAATTACTTTAGAATATGTAATAATGACGACAATTTTGATGCTTTTTTGAAAGAATGGTACATCATAAAATACCAATTATGAATGCAATCAACTTCTATACGGGTTTTGGTTCAAAATCGAACCTTTATTAATACAAAATTTGGTCGTCTTTAAAAACAATATTATAATTAATTAATATGCTAGTACATGCAATTTTTCTTGTCATTATTTCTAGTCATAAAAAATTCAAATTTACATGTTATAATATACTATTGTATTTCTCCATATGGGTGACAGGAGATGGGACATCTATTTGATCTATTTTCCTACTAAGGAAAAAAATCAACCTCCTAGGGATTTATTAAATTTCTCTCTACATTTTTATAGAGTTGGTACTCTTCTTTTACAATTACATTAACTTGAAAATAATAATCCAAACATTCAACACATTCACCTATGAGTGGATCATATGGTGAAAAATAAGAAATGATGAAAACACAATTATAGTAACAATCTCATCAAAAATTCATTTATTCACATGTCACAAGGAAGACACGTTGAAGAAAATATACATATATGAAAAGTAAATGAGATGGTATAGGAATTTCAAAGAGCTTTACATGATTTTGTTCATGTATGATCATAAGGGTCATAAGATAACATTCATAAGATATCACACCTATTAAAAGTCTATGAAACCATACATGTCATGATCCTAGAATAACTCTCTACAAGATTTAAAAATAATATTACAAATTTGATTTTTAGTTTTAATAAAGTGTGTGCCTAAAACACTCCACAAAATTATACTCAACCAAAACTTGAATGCATTCATTCCTAAGAGACTGGGATGGGGTGTTGTGCACCACCATGTAATATAATAACCTAGAATAAAGGAATGCAACCAGGGATTGACTTTACAAATGAATAATGAAATTCATTAAGTTAGATGATCTAAGGCCGAGATGAAAAAAATGGGATTTTTTTTCAAATAAAATACAAGACACTCATAAAATTATGACTCCTCTCTCTTACAACATCAGAAGTTGGAGTATATTTTTGCTTCATATGTTTGTTAATGTAAATGTTGGGGCAGATACTCAAGATTAACAATGATATTTTAAATTATTCATTAATATATTATTTCATACTTGGGATAGTTATATCTTGCTTTACTCTTAATGCAAATATTTCTTCTTGCTTTAAATATAAACAAAATTATTTAATAATCAAAGGTTGTTCTTCATTATCATTGACAAATATAACTAACAATTTCTTGATCTATTCCTCTTGGAAACCCATTAGACTTTCGAAATCATTATGCCATTATTTATTTATGACACTCAAATCCTCCTCTAGCTAGTCCTTTGGAATTAACATGGAGTCTTTAATTATTCGTGGGCCTTCACGTTCTTGGACTACTTTGATTTCTTTAAAGAATCATTATTCCAAGTTCGCTCATTGATCTTTGTGCATTCAATAATAACATATTATAACATTTGAATCCTGGTAGACCCTCATGTTTTGATATGCTTTTTCACTCCCACCCTGCTGAATTTTCTCAAAATAACTAATAATATATATATTTTTTAATGAATGTAATTCAATCATTTTCAGAAAAATACCAATATTGTTCCAGGTATTTCTCCATTTTTTATTTTTTATTTTTATTTTTTTAATGTGGTTCACACACCCTGGAGATTGGTGACCACTATGTCCAAAAAATATTGATACAAGGAAAATCCATCGAAAGAGATCACTTCCTCTCCGGTCAACCACTGAGGATGACCTTGAGAGTGTCGAGAGAATTGAAATTGTAACATCTCAATAGCATAGGTGCTTTAACGACGTGGAATCGACTAATTGAGCTAACCCCTGGGGCTAGGTATTTCTACAAATATTGAGTGAAAGAAGAAATCCTTTTAGAGAGATTACTTAAGTACAAGCATATATCCCATGCTTATAAAACAATACTTAGTCACTTATTTTTGTTTCTTGGGACACAAGTTTTAATTTCGTTAATTAATTTAGGTACCTTCTTGAATTTCTTGGGTGTGTGAGGTGTGATACATTGCGCTTTTTATGGAGCTATAATAGCTAGAGGGGAGGGGGGGTGAATAAAAGTAAAGGCCTAAGGCTCAAAGCTTCTTCAAGCACATTTATTTTCCTATTTAATGACATATTTTCAGTCTCTAGTCTATAAAAGAACGAGTAAAGGCATCCCATATGGTAATATGCAATTACAAAAGCTCAGAAGGTCATACTCATAATATATCCACTTCAAACTTGCATTTATTTGTTACTTTCTTATCCTTAACATGAAATTTTTCAATTTATAAATTTTTCCTGACCTTATTATAATGGGTGTTGTGCATGCTTAAAAAATGTTCCTAAAATTTAGTTGGCTCTTTAGTTTACCAAATCCTCCTCCATATTTTTAATTCCTCCAAATGTAATGCTACTGAAGCATTATTAAGATTTTGTTGCAATAGTTCAATTTCATAATTAGCAATTTGTATCATTTTTCTTTTTTCCAAATAAAAATTTCCACTAATTCGTGTTTTCTTGCCAAACAATGAACATAATAAATATAGAATTTCAGGTACAATCAATCATACACCCATCTTTAAAATACAACAATGATAAAAATGTTGTATAACATTAAACATACTCTTTTAATTTTAACTTGAATACATCAACCTCAAGTTAGTCTTTAAATTTGACCTTGACTCAACTCAACTTGTGAAACTTTATATTTTAAATTTTAACTTTTAATAAAAAAAACTCTTAATCTTTTCATGACTTGGCCTTACTAATCTCTCAACTTTACTAAACCCATACTTAAGCAATATTTAATTGATCCACTCTTAAAATTATCTAACAAGAAACTTATACTTTAATTTTACTTTAAAGTATGGGTACACTCATAACATCACATGGAAGTAATGCCTTTACACACTTTTTATTACACACCCAATACCATCCACTAACCTTATGAACTTTAATGATTCAAAGACAAATTAAAAAGAAGCATTACAACGTAACTTTATATACATCCTCCTTTTGATTTTTTTTCAACTCATTTTCAAACTTACAATTTTTTAAAAACTCACTTATTTCATGTTTTTTTAATAACTTCTTTAAAACCACTTTGAAAACCTAAACTTTATTGCTTTAAGTGTGTCTTTTATTTAATGACTTTGGACTTCCACATTGTATGCTTAAATCTCCACTCCTCTCTTTTATTTGGCGTTGTATGTCTTAAACAACATCTTCCTTCAACACTAAGGATGTGAATCTCTTTTAATTTGATAATCCATGATACCAATATGAAAAACTTTCTAGATTTTTCTTCCGACAAATCTCTCTCCCTTTGCTTCTCCAAAATAGTTTGTCAGTTATTGTAGACACATTTACGCATCTTTTTTGAAGTTATGTTGTGTAAACCTCATGGAGATACAACAAAGTAAATCACAATCACGATATGTCAGTGATGTGGCAACATCTTTCTCCTTTCTCCAGTTGGAATTGCCATTGTGGAATTATTCTTTGGACTTCTAGCTCTGTACAAATTTCACTAGTCAGTTTCACCATCTACATCACTTTCATTATCTTTTCACCAATGATAATGATTGATGACTCGAAACTCTCTTTATATTTCTTGTTCTATCTGTTACAATAAGTGAGAAATGGCCTCATCGCACACATTTATAACTCGAGTTATCAACTTACTCTCTCTTTTTCATCCTGCGGATATTAAGTGTGCCTTCGGTGGCGAGTATCATTGTCATGCAATTCACAACCAAATAAATTTTAATATATGCATCTATTTTCCGTTGAATCCATGGTTGATTATTTCTCTCTTTTTTTAAGTCACAAAAATGGTCTGTAGATGGAATTGACTGCAAAAAGAATATGTTCCATTCACTCCTCGTAACTGAAAGCTTCAATGAAGCACCACTTAATTTATTTTCAAATTCATTATATCTAGGAATAATGGAAACTTTTACATCCATCCCACACATGAATACAAAGCAACAATCAACTCACACAATCACACACCTTCCTACTCTCACAACTTTTACCTAGGTGCTTTGATACTAAATATTGGGATTATAAGTAGTCATAATAAAAATTTACACTCATAAACATGTACACAATAACAACAATATTCGTAAAATACTATATTATATTAATTTACAGTAATGATATTCACACACAATTACATAAATACAATAAATGAGGTCTTGTAATATAGCATTGAGATGTCCCAAACGAAATTTCCAATATGGTTAATTGGTTCAACCATCTCCATTACTATCTCCACAATATCTCCACGAATATATCCTCTTATCCATACCTAACTTCTCTCATTGTCCTTATCTTTGATTAAACATAGACTTCTAGAATAAAGCTACTTTAAGTATTAATAATTTGGTTAGATCATAGTATAAATGATTTCTTCACAGTTAGGGACTTTAACACTATCCACCTCCATATTAGTAGGTGTAACAAACCCGGGCTAAAAATTTCATGTAATAAAATTTGATAAAGGTAAAATAAGACCACAGGCAAGGGACACTTATTCCAAGCTGAATGTTGGGAAAAATATCCTAGTATGAATCACTTGATGTATTATGGCTAAGGGGAAATTGGCAAAGGTAATGGATAAGGATTTTAAAAGGAAAAAAGCATTTTTGGCACATTTATTTATGAAAATAGAGGAAATTAGGAGAAAAGGAAGGTGAAAAGTCACAGGTTGCATGTGAGGAGGAAAATGAAGGAAAACAATGGAAAATTGAAGAAATTATAGGTCTAATCAATAAAAAGGACCTTAGAGCATAAATTGGCAAGCTTTTGTTGGCTTAGATTTTTATTAGTTCATTTTTAGAATTAGTCTCAGAGAGGAGAAGAGCACAAAGAGGATAAATAGATAAAGCAAACAAATGAGTGACAAGGAAAGGAAAGGAAAGCAAAGATCAAGCAAGGAAATATTAGAACAAGCAAGCTTCAACAGAAATGCTTGTAGGTAACAGATTTCATGTATGATTTCCTAGATGGTTTTGACATGCATGGTATCTGCATGTTGGTATTTGGTTTTTTTTTTTATCGGTGGCATGGTTTTTTTGGGTTTTGACAGTAGTTTTTAGCCTTTATTTCCATTTTCAGATAGCCATGGTGTGATGGGATTGTTCTCGGTTTTGAGGTTTGGAATTACTGGAAGGTTTCGGAATCCGGGGCGAAGGTGGTGTCAATAACATTCCTAAAGGCCTAGGAATCCCTTGACCGGTAATGTTGAGATACATGGTAAATCCTGAGGGTGGAGTCTCGGTTAGGGCCTAGTGATCCAATATGGATTGTGGTAAAGCCTACAGACTTAGAGATGGAAAAATTCCCGAAGGATGGTGAAGGAATCCAGAGGTAATCCAAGCTTGGTTTGGTTTTGTGATCTCAGAGCCAGTTTAGGTGAGATCACTGTATGGTGAGGGTGGAAATGGTTTAACCTCTGGATTCCCTTGGTTGTTTTAGATTGATTTATCCTATGAGATCCCACATTCATGCTCGGAATATGGCACAAGGGTGACTAGCTGAAAGAAAGATTTGGTTCAGCCATGTCTATGGTTGAGTGGTACGTGGAAGTCCTAAACCTATTTGGCTCTTGCCTATGTTTAATGAAAGCTAATTTCTCTTGTTTTTTATTGGTAAATTTACTTGTTATTATGTGGCTTTAATGGATGTTATCTTATGTTTATTTATATGTTTATATGTTGGTTATAAGCATGGTTATATGATTGGTTTTAGTCATGGTTCTTTTCATGTTTTTACTTGTAAGAGAAAGAATAATGGATGCAAGACCTAATTGATGTTAAGAAAACTAATGGGAGCGGGTGATGATCCTTATTTTTAAGTCTCATATGAGTTTTCAATTCCTTATGCTCATATTTGCATTCATGACCTGTAGGTTGCATATCTACTAAGTGTTTTATGAAATTCCAGTCCCGGTTGGGGATGGTAAGGTCTAGTCCTGGTTTTAGTTTTTGGTTTATAATAATTATAGTCATGTATTCTATGAGTTCTTAAATTTATATGGATTTATGGGCGGAGGCTTAGCCCCAACTTTGAAAATCAGCCTTAAATTATGCAGTCGTTAGCACAACACTAGACAGAAAAGGCCAAAGTCGCACTGATGCATGCCTATGGGAGCGTGTGTAGATTCCCAGTCGCATGAAGGGATTGGAAAGGGAGATACTGGGGCTCTAGCTTAGGGAAAATCAAGTTGGCTCAGATGATGGAAACTTAGAGGGGTAGGGTTACTCCTAGAGGGTCTCGAGGCACTTGAGGGAAGTCAGTAAGGTATGTTTAGTCGATTCCATTTCCCTAAAGTCACCTAGGAGGTTGAGTCTTGTCATACAAACCCCTCATCTTGTGTTTACCCAGGTAAAATGGTGAAAGTGGGTAGTTGTGAGGGAATATGTTCGTTACAAGTGGTATCAGAGTATGGTTGTGCTCTCTTTGGGTAATATCTGATACCACAGGGTGGTATTAGAGCATAGTTCAACACTTGGACTAGATGGGATGAATGCATATTGTTATGCATGCATTGTCATGGTTAAGGTTATGGTATGAAGGTTACGTCATTATGATTTTATTGGTATGTATGATGCTAATGCATTTGTTGAGATAAAGGAGGAGATGCAGATCATTCACTAGTAGAAAATGATGAAATCAGTTACTAGGTGAATAAAAAAGTTAGTCACCACAATTTTTTCAAGTGAATTACTACTAAATTTTAGAAATTTTAAGTGACCAAACTAAAAATGACTAACTTAAACGAATAATTTAGTCTAGGGATAAAATATACCACTAGATAATAAGTGACTAAAATAAAAATGACTAACTTAAATGACTAATTTAGTTTAGAATTAAAATATATGACTAGATAATAAGTAAAAATTTTAACAATGATTAACGTAAATGACTATTATAGTACAAGAATGAAAATATGACCAAATAAAAATTACAACAAGTATATGAATTAGTCATTTATGTTAGTAATTTTTAATTGTGTCTCTCCAGAAATGAAAAATTGCAATTTTGATACTGAAGTGTTACATTTCACTACAGGTGTCTCTGAATCCATCTACAGTGTTAAAATTTAGAGACAAATGGGTCTCTGAATCCATCTATAGTGTTAAATTTTGAGTACCCTTTTGTCTCTAAATTTTAACACTACATATAGATTCAGAGACCCCCTTCTTTGAATCCATATGCAATGTTAAATTTAGAGACAAAGGGGTCTTTGAGTCCATCTGTAGTGTTAAAATTTAGAGACCCTCATTTGCAATGTTAAAATTTAAGTAGATGGGTTCAACGACCCCCTTAAAGTGGTCCATGAATGCATCTATAATGCTAAAACTATAACACTTTTATACAGTCACTACTAAATCAACATAGAAGTTTCTATTAAAATTATTAAGCACAACACATATTAACATAATTAATATCCTTGTCATAAATAGAAAAAATGATATATATATATATATATATATATATATATATATATATATATATATATATATATATATATATAGGGTTCTTCTCAATGACTATCATGACCACCACATTTTCACTCTAATTTAGTTTTTAACAATTCAATATATAAATATACATACAATAAGAAAAGATGTGTATAAATGTGGAATAAACACTTGGACATAGGAAATTGGTCCTTTTTTACTATTAACATATAGCGTTAGTGAAGTTACAACAAAGCCCTCTTTGTTTCTTTCCCTCCATATTTTTTTAGAGTCACAAATTTATTTTATTTTTCATTTTAAATTTCCCTCTACATTTATTTTTATTTTTAATTTCCCTATGGAAACTTACTAATTAATAATTACTAATTTGGTGGGAGCTTCAACATCCCAACGTTTCAAAGTATGTTTGGACTACAAATTTCAATGTATGTTTATTTCGTTGTTGCATTGGAGAATACGTAGCATTGCTGTTGCATTGGAGAACAAGTAGCCTCCAGACTTTGTCATATTGTCCTACCCTAACTATTATTATATGAAGTATTGGATTTCTGCTACATAGAATAACTTAAGCGGTATGATGAATTCAATCCATGGTTTGTAATGGATGTCAACATGGTAACAGTGTTACAATAGGCGTTGTTGGTTTCATTGGAATTTGTGTAAGGATGAAACTAGATATATTGAGTCTCTTTACAATGTTTTGACTACAACTTTAAATGTATGTTTCTGTCGTTGTTGCATTGGAGAACATGTAGCATCCAAACTATGTCCTACCATCCTACCCTAACTCTTATTATATGAAGGATTGGATTTCCACTGCATATAATAACTTAAGTGGTATGACAAATTCAATATGTGGTTGGGAATGGCTTTCAACAAGGTTACAATAGGTGTTGTTGGTTTCATTGGAATTTATGTAAGGATGAAAGTAGATATGTTGGGTATTTTTACAATGTCGCTGAAGAAGATTAACCTACTCACTCAACTCACTCATTAAGCCACTAACTCATTCTTCATGCCAATGGGAACTTCTCATTCCCTCTCTGGTTTCAACAAAAGGGAGGTGTGTGGCCTTATTACACTATTGGAGGGGAGAAAACCAACCAGAATTGCACAATAATAACATAGATAAAGAACACATTAAAAATATTTTTCTTAGTGAGGTATAACCTTGCGAGATAGAGGCTTCCTTAGAAAATCAATCCTATCAATAGCAAATCGATCTCTTTGCTACCTCTTCAACAATTGGACATGGAGTACTTCTTCTTATGTTTTTATGTTTTTTGGGAACTTGGTTCAGAACATCTTGGAGGGGCTCTTGGACGTGACCTAAGTGAAGGAGTTTGAAGGATTCCATTATTCATTTTACTCTAACAAAGCACATCAAACTCTTACTATGGAATACTGTAACTACGAAAGGTAAGGCTACTCACTAATTTGAGTGCTTATTCATATACCAAGGTTTTATGTAATCTCACTTTGGTTAACTTTGGAGTCTGGACATTAGTCTAACTTTTGTCATCATTTCAGAAATACTTTTTCGGGAAATGTGAAGCTTTTTTATCACCATGATGCTGTAGGCTGTAGCAGCCCTAGAAAGTGGAACAAAAGGGAAACTTCATGGTTGTGTGTTGATTGTTGGGACTGGAACAATAACATATGGACTTACAGAAGATGACAGATAAGCTAGAGTTGCTGGTGCAAGACTAGTCTTGGGTGATTGGGGCAGGTTCTTTTTATCATTGTTTATCTTTAAATAGCACAACTATTGTAGCTTTATGGTTTACCTGAATTCGCAAAAGAAAATTGGAAATGTTGATTTTGGACATTTATATAACTGTTCATTTGTTTAATGCAACTTAGAAGTGTGAATGATGTCTAAAGTAAGAATCCTTTGAAGTTAGTACCATTTTATGATTTGGTGTTTTTTGTAAAATGCGGGGAACGAGTTTGAGTGATATTACCAACAATATGCTTCACCCTATTGTTAGTTTCAATCCATGAAAATTATTATGGATCTTGTGTGAAGAAGTGAAAACATTAATGTAGATCATTAGGACATTCTTATTCAACCATGGCATGTAAGATTTGAGATGTCATCCATTTTATATGCAACTACAAGGCTTGTGCCTTTGGAAGAACAATAATATTATTCTATAAATTCCTGACATTGGATTATGCAAATATTATTTCACTTGAACAAAAAATAACTCAAATAACTATAAACTGATGAATTGAAATTTTAGAAAAACTAGGAGTTGCACTTTGAATGAAGAAATTCAAATAAAGTGAATCCTTCTAGAAACAATGTCACAAAATCTTAATCGAATGATTGCTGCTATAGAAAATGGAAATGCACACACCAACTACATCTACGGAAATAAATGAAACCATACAAGACATAACACAAACCATGCAAGGGGAAAATACTACTCCTAGTTGCACATCCTGAGTGGGCCGTTGTTCTGAAGGTCAAGGTGTTGAATCCATCACACAGAAATGATACTCATGAAACCCTAATAGAATAAAATATCTAGGATTTGAATGCATCATCTAGAAATTACCGAGTACACTTTAATTTTCTATATCTCTCTTATCTCTAACTTGAACCCTGAATGTGTTAAAACATGAACTAGTTATGAGGTAAGGTTATTGGCTTATTTGAAATTCCAATAGAATCCCAAAATACTCTGACAAATTCCTAAATTGAATTCCTATGTATAACCTAAAATTTCATGAATGGAATTCCCAGGTATAACCTAGAAACTTCCTAAAACCAAAATTTGATGAATAACCTAACAGCTTCTTGGAAATGTAAACTAAAAACTACTGTAATTAACATATTATAATTTTAGTTGGTAATTTTATATTGTGGGGACTATGTTGCCCTATAATCTGGGTGCCATGTGTCAACCTGGATATTGTTTGGGAATTCCACCCTAGAACTGGCATGCTCTAGAATTAAGAAGAATTATTTAGCTACTGTAAGGAAGTGATCTTGGAGATTCTGCAACCATCTTCAACCATTATTTGTAAGGGATTCTGTAGTAGTTGTTAATTCTACAAAAAATGTTGATGAACACTGGTAATGTTCAACATATCATAATTGGCGAGAACTAAGACATTTCATTCAAAATCTTCATAGAGATCATCAAACACATTAATTTGAAATGAATTAATTATTTAAAGCCAAATTTATATAATAAGGTGGGTAAGAAATCTAGAAAATTGGATGTGTTAGGTTTTTTATACTCATGGAAATGTTAGTGGAAGATGAGAAAATCAAGACATTTATGAGGTTCACCATCACCCCCAAAATGAAGGAATTGTACACCCTTGTGCAATAAATTCGTCCATGTCATTCTTATCTAATTTCACTGAAATCATAAATTTCAAATGGCTTTGTGAATTTTTTTTTATGATAGTGCATGGTTGATTCAATTTACTCCAACTTTTCACGTTCACTTTCTGCATTTATTGGACCATTTCTCTTCCAGTTAAAAATTGGATAGAATAGCAAGGGAAATCTGAATCCAATTCCTATCCAATGTATTTTAAGATGCATTACAAAGCTAGTGTAAAGGTGCACCCTGAATATAGTTGGTTTGAGATTTGGAATTGAGCTGGGTTCCCTTCTCTTCAATTCTTATGTAAGTTCATTCCTTCTCATTTGGGAATTCATAGCATGGTCACTTCAAGTATCAAAAAAGGGTTTTATATGCTCTAATAATTGTTGCTGGTCCATTACCCATTGGATCTGCGAATGTGAAATGTTTTAGTAATGCTCATAGATAGCCTCTAATGGGGCATGATCTTTGCTCAAACAAGCAACTCAAGCTTTGATTTGTAATAATTATAGGCCCACAATTATTCAAAACTTTGAATTTCATTTTTAATAGTAGAGATAAATTCCTTAAAATACCATCCTCCATAAAAGGATGAGGAGTCCATCTTGTGAGCTTAGGAAGGACACAATTGTGTAGATATAACTCGCATTCTAAGTTCTGGCTCTCAAGAATGCCTATGAAATATACATAAAATACTTGGTTCATCCACAATAATAATTGGTAGATTTGAAGCGTTCCTCTCCAGTAAAATTTTAACTATTGCTCCTTAAAATATAAGGCATACACTTTGGAAGGTGGCCTACAGGAAAACATTAAGGAAGCATAATCACTTGCATTTTCATTTATTTCATTAAAGTTTTGAGATAACTGCGACTTTCTCAGTAATTTCTTCATCTTATTTCTCCCACTTCTTATTATTTTCTTTAAGTTACAAAATTTTTCTTTATTGGGCTACATGTGAGATAACATACTTTTATTTAAAGAATGCAATAGTATGATGATTCCTTTCAAGGATTTTATATCCCTGTTCATATGATTATGATTTTTCCTTCTATTTTGCGAATTTTGTAGCTACAATGCAACTATTTCAAGAGCTTCTCGAATTATTTCAAAGTTTTCAGGAACCTGTGATGGAGAAGGTAATGACACCTGACATTAAGAATCTGATTTTTCCACTAATCATCGCATGTAAACAAGAACCCTCCCTATTAGGGATTCCATAACACATTGTTCCATTCATCTCGATTTCTTCAATAATTTCGTTTTCTCTATAGTAGGTGTTAATAATTTTGTATCATTTGTTTGGATTTCTTTAACAATTGCTGCCCCAAATTCCGTAGCATATTTTGAGGAATTCCCTTGGGATTCTATAACAGTTGTTATTTTATCACTCCCCCTTTGTTATTTTCATTTCTCTTGATTTCTCTATTTCTTGAAAAATTCTTCTGTGGGACCATCTAACCAAATCTATGGAAACAACATCTGGTCTCCTTGTTTCTATGATAATGTCTTGTGGCTTGGTCTAACATTTTCTTTAGTGTGCATTTATGAAACTCTCTCCTCAACACTCTCATTTTTCCTTTCAATGGTTGGAGCTATAATGAATGCCTCCCAAGTTACCCGTGGCTACTTCCTCTGCAGGATGACGTATTTGAACAAGAGTTAGATTAGCATATGGTGGGCAAGATTTTTCCATTTACTTGCTAGATCTCACCAACCATATTTTGCAGTAATTTCATCAAGAAATATAGGACAATTATTTTGACATTTTCCTTTAAATATGATACTAATTTAAAATGGAAAGTGATTTCAATAGGGTGCTTGCCTTCATAAGTCACATTTTGGACCATGTATAAAACTACCTTATCCCAAGATTCCAGGAAAGACGACCTCTTTACTCCTTTGCTGGTATTGTCCATAATTTTTCCCTTCATCTAGGGTTTCTTAGTTGGCCACTATGGCCTCTGCCTTTTTCTTGAACTGCCATCCTCTGTTGGGAAGATAAAGAATGTTAGAAATTCATTCCTTTATGAACTTGACCTCAAACTCTTTGATTGTGGTGGTTTAATTCCTTGCAGATTTCACTACTATGGTGTCATTGTATGCCTTGAATACATCAAAATAACTCTAATCATCTATCATCCCTAAAGGTTCTGGTAACTATGGAATTTTTCTTTCCTTGTGTTGCATCTGTAGTTTCCCTTTGTTTAAATCTCCCTTGTTAATGGAAATATAAAATTAAATAATAATAATAAATATGATGTCACATCCTTACTTAAGGGACATGATCTAACCTAGGGACATGACCTATCAACCATCATGACTAGTCAATATGCATAAGTATACAATCAAGTGTCATTGTAATAATCATTCTATTCATCTATCTCATTCAATTGTATATATTATTATCCTATATGGATTTCAATTTTCTATCCTTGTTAAGTTGGATACTCCTCAAAAGATGAATTTTTGCTCATTTAATCTCCTCATGGTGTCGAGATAATTCAATATACTATAGTTTCTGTAGCTTCTAGGCTTTCTTGATGACTTACTATTTATGTAGCTTCTCCAATTTGAAATAACCAGTGAAAACTTATTCAACAACTCCCTTTTTAATGATATTTGCTACTGTATTTTCTCCTTAAATTACATTGCGGTCATTCTTCGTTACTGTATTATTACAGGTGTCACCCTCTCAACTGATGTCTAGTCTAGTCTTATCCAATTGCTTTCATATATGGTTCATCATTCTGTATTAAATCAACCCAAATGTCTTCCCCTCATATGATTAGTCCTTCCCTTTTCACCTCAATTATCTCATCACACCCCCAGTTGAAAATTGTGTTTGTCCTTGTAAAACATGTAGGATATATATTATTAAGCGATGTTGGTAATTTTAGGGAAATAAGGGAAGGGAGCAATAACTAATGTGAAGGGAAAGGGAGAGAGTGAACTATAACATTGCGAGTCAACCTGAAATCATCCTACAAAAGATGAAAGTTAAACAATTTCCTTAGATAAATGAGGTAAAATTATCTAATTTACCTATTGAAGATGGTTGAAACCAGGTAACACATCATTTCCTGATTCTGCAGTGAGCTTCAATGTGCCAACATGTTCCTAGTTTATAGTCGGTTCACCACTCTACAGTTTTTGGCATTGTCATGTCACCTAAAATATTTGACATGACTCAGATATTTCATATCATGGCTTGAACGATTCTTCTTACCGTTTATTGTATACTATCTTTCTTCCCTTTAATATCCTCCCAACAAGGGCTAGGTATTCTGCTTCCGTTTGCTATGCTAAATTGGACTCAAACCTGATCTCTCATTGTACATGGTTATCCCAATGCTTCTCATAATTAGGTAGTGTGTCACGAGCGCAAACACCTTGGCCAAAGGGATTACAAGATGGAATAAGTATATTCAAGGAAATGAACATGATCTCCTTATTGTTCACTTTTGTGCTTGTTTAGCTACTTGATCTCTCAATTCTATAACATGTGCAAGCTAGCTCACCATTATATTTGTGTTACTAATGAAGATGGATAAAAGTTTGTTTCTCAAGTGAGTTTTTAGAGAGAGACATGAACTCTGATATAAAGTAACCAAAGCTCCATATATCTCCTTACTGGTCTTCTCTGCAATGTGAGGGATCAAATGATCCTTCACTGAATCAAGAATAATTATCTTTGGTCCGAACTTCTTCTTAATGTAAGTGGCCAACTGCGCAGGATCAAGAAATGTAATGATCTCTTTAATAATATTCTCCCAAATCTTAGCCTCCTTGAAAAACATTTCCATCCTGAATTTCCAGCATTGATTCCGCAATCGTCTTTAATCATTATCTATAAGGAATTCTGTGATAGCTTTTAATTCTACACAAAATGTTGATGAACGCTGGTAACCTTCAACATATCATAATTGACGAGAAATAAGAAATTTAATTCAAAATATTCATAGAGACTGCCAAACACTTTAATTTGCAATGAATCACTTATTTAATTCCAAATTTCTATAATAAGGTGGTTAATAAATCTAGAAAATTTGATGTGTTAGGTTTTTTATACTCATGAAAATGTCAGTGGAAGATGAGAAAACCAAGACATTTATGAGGTTCACCATAACCCCCAAACTAAAGGAATTTTAAACCCTTGTGCAATAAATTCTTCCATGTAATTCTTATATAATTTCCTTGAAATCATAAATTTCAAATGTGTTTGTGCATTTTTTTTATGATAGCCCATGGTTGATTCAATTTAATCCAATTTTTCACGTTCACTTTCTACATTTATTGGGCTAGTTCTCTTCTAGTTCAAAATTGGATAGCATAGCAAGAGAAATTTGAATCCAAGCCCTATCCAATGTATTTCAAGATGCATTACAACGCTATTGTAAAGGTGAGCCCTGAATACAACTGGTTTGAGATTTGGAATTGAGTTGGGTTCCCTTCTCTTCAATTCTTATGTAAGTTCATTCCTTCTCATTTGGGAATTCATAGCATGGTCACTTCAAGTATCAATAAAGGCTTTGAAATTCTCTAATAATTGTTTTTATTCCATTGCCCATTGGATATGAGAATGTGAAGCGTTTCAGTAATGCTCATAGATAGCCTCTGATGGGGCATGATCTCTTCTCAAACAAGCAACTCAACCTTGGATATGTAATCATTATAGGCCCAAAATTATTAAAACCTTTGAATTTAATTCTACATAGTAGAGATAAATGCCTTAAAATACCATCCTCCATAAAATGATGATGAGTCCATCTTGTGAGCTTAGGCAAGAAATAATTGTGTAAATATAACTCGCATTCTAATTTATACCTCTCAGGAATGCATATGAAATATACAGAAAATTATACCTAGTTCATCCACAGTAACAATTGGTAGATTTTAAGAATTCCTCTCCAATAAAATTTGAACCATTGCTAAAAATATAAGGCATACATTTTGGTAGGTGTCCTATAGGAAAACATTAAGGAAGAATTATAACTTGTGTTCTCATTTATTTCCTTAAAGTTTTGAGATTTCTGCCACTTTCTCTTTAATTTCTTCATCTTATTTCTTCAACTTCTTATTATATTCTTTTAGTTACAAAATTTTGGTTTTCTGAGATACGTGTGAGATAACATACTTTTCTTTTAAAGAATGTAATAGTTTGTTGATTCCTTTCAAGGGTTTTATATCCATGTTCATATTATTATGATTTTGACTTCTATTTGGCAGCCTCTATATTTACAATGCAACTATTTCAGGAGCTTCTCGATTTTGCCAAATTTTTCAGGAACCTGTGTTAGAGAAGGTAATGACATGTAACATTCAACATCTAATTTTTCCATCACTCATCACATGTAAATATGAATTCCCCCTATTAGGGATTCCACAACACATTGTTCCATTTGTCTCGATTTCTTCAAAAATTCCCTTTTTTCTATAGTAGGTGTCAATAATTTTGTAGCATTTGTTTGGATTTATTTAACAACAATTGCCCCAAATTCCATAGCATGTTTTGAGGCATGCCCTTGGGATTCTATAGCAGTCATTGTCATTGTATTATTTTCTTCCTCCCCCTTTGTTATCTTCCTTTCCCTTTAAGAGAGCAAGAAAACTTCTTTTAATGCATGGAAGTCTCTGCCTTCATAATCAGAAGGCTCCATGGGATGTACACTTCAAGGATGCTTCACAGATTGATGAGGGTAATTCAAATTAAAAAACTGGCTTAATTGGTATGTTATTAAGATGGAAAGATATAATTTTAAATCCACATAGAATAATCTTAATAGTATTATATTCCATATCACAATCTTATTTTTGATGGAAATATCTAATTTTAAATCCACATCCTTCTCATACGATAGAATCCTCATACTAGGGTGAATCACTAAGTGGATTTCCCTTCCTATGTTGTCAATACATATTGAAGAAGTATTTAGAGGCTGAGATTGGTTCTATGATAAGATATATAATATTTATATAATAGGCTATATGGCAGTTCTCTTCGTGGGAACCACCCCATCCCATCCCCACCAAAAAGTAAAAATACCCCTTGCTCCTAACCATTTTAGATTTGTTAGTGACCTCATTCTAGTGACAGATTTTTGGGTGGCTGTCTTTCCAATATGGAAATGGGCCATAATATAAGATGTACACGTTTCTGGAATGAAGGAATGTCAGATAAATGGGTATGAGTGTATGGAATATGTAGATGCTTTGACTAAATTTCAAGGGAATGGAAGGTTGGAAGTGGATATATATATATATATATATATATATATATATATATATATATATATATATATATATATATATATATATATATATATATATATATATGTATGTATATATATATATATATATATATATATATATATTCTTGTTTGAGGTGTCAACATCAATTTTTATCATATTTCCAAGAATTTTTTACTTTAAGTCCAAATTATGTATGACCACAAATGTCTCTCATAGTTCAGATTCATACAAACATCAATGACATGATTGCATTCTTCAGATACTTCTCCATAGCCTCTAACAATGGCCCTACATCTCTGCAATCCACCCATAATATATTTTACTCCTTTAATTGATCCAACATTATGGTAGGTTGGTTTTGCTATCTACCACTGTGAAGGTGATGAGAGGAAGTTTTCATCATTCTCCTGGAGCTCATACTTAGACAGAAGAATGAGAGTGGATCAAAATTCTCCATGAGATGTTACCTATTTGTTATAGGCTTTGGTAATCAATTATGGATCATGAGAATACATAGGGTGGTATGGAATTTTTTCCTTGCAAACCCCTCAATTCTTTTATGTCAAGTGACATTCACCTGATTTGGGATAATATAATTTTAATAATTATCTGTAGCTTCATTCTCCCCTAAATTATGAGGAGTGAGGGAGGGAGAGATGAAGTTGATAATTCATGGCTTAAGATGAATTGGAGTGGATGACTAGTTGGATCTCCCACCAATGCCTCTCGAATGATTTTTATCAACTCTAATAATTTTAAGGTTCTCCCTCTTAGTTGCTTTATTAACTATCCAATCTACAATTTTATTGGTTGACATTCTACTATGGCGAAAATAGATGTTCATCCTGGCCTTAGTTTTTTTAAGTTAGGTTATCCTATTTTTTTATAAACTAATCACTTTAGTTTCCCATGGATTTGCCTACTAGAATGTCAATGAGTAATTTGGAGCCCCATTCAATCTCTACTGAATAGATTCTATTCCTGGTGCAAATTTGGATCCTTTCTATTGAAGCCACAACCTTTTTACATATATATGCTTATGCCACAACGTCCTTGGTAGTATTTCGTTTCAGGGATAGTGGTAAAGCTTATTTGATGTAATGCTTATTGTGTACTTTTGGAGAGATGGAAATTGGATCACATCCACCTTAGTTGCACTAAGAAAGAGTAGAGGTCCATGCTAATAGCCT
Source organism: Pinus albicaulis (assembly GCA_034641835.2). Taxonomy (NCBI): domain Eukaryota; kingdom Viridiplantae; phylum Streptophyta; class Pinopsida; order Pinales; family Pinaceae; genus Pinus; species Pinus albicaulis. Next base: position 1,102,636,615 of record CM076577.1, read on the forward strand.
GGAGATGGGTGGGCATTGTAGTTTTTGTATGTCCACGTGATGGGGCATTAAATATATACAATGCATTTACTGAATGAATATGACATTCACACACACCCATCTAGAATCTGGTTTGATATTGACCTGGGGGTTCCTAAGCTTGAGGATCCATAAAATGCACACAAATCATTGAGTTATGAAATATAGAAATAGGAGATATGCAACTTCAAGCTTCACAAACTAGGAAGTGCATCTCAGACCCCAGTCTATATAGACTTGTGCTCGATGCATGCGTAGTAGAGCATGACACACATCCAAATTATTGACCCATTTATGGGAGCTATTGGGTTTGTTACTCATCAGGAGTTAGGAATGGATTTTGGCACCAAATGGAAAGAAGATAAATTGCAACAAGACCATGAAGCAAGATTCCTATGCATTGTGTAGTGGGTCTCTAACACCCAAAAAATGTGGAAGCGTTGGTGTTTGGGGGTTTAGATGTATTTCTTTGAAGAAATTTAGGATATAATGATTATAATCTCTGTGTATAAGGGGACAAGCCCGCCTCTATGTAAAAGAGACAAAGAGATAATGTTCTCAAAGGAGCATTAGTTTTCCTATGGCATTAATCATTAGCTGGAAACCATGGTTTTTACGTGTGTGTTGCATTAAATATTAGAGGAGGAGCTAATAAATATAGAGATTGTGTTTTATCATGCCATAGGTTGTGTATTCATGTTCATTTCTAATCTGCTATAATTAGGTGTTAAATCTCTCTTGATTCCTATGATTATAATGTTGTGTGGAAAAATATATTTCTTAGTTGCTAATGACATTTTTTCAGATCTTGAGAAGTATTATTGGACTTACCTATGGACTAGAACATGGTGTGTATATCTACACATGTGGAGACCAGAGGTGTCTTCATCATTTTTGCAGATCTATGCCTGTAGAAGGCAGAGGATCTGCACCCCACATATATATTCTTGTTTCTTGTTTGAGGTGTCAAAATCAAGTTTTATCATATTTCCAAGAATTTTTTACTTTAATTCCAAATTCTGGAGGACCACAAATGTCTCTCATAGTTCAGCTTCATACAACATCAATGGCATGATTTCATATAAACCTTCACATCTCACTTTCAAAACTATCCCCTTTAAGTTGGTTTTTGGTGGAATTTTCCTCAAGGATGGGTTCCTAATACTTATAAATGGTTTTTGTGTGGTACAACCATTATTATAGTGTTATGCTTGTTTCCTACCCCATTTTCCTCACCTACAACTTTTTCCTAGTGGCTATGGGGTTTTTCCTTTCCATCTTTATCGAATTTTCTGGATGGATCTTACAAATGTGATATATATTTTTCTTTATGAGAAGATTTTATGCAGTGAGGTTCTCATTCTTGTTTTTTTTATTTTCTGTATATTTCCTGAGCTTTATTGTAGTCCTTATTAAACTAAGGATTTAATAGAAAGAAACTTGTCTGTCACATACTTTATTCGTTTAGATATATCTAAATAAACAAAAAACTAGGCATATGTGTTTTCCATTCTATTTTCCCTTTTCATCTCCAAGGATAAAAAAATTTCCTGGCAAGTTTCCATCCTTCCAAAATATGTTTGCATCAAAATTACAAATGGAATTCCTTACCTATTGTTGGCCCTCGTTTTTTATCTAATTTTGTTTAAGAAAATACACTTTATTACCATGATATCCATACATACACCATCATATTCACTCTATTTTTCCCAATTAATGCATATCCAAGTATTTAAATTAAGTTTTGCAATTTTTAGAAGTTTTTATAAAAATTGAATTTTAAGTGCATTTTTGGACCACACCAGAAATTCCCGTAATGGCTTCATGGATGTCATATTTGTAGGACACTTGGAATCGAGCTGGATAAATTTCTAGAAATATCGGTAACTAAGATTGAATGTACACCTGTTGGTTTATTCAAACCGATCTTAAACAAGCCTGGTCAAAGGCGGTCAAACAAGACCTGTTTTTATGGAGATCCCTAGGAAATAGGTCAAATTTATTATTTTATGGGATTTTCCATATTTTGAGGGATTAGATAGATGAGCTCAACCTAATTAGATAGGATAAGGATAGCCATGGCTGTAGGAGACATTTTATATGAGTTTTTTTTCATATTTTATTTATTTAAGCCTAAGACATTGAAGGGATTCATATGTAGAATTTGTGTAACTTAACTTTGATATTTTTTGAAACTTTGGAGAGTTAATTGAAAGACCTGTTCTATTTCATTTTCTGTTGTTATATGGTGAATGCTTCACTGAATTTTTAGTAGCTGAAATCAATTACAGTGTGTGAGACAAAGGTGGAGGCCCCCCACACCGAGCTAAATGCACTTTCTAGTTATTTTAAGTTGCAATTTCTAAACTAGTATGTTTTATGCTTAATTTATTAATTATATTTATGATGTTTTTTTTATGATTAATGATGAATCTAATTCTAATTTATATTCTTCATATGAAAGGACAATCCATTGTTTAAGTTAAACATTCCTTCTATCTGATTAAGAGCTAGAGCTAGAATTCATCTTTCCTGCTTTTTAATGATTTTACGAAGTTCCTATTTTCTAACAATAGTATTAATGATGAATGAATTTGTAATGAAGGAAAAACAGGATCTCTTTATTTGAGAGACTCTTTAGTTATTCTTTCATGCATCTTGATCTATTTCTCATTAGTGATTTTGGTTTCTAATTCATGAAGTAGTTTTGTAAGACAAGGACAAACAAGTTCTCCTAAGTTAGGAGCTTCTTCTCCTGTTGATTACATAATTGAATTTAGAAATTATTTAGTTTAGATTTATATTTGTAATATGCATTTTCTTTATTATTAATAATTCATCTTCTAAACTTGATCATAGCTGAAACCCATATATCTTGTCACTAGCACATTTGGCCCAATTTCCGATGGCCAAAATGTCTCTCTTGCGACACATAGGCATCCCAAGAGCGACACTTTGAGGTGGGGAAAAACGTGGTTAGCCTTAGAGTCACAATTCTGATACTTCAATAAAGTGTCGGAAGAGCGATACATTTTCTGACGTTTCCATATGACCATTGCTCTTAGGACGTTATCCAAAAGTGTCGCTCTGCCCACGTTAGACAAAGCGTCACTCTACTGATGTTATTCAAAGCGTTGCTATACTGAAGTTAGACAAAGTGTCGCTCTACCGATGTTAGACAAAGCGTCGCTCTAGCGACGGGTGGAAACTTCACATTACTGACGCTCTTCTGTCGAAAATAAATTTTAAAAAAATAGCCAAATTTCACTATACCGACGGGTCAAAACGTCGCTCTTCCGATGGCAGGAAAAAAAAAAAAAACTAAGTGTCGCGATAGCAACGACAAAGAATTAAAAAAAAAAAAACTAAGTGTCCCTATAGCGATGGAAAAAAAATTATTTTTTAAAAATCCTAGCTATCGGAAGACCGAAAACAACGAAAAATTATTTAAATAAATCCCACATGGATAAAAATTGTAAAACAAAGGTGGTTTATGAAGTATTACCTGCACAAAAAGCATGGCTAAAAGAGATGTTGATTTTGGAGTGCAATTCCTTGGGTTGATGTGATAGCATCCTCCCTGACTTCTGTACTATCATCACTGTCACTATCTATGCCATGCCTTGTGGGATCTCTCTATGTTGTTGCTGTTATCTATTGGATATAATTAAAAGCTATTACCACAGTGGCATATTCCTATGGTGGGATTTTGTTCAGTATTAATACTTACTCTTCACCTTCAGAAAACTGGAGAAAAAAATACTTAAACCTCACTCTCAGCTACGCTGACTAATTAATAACTCTCCAGTCACTAGAGAACCCAAAAATACTAACTGTTAACAGCCAACACAAAATTAAAAAACATTGCAGGAAGAAGTTTGGTTTTTCATTGACGAATGCATGAGAATAGCAACATAAGAGAGGAGCAGCCTTACTGAATCTGGATCTTGATGCCATTGTTGGATATATTTGAAACTTGATATGAACAATCGACATATTACCATCTATTACTGAAATTTCAATTTGTCAATAAGTAATATTTTTTATGTATTTTATTTTTTATTTAAATTTCCTTTCCTATTTCTGTCATTCCTGCTATTTCCTACACATATCCATTCCAAATTTCTGGCAATATCTGACCCAACTGTTTCTATTTCTGGAGACCCATTTTCTGTTTCTAATTATTGGTGACAAATAGTAGATCAAAGAGAAAACACTGTAATTTCAAATGCATACTTAAGAAATAATTAAAGAGGCATAGTGCTTTTACCTATTTACAATGAATTCATATCGCTCCTCTCTTTGACTCCCACCAATCAATTCCCCAACCTGTGAAGAATACACTAGCTTAAGTTATGTCCAAATAATGAGGATAAAGCTGCAACCATATGCTTAGTCTTATTATCATTAACCAGCTTCAATGTGCTCCTTGGAGAAACCAATTCAGCTCATACATAGTTTATATCCAGAAATAAACTAGCAAAACCAATTCATGTTATAATGAACGACAAGAAGAAAGAAGCGTACCTTAGGCACAAGTACATCCATGGCAGAAATAGTCTTTCCGTCATCATTGACCCGCATGTAAAATGCCTTGATGTCTTTTGGATAGTTGTACACAATTACTGGCTTTTTAAATATCTCCTCTGTTAAATATCTGCATCAATTTAGACAGTAAAAAATCAACACAATTTCCCATCTTTTCACCTTCCCAAATAACTGGATTAAACAACTTAAAAATGTAAATATTCGGCATTTTGATTTAACATAATGTCAAGGTGGTATTTTTGTCTTACACACACACATCTCATGCTCTAATGCTAAATCAATTCCCCACTCCACCTCATTGTCAAACTTCTTATCTGTAACCTATTTGTTTTCAACCACATGCCACAATTCTCAAGCCATTCTTGTGTCTGAAAACTTAGAAATCCCAAAAACTCAAAACTGTAAGCATCTATGCATACACTCAAGCTACAAAAAATTAATAACCTTCTATAGAAGTTGAATTGATTCTGTGTAGGTAATACGTGCAAATGAGGTATTCGCCACAGAACGAAGTCGATATATAGTAGACTTATCAAACATATTTGACATGAATTCCATGTCATCAAGGCAGTTATCAAGCAACCATTGACACAAGAACTTCACATAGTCTTCTGCACAATTCATGTCACCCTGCAAATTAAAGTACAGCTGATCATATAGTCAAACCAGGAAATTGAAATTTGTCAGTTTCCACCAGTCTTGTAGAAAGCAAATGAAAGTTCCATTGAAAATGGATTGATAAGTTAGAAAATCTCTAACAAAAAATAAATGTATACAATAAGGGGGGATTTCGAAACAAGTTCTACCTGTAAATCTGCAAAGGCAATTTCAGGCTCAACCATCCAAAACTCTGCAAGATTCCTCGATGTATGAGAATTTTCAGCACAAAAAGTTGGACCAAATGTGTACACACTACTAACTGCACAAACATAGGTCTCAACCTGGAGCTGACTAGAGACAGTCAAGAATTCTTGGCAGGCAAAGAAGTCCTGGGAAAATTCGATCTTCCCATCTTTTGTGGAATTCCAGGTTTCAATCTAGACCTTTCTTCCATTTTTAAGAGCTGATCTTTAGACTTCTGAAGCTTAGATAATACAACAACAATTTCTGATTTATCAACTTGGTTGGCCTTCACATCTAACACCTTGTCACCTTTCTCTTTAACAAGGAACTTAGTAGCTTCTAAATCAGCTGCAGAAGGTGGGGGGGTTTTCCTTCAATTCACGCTCTAACCTATTTTCCTCACTAAATAATGTTGTAACTTGAAACATCTCCCCAGCACCCTCGCAATCACTTGTTGTAATAATATGTGTATGGATATAATTAAGCCCATGATTCTAAAAAAATGTATGTGTCGCATATGCAAGGGCGTTACGAATTCGAGCAACTGTAGAAATCTGCAATACACACACAAAATATAACCACCATAATAGTAAATACATGTGGCTATAAAGGGTATTATATCAAAGAAAAGGAAATAAACCGATATTGCAAGTTGTGAGGCCATTGCAGCACCATAATTATCAAATTTTAAAAATATAGACAACAGAATGTTATCACATATTAGGGGTCAATGCATTTATAACTCTGCAAGATGAAAATGATTTTAAATGGGCTTTTACTTTGTGCTATATCTAAATCACACAAACCAAAGACATGGTAGAATTCTATACACAAAATGTTATCTGTAAAACAAGCCATGCTATCATTAAAACTTGTACGAAATAAGCTCTGCATCGCAGTGGGGTTGTACATTAAAAATAGAATTTGTTGCATGATACAGAAGCATGTGCCAAACAAACTATGGATACTTCTGCAGAATAAATCAAATAAGTTACAAGTTACAACGCAACAAAACGTCCATCTGGAATAAAGTTAAGTGTTTCTCTAGTAACACACTGTTATAGATTTAATCCATGAAACCATTTAAATCCTGATTTCCCAATTTTGGTAGGTTAAGGTAGAAAGGAAAACAAACAATATAAGTGCATAGACATATTTTATAACCTACTATCTTACCAAACTTAATAATTGAACTAAAGAGTACTGGACACGATCATTAAAATAAATCCAAAATACAAGCAAGATATTGTTACACACACAACCAAAGAAAACAAACACCATGAAGGACGAAATAAATCACAATATAGAATATAATCATTTAAATATTGTTTAAGGTCAACCAAGCTTGGCCTAAAAATCCAGGGCTTCTACACATTACTCATCTAATTTTCAGTCCTATTGAAATCAACATGCCAAAAAGCCAAACTAATTTTGCATCAGAAAAGAGCCCAATAAAGAAATAACAAACAACTTTGTATTTATTGATGTCATACCCTAGAACTCCACCCAACTATAGAAATTGTAAGTCCCAACCTCACCATTGCATGCTGGCATTACACCTGTTGTAGCTTAAAGCTCCTTCAAAGACAATTTCAATCTTGAACCCAACCAAAGCTTGGCTCAAAGAAGAAAATAGAAGAAGCCCATTCTAAAAGTAATTAAAGGATCAGGGTGGTCAATGACTTAGCCACCAATGTTGCAAGGATAAGACGGCTTAAACTCTCTCAGATATACCTGCACTGGTTAATCATTTATAGCATATGAACCCTATCCCTCGCCTACTTAACCGAGAAAACAACGGATCCCGACACTCTCAGTAAGGTGGGTAATTAATTTTATGTTGATATGGCCACCAAGAAACCAATCATAGCACTGATTGCATATCTCACTCTACGTTAAGTATGTCAATAGCAGGACCCTACCTATTAATCCCTCAAAACCACAAGCACAACTCTGCTATTAATGAGGATATTCTCTGGAAACACATAGGCCTCATCTTAATGGTGGATACCAGATTTGAAGTTTTCCCATGTTACAATGGTATATTCACCCTTTGTAGATCCCAAGGCTGCATCTACTCCTTCCTATCTTGTTTTTATTTCTACTTTTATTTTGATTATGAAGTAGGCCACTCTCACATTGTATTGAAGAATAGGTCATTTTCTTTTACTTTTAATGTTGCTATTATGTGTCTCTCAGAATGGGGTGACACAAGACATGACAAGGAGAGAAGTGAGACATATGTCCCAATAGGGAATGAAAGGCAAGGACATGACACATCATCCCTTCCTAACTTGAATATACATTCTACACTTTGCAGTCAATCTGGCCATGCCCATCATTAATTACAGGGACTGCCCCTTCATGCAAGGAGGATGAGGCAATAATGTTTCAATCGGTATAATGATTTTGTTGTATCTCCTCCTTGCCACTTATCTAACAGTGATATCCTCCTCCTATTCACTACCCTTGGATAGAGAGCATTATCTAAATTCAAAGTATCCCCCCCTTTGCCCTTTTGCTTGGCAGGTCTGTTGTTTCCTTTCTGCACACTTTCTTGTGGAAAGATATTTGTTCTGGTCTCCAGCTTTCACTGCATCTCCTTCCCCTCAAATGGTTTACCACAACACTGCAGGATCTGTTCGAATGGGTTCTATGATTTCCTTTCCATGATTGGTTTCCTTTTTCCTTTTAGATGATTCCTGTCATCCCTCCTTCCTCTACATGAACCATTCCCTATTGCAATTCCTACTTTCTGCTTTAGATATGATGAAGCAACGAGGTAGGAGAAAAAGAGGAGCCAACATTCATGGATCCAATGGAGGTTTTCATGCTAGATTTCAGGCAGAGTATTTAGCTAGGCAGTTTCCAGCTCAAATTCCTATGGGTATTCAAAAAGCTTCAAGAGGTCAAATGAGAAGTGGCTGAAAAAAGAGAATGTCTTTCAGATTCTAAAACTACCTCAAAGATTGCTACATGGATTCCAGAGTCCAGAAACAGTGCATGCCAGAGGAAGACAGAACCAGTCTCTGCATATTATAAACCTCTCTTGGCAAATGAAGACACTATTAGCCATCGTGCTCCTAGATCATAACAATGCCAAGGATGAAATTATGCTCATGCTATATGAGATGCAGCTCCAGATCACGGATATGGCCAGTAGAAGGGAACACATTGAACCATGAATTTGCCCATCATCTAGACCATGGAACACCAATAAGACCTTTACTGAGGTGGATCCCTCATTTTCTTCATAGATTAATGATAGGTTTTTGGTTTTCTAGTTTTTATAGTTACTATACAGTTTTCCATATTAGTCTGCTAGTCTGCTAGACAATTTTAATTTTGAACAGAAACACACTATCATATTTTGTATAAATCTCAATTTTAAACTTCTCATGGTGAAGAGAATTTTGCATTGCCATTAGTCTGGTTTCCCTAGTGGCATACTAGAGGTTTGCAGTAACTCTCTTGATATGTAATTTTAAACAATACCAATATAACAACTTAGCTTACAAAAAAAACGTTACTATTATGTGTCTTTTTTCTTTACTCTTGACTTTAAGGAGTCACAATTGCACTTCCACCCCTTATCACCACTCAAATACTTTTGAATCCCATTGACCTACATTTCTAGTTATTTGTGGACATTTATTAAGATTAAATTATCTATATTATCATATCTCAAGAATAATTAACCAATGTTAGCAGCATTTCCATAACTCTCTAGTATGAAAGATTGAACAAATAGCATAACCCTGCACACCTAACAAGCTCTAACCAACAACATAACTTTGCTATTGATATCATGATCTCCAAATCCCAAGGAAAATGAAAGCATATATACTCTCATAGGTTACTTTTAACATGCCCCTTCAAAGCAACGACTCATGGGGAACCAAGGCCTAGACCCTAGGTGTTAATGACCATTTGAATCACCCCAAGGTTACATTGGGAACCAGATGCATAATAAAAAGGGACTTAAGCAAATTAAAGGCCAAGTTATATATATATATATATATATATATATATATATATATATATATATATATATATATATATATTGGACTCACTTTTATCCCATCACCTAACTTGCCCCACTCATCCCATGCCTAATGTTTCTCGGCTAGTTATTAGACATAATCATAATCATCACCATTGCATTACAAATAAATACATCACATTTACCATCTTTGTCGTAAGGGATCTCAAATACGCTAGTGTTCACCGAATTTCTACTCGTGGGATACTAGTTGAAATTTTTGAACCACACAGCAACAACGCGTAAAACCAGGAACAAAATGCAAAGGGGATGGAACCAAGAAAGGTTTTCTTTATAGAGGGTGGTAATTCCTCTCTTTCGGTAGGAGGTTGATGAGAATAATTTCTACAATGAGATTTGGATCAGGCTTACTCAAGCCAACCCGAGGAGACCATAGTTTGAACTAGGGGCAACCAAGCTCTAAAATCACGAGGTGATGTGCCTACTAACCATGGGGGAACTTCATTTGCCTCAAAATCTATGCCATAACCTTATGAAAAGGAGTCCGCTCTAGGATTCACACCACCAAAAACCCAACAGGTTGAATAAAAAATAAACAAGCAATGCTATTAGTGGTACTGAGTCTGAGAGGCGCATCCAAAGTCTTCAGAGAGAATTAATTTCACCAAATAAATCTAGGCTCTTCTTCTAATCATACTGATGAGAGAAAGTTACAAGAGAACCTATTGAGTCCCAAAACAACATAACCTCCCTAAAAAAATTGATCTTTAAACTTTATCTCATGAGATGGCATAGTTGTGATCCCTGCAACCCTAGGGATGCACTAATGTCTTAATCAGCTGTTTTAGGAGAAAAACTACAATTAGTCAAGCATGATATGAATACTATGAACCCAACATCAAATGAACCCAACACATCATGGTAATCAACATGGACAATGGGATTGTTGAAAGTGTAAAGTAGAGAAGGTCTTCTATGGTGCATGCCTTAGCCAAAAAGACCATGATTTGTCTTCCTTTGCCCATGGATGAGTTCGTGTAGATGGTGAATTCATGCATAGTGTTGGAGGATCAGTTACATGGAACTTCTTCAGTTTGAATACAAGTTCGAGAGGAAGTTATAAATTTATAAGAGGATGAGTTGGGAGCTTCAATCCTTGATTGAAGCAAGGACGAGTTAGAGAACCAATTATACTTAGTTAGCCATTCAATCAAAACACATGTTCTAAATTTGTAACTTGCCAATTTATCCTGGTTCAAGTCAATAAAGGAGGACAAAGGCACAAAGTTTCATAGTTTTTTTGTGCACAAAGGACTGTGACAAGACACAACTCATGAGATTGTTAGAGAGAGCACAAAATTGTGTGAGAGATATTTGTTGTGAGTGTGTATATTGGAGGAGCCAATACGTAGCATTGAAGAGAGATTTTCTCGTGGTAGAATTACACTAGGAAATAGGGAAATTATGCACCAGGAAATAGGAGTGAAGCCCTAAAGAATAGAGAGTCCTCTACACTAAGAACTAGGAAACTTGTGCACAAGGAAATAGGGACTATCTAAGCGGAAGAAAGTGGGAGCAAGGGTCTGTGTGTTTGCAAGGTCAGCCCAGCTAGGACAACATGAGGACAAGATTGTTTTCAGGGTGATAGTTTGCCTTGTAAGAGATTGCTCAAACTCTATCAATAAAATACTACAGCAAAAAAGAGGGTTTTCCCAGTTGGGTTTCCCAAGAAAAATAATTGTGTTGAATTGGTGTGACTGTGTTTTTATCTCTTTGTTCAATTCCGTTGCTTATAAGTGTTAAGAAATTATGTGTCGTGGTGAATTTTTTTTCATATTTTTCATGAAATAAATTACAAAATTTTGTGGAAATTTAACATGGTATCAAAGCAGAGATTAGTATAAATACCAACACAAGTTGATAAGTTAGCTATAGCATAGATCAATCAGGAAGGCTAACACAAGAGTTTTAAGAGCAGAGCAGAGCAGTTCCTTGGATAGAAATATGTCGGTCCTAGGGCAAAGGTCAAATCACAGTTTAGAAGGAGCCTCAAATTTACATGCATGGAAGAAGCAAATCACAACAGTGTTGGAAGAGAATGGGGTAGCAGAGTTTGTCAAGTAGGCAATAGTGCCACCTCAAGATCCCCAACGGTTGGCCCAACATACTAAGAATGACACCAAGGAAAGAAGGATCATTCTAGAGGGGGTCAGAGATCATATTATTCCTCATCTCAATGAGAAGAAGACAATGTATGAGATGTTTAAATTTAAAGCCATCTTCAATTTGTTTCAGGCTTCCACTGATGTCACGAAGCTTGCTCTCAAAGAGAAGCTAAGAAGTAAGCAGATGAGAAAAGATGAGCCCATCATCACATATATTTCAAAGTTCACTCAGGTTCAAGATGAGCTAGGTGGTGTGGGCATGATTATAGCAGATAGTGACCTTGTGAGTCCCGCACTACTGGGACTCCATAAGTCTTGGCATAGTTTCCAAGATGTAGTAAGTGGTAGAGAGAATATTCCTAGTTGGGAAAGGTTATGGAGTGATTGTGTTCAATAAGAGATTTGGAGAAGGGCGAGAGCTGGTAGAGAAGCTTCTGTAGAGGATGAGGAGAACTTTGCCCTAACAGGTGAAGGTATCAAAGCCAAGGGAAAGAAGGGCCAAGGAGAGGCTGAGTCCAGTCAGAAGGGCGAGAAGAAGAAGGAGGATATAAGAAATATCAATTGCTTCCATTTCCATGAGTTTAGACATTATGCCACCAAGTGCCCTAATTGGAAGGAGTCCAGTAAGGATCATGTAGGCGCATCAGCGGAGGTAGATGCATTTTCTGCCTAGTTCGAGAAAGATTTCCCATTGATAGCTTGCATGGAAAGCACAACAGACAATAATGTATTGTATAGTGATTTATGAGCATCCTTCCACATGACCCAGAACAAGAATTATTTCAGCTACCTAAATGAGAAGGACATGCAATTTGAAATTGAGATCGAAGATGATGGTATGCATGCAACTAGAGGTGTTAGTATTGAAAATTTTCAAAGGGATTTAGGTAATCCTCTCCATCTCAGAGATGTTCCAAGCTTAAAGCAGAATCTTATTTTATGTGTGAAGCAGATAGGTGTGAAGATGAAGAATCTATACAAGTTTCAAGTAGAGACAGGCGCAACATTGAGAATAAAGGCAAGAAGTGCACATAGTAGAGAAGTGATGGTTGAGAAGAGTAGAGCTCTGAGGGAGTCCTTAGAGTAGGATAAAGTTGGAGTACCTAAGAAGAAGCTACTGAAGATGGAGCCTCTACCAGTATCTCAGTTTGAGTCTCAACTAGTTAGCAGTTGGGCCAACCAATAAGATGATAAGAAGCAGAGCCCAGGGCGAGTGGAGGCAGCCACACAGTTAGTGACTCCCAGTATAGGGGAAGTTCGAGCCAAGTAGGAAGATGAGTTGTTTAGGGAGGATCAGAAGAGATTTGGATCTCTTAGTACCACCTTTAGGCAAAAAACAACAACCATCGAGATACACGGGGTACATGGCACTTATGATTGAGGTGAAAGACTCACAGAGCATGGTTGGAAAGAATAGGTCTTCAGATAAAATTCCACAGTCAGAATTTGGGAAGTCTTCTAGTTCATAGGGAGCAGCTACAACAACAGATAACATGGTAGTATTGGAGGCAGATCCAGGTGGAAGAGGTTCTTCCAGAAGTACCTTCCTCGCTAAGAGGGAGTATTGATAAGTGTAGCGAGAGAAGGTCTTCTCTCGTGCATGATTTAGCCATAAATACAATGATTTGTCTTCCTTTAACCATGGACGAGTTCACAGAGATGGTGAATTCATGCATAGTGTTGGAGGATCAGTTACGTGGACCTTCTTCAGTTTGACTATAGGTTTGAGTGGCAGTTATAAATTTAGAAGCGGACGAGTTGGGAGCTTCAGTCCTTGATTAAATCAAGGACGATTTAGAGTACCAATTAGACTCAATTAACTAGTCAATGACAACTCATGTTCTAAATTTGTAACTTGCCAATTTTAGCATGGATCAAATCAATAAAAGGAGGACGAAGGCACAAAGTTTCATAGTTGTTTTGTGCACAAAGGATTGCGACAAAACACAGCTCACAATATTGTGAGAGAGAGCACAAGGTTATGTGAAAGATATTTTTTGTGAGTGCACACGGCGTATATTGGAGTAGCCAATATGCAACATTGAAGAGAGCCTTTCTTGTGGTAGAATTGCGCTAGGAAATAGGGAAATTCTGCACTAGGAAATACTAAATAGGAGTCAAGCCCTAAATAATAGGAAGTGTTATGCACTAGGAAATAGGATGCATGTGCACAAGGAAATAGGAACTGTCTAAGTGAAAGAAAATAGGAGCTAGGGTATGTGTCTTTACAGGGTGAGTCTGGCTAGTACAGCGTGAGGAAAATACTGTTCTCGAGGTGACAGTGTGCCTTGTAAGATATTCTATTGCTCAAACTCTATCAATAAAATACTACAACAAAGAACAGGGTTTTCCAAGTTGGGTTTCCCAAGAAAAACAATTCTGTCGAAATGGTGTAATTGGGTTTTTATCTTCGAGTTTAATTCTACTGCTTATAAGTGTTAAGAAATTTTGTGTCTTGGTGAAAGAAAATTTCAGATTTTTCATCTAAGCAGTTGCAAAATTTCATGGAAATTTAACAGGGATTGTCCTCCAAATGCATGAAACACTCATTAAAAATGGGGAATGCTCAGAATGATTTTTAATAGATGCCATCCCTGACTACCCAAGTGCTCAGAATTATATTTAATAGGTTCCATCCCTAACTACCTCGTTAATCTCTCTTTTAGTGGGGAGGAAATGACCAACTGCATCTAATGGGTAACTAAAAGGAGGGATACACTATAGAAATTTCAATGGACTAAAGAAGTTAGGTGGCCTCCAAGAAATAGCCTAAAGAATTTCAAACACTGTGATAAGTTATTATCTTGTAAGTTGTAGGATACTCCAAAGGAAGGATGCATCAAAATAGCACAACAAGATATAAGTGAAGACATGCATTTTCACTAGAGAAAACCAACTGCAATCTTTCCTAAAAAATATCTACAAAAAAAAATAAGTCACTGCAAGTTGCACAGACTCTTCTTATTCAAATTTAGCTACTCTATCCATTACACCATTTCACCTTACTATTGTAGAAAATAAATGATTACTAAGTATCATATACTTCATCAACATTTCTGAGCAAGAAAATGATATCTCCAAGTGGATAATAGAGAACCTGTGCTGCAAGCTTGCTTAAATTGATGGTTGACAAGGTGTAAGAAATAAGATTACAATAGACTACTGTATTGATGTAGCTCCACTTGTATTGTCAACATAAGGAAGCACAACAAGAGTGTCTAGTTTTTGTAGTGGAACACATGTATAAAGTATCAAGGTTGAAAGTTATAAATAAGACAATAAGAAATGATCAGAGATCTTTCGAATATTAAACAATCTGAAGAAGAAGATAACAAATTTTGGGGACAAGCAGAATTTCTAATGCAAAATACTTCTAGAATCTCATAAATTTATGACCAGCTAATATAGGCAGCTTCTAACTGCTGCAATATTATCCCAGGAGAAATAAGAAAAATAAAGAGAAACCCAACTATGACAAAAGTTCGCTACTCTGACTTCCAATAAAAGTCCTGGGATTGTCATAAGTCTATGTTGGTATCATTTTAGACATATATTGCAGAAAGATATAGCATGACATACCGTGTTTGTTCTAGGTCGAAGGTGCATAAATCCCCTCAAATATTCCATAGACAAATTTTCTTTTGCTATTGGATATTTAGGCTCAACAACCCCCACTTCCAAAATCTTCTCAACCTTTTTCTTTGTCCCTTCAGGTGGTTTCTTGAGCTCCCCTTCTACCATAATGCACTCCCCGTTGATGTGAGATGAATGTTAGAAGCAACTGAATGGTCCACCAATACTTGCACCCACCACACAATCATAAGCATAAATGATGACACCACACTTACTGCTTGGTTGCAGAAATGATATTTTCTTCGATACTTTGCTAATTCAACAAGAAAAAGTCCCAAAATATGGATGTGAATAGCTAGTGACTGTAACATTCTAGAGCAAGAAGAATGAAAAGGATGCCATTCATTCAGTAAACTGGAAAATAATCTTCAAACCACAGATGTTTGGAGGATGGGGACTCAAAATTTTCAGATATTTGGACAATTAACAGTGACCAAGAGAATTTGGAGACTTTCCATAGACCACAGGTACAGGTTTATGACAACAAGTTCTAAGAGAAAAATACATTGACCCTATGCCACTGAAATATTAGATTATGAAATCTCAAAAAGCTACACAAATATTTGTATTAACTGAGAGGGAGTGGTCAACACTTTTCCTATTGTAGGTTACGAGGTTTGTGGTCGGCTAGGTATGTGCTTGATAGCAACAGACTAAGAGTTGAATTGGATCACTGAATTGATTGCAAAGGCTCATAAAGACTTTTTAAGGGGCTTGGTAGAGGCACTAACTGGGCAGAGTTTAGTGCCATTGCTGCTGCCCTGCTAAATGTCATATTATATTTCATATCTACAAATGTAAGATTATCTTTTATATCTAAAAAATAAAACTATTACGATTTTTTCCCCAAAAATAGTATACAAAGAAGGCATCAAAGTAATCATAAGGCATTTGATTTGTTGTGTTCATACATACATGAAGATTTGTTGGGCAAGAGCCATCAATGACCTCTAGAAATACAAATTTTTTTCCCTGCTCTCTACCAGTCTTTACCCATCCTCCCATAACCACCCTGTGTCCAACCAATCCCTGGTCACCATCAGGCCTCCCTACAATATTTCTGATGATAACCCTCTTTAAGTATTTCATCCATTGAACCCCTGCCGTGTCTGCCCCA
Organism: Pinus albicaulis; assembly: GCA_034641835.2. NCBI lineage: Eukaryota > Viridiplantae > Streptophyta > Pinopsida > Pinales > Pinaceae > Pinus > Pinus albicaulis. Next base: position 1,102,652,942 of record CM076577.1, read on the forward strand.
CTCGCGATAGCCATGCAATCCATTTGAGTGGCCAACGACTCCTCCTGCGTACCCATTCCAATTTCAATCCCACCTCATGTTATTCAATACAATACTACTTATCGATCTTCTGGCCCTAGAAGAAACAACTTCACAGAGCTTCTACTTATTTCCTGTCCTTTCTAAAATCATAAGGATCTGATGTAAAGCTTTAGAAAACACCTTCGCTTGGCCACCAAACACACTACATGGTTTCAAAATCCCTAGAGAGACCTGAATACAATTGTTAACCCTTCTCGTTAAACCCTATCTCTGATTCACATCATCGTTATTAAAGTCAACCTCAAAAAGGGTAAAATTCAGTAGCACAACACCTCACATTTTTTTAACATTTTATACTAAATGTTTAAGCGAGAATAACTAAATAATCAACACAATTTTCACCATCGTTGCTCTTACGACATTTAATCAACATGTCACAACATTGACGGTTATCCTTTAAACATCGCAATACCGACGGTTATCCTTTAATCGTCGCAATACCGACGGTTGATCCCAATTACGTCGCACTACCGATAATGGCTCTAAACGTCGAAATAGCAACGTGTTCTGCCCAAACCATCATACTACCAACTCAAGTCTTATAAAATTTGCATTTCCAATGTTTCGTCCCCAAACGTCAGTGTTTTGACGACTGTCCTAAACATCGTAATACCGACAATGTCCCTAATTGTCGGTATAGCAACGGTTGTTGGCGGGATTTGAAAAAGTGATAAAAATTGGGGAAATTTCTGACAATACGTCAAAAGTGTCGGAATTTTGACCAAGTGTACTAGTGTGGAGATGCTTCTAAGTCCTACAAGCCCAAATTGATAATAAAATACTTGTGTTAGTTTACCCAGTAAACAACCCAACACCTACACTAGTGGTTAATTTTGGAGATCCTTCAGCTGCAATCGAAATTATCTTTCAGATAGTGAATAAAGATTCCCATGGAATTTAGAAAATATGGGTCTCCATCAAATACCTTGTCTTTCTTTCTTACTGAAGAGGACAACATTAAAAAAACCCTTTATGAATAGGTTTATATTGATCTTACCCTCTGTAGCCCATTGTGTTGATATTTACAATATGAGAGTTTTTTTCATATGGTGAGAACCCTATGAGTTTGCTGATTAGGTTGTGGTTGCTTAGATAATCTACTTTATCTTGAAATTTCTCTAATGCCAATACTTGTTTTTCCCTCATTAACTTCATCAACCATCCAAAGACAAGGGTAAGAATGCTTTGCTCTATATTTTTGTGTTTAATGTTTTTCCTGAGAAAACGATATGTCCATAGCCCTCAAATCATTGGACCTCCAGTTATTGACCCCATTATGCATTTTCTCATTAAAAATATCTAAATCAAGAAGGAATTAGTCCACTCCTTACAACCTTCCAAAATACTAGTGCTTAATTTTCAATTGTTAGACACTTACATGTTTATGTGGAAGACTAGTAAACTAGGATATTGTAGGAAGAGATGCCAATACATAAATAATACAAGTAAGATAGGATTGTGAGATAACATAGTTGAACTACTAAATGTCTGTTAGATGAAAACTATACCATTTGTGTCTCTTTCTTAAGGGGCATAACTACCATCGCTATAAAACTTATGCTATGAATAATTCTGTGAACATCAGACACCACGCTAAATGAATGAATTTAAACATTAGTACTGGCTGAGACATAATATCTGGGGACTGAAAATGACACAATTAGATTTGTTGGGATCTATGGTAGAATGTTGTGAAAGCCAGAGCCAGAAACCTTTCTTCTTCTTGCAAGAGATATTGTTGTGTATGGAGCTAGTATTTTGTCATTGAACTTGGAGACATGGCAGCCTGATCAAGACTATTTTGTGATTCACATATCACAAGGATCCTTTTTTGTTGTTCCATTACTGGTATTTCTCTTCCTGGTATGTGCCACTGTTATCACTGTGTTTATTTTTTACCTTTTATTAATACTTCAAAGTTATCAGCTTCTACTCCCCTTTTCCTATTATTTTTTTAGTTTCCTAACAATTCCCAGGCCCTTTAAAAATAAAAATTTTGATTAATAAAGTGGATACTAATGTGCACAACAAACATTAAAATAAAAAAAGCAAAATGGGCCCCACTTGCTGCGTTCTATGTGGATTTACTATATCGAACCGGATAAAAATGATTCAAGTCACTGGTTCGAACCGATTTTTGCCTCAAAACGGTCAGACCAGTTTGAACCGACTGGTCTTGTTGGAAATGTTGTCATTGATGGCAAAGGAGCACAAAGGAGCAGCACCTGAATAAAAAATAAGGAAAAGTAGAAGACAGGGAACAGAGGCAGTAGATAACTGCATAGGCTGCATAGAACTATAGAGGAGACCTGCATAGAGGCTGCACTTGGCTGCATAAATACTTTGTAACTTGGTTGAGTCTATGTGTATATTAAAGGATGAGAGAGCTTTAGAAAGGGATGATGGGATCCTGTGTTGAAACCCAACCTTAATGTGTTGATACATTCAAGGAGTATGACCAGCGTGCAATAGGATTCTCTGTAGAAGGGATTGAGATTGTAGTCTGGTCCATGACTAAACTTAATAGTATTCCTGTACGTCCCTGGAAGGTTATTGTTGATAGTGTGGTCGCGAATCGTGTGCCTATTAAAGCTCTGTGTTAAAACTTGAAGCCATGAGTGCAAGTTTCGGTGAATCGACCTCAAAGTGATGGGTCTCTCAAATTCCTCTATTATTGATTAATCTCTATGTGGTGGACTTCGAGCTCAAGAAGAATTAGATGCGTACGCGTGAGAAACTCTGTTTCGAAGATGGATGATAGAAGGTGTTAGAGCCAGTGGGAGCCAACAGAGGCACTGGATTATGATAGTGAAATGTCGTGAGAACATATGCAGAAGAGCGAAGATTTGGACACAGTTGTGAAGGAATTAGTAAACAATTGAATTGCGTTGAAGATGGAACCTGGAGTAAGGGGAGTAACCGGAACCACGAAGGAATGAACAGTAACGACGGTTTGGAGTTCAACCCGGTGGTTTTCGCGCAAGTTCAAGACGGTAAGTTGTATTTCCAATTCGAATGCGATCAATGCCATAGGCAGACACGTGGCCTTATGCGGTTTGGAGATACCGCCCTCATCGCGTGCCATCGCGCGTTAACCATCGACGATGGAATGAACGCGATATGGCCATGCGCTGTCCGATCTGGAGGTGGGTCCATCGAACGGTGGTCGCACGTCAATTAGCATTGAAGATAACTCAAGGTACGGGCGATTACAATTCGCTATTGTATGTGTGGGACCTGTGAATCACCCGCGATATGAATTGCTATATTAATGTTATAAACCATGGTTGGGTGCTATAGGCACTGATGTATATGTTTAAAGGCGTCAGATTTTTTTTTAAGTGCTAAGGTCTGAATTATGAACGTGGTCTGAATTTTTGTATTAAAGAACGGCTCCAAATGTAAGGTCTGAATTATGAACGTGGTCTGAATCTTTGTATTAAATAAAGGCTCCAATTGTATGTAGAGCACTTTATAAAGGAGAGCCAGGATTATAATATAAGGTGTGTATATATATATATGGTCTGTGTGCGTTGGTTTATTGGTGAGCTAAACTTATAAAACAGACATATATAGAAAGCAGATACACAACTACAGTGAGCTTGGAGAATAAGTACAGAGGTAAAAAGAGACTGCAGAATTAAAGAGTTATGCAGCGAAGGGATTTAAAATTGCAGTGAACAAGTATACATGCACAGGTGCTCAGAGTTGCAGTAAACATAGGTATGCAGGACAGTTGCATGACAGCAATAGAAAGGACAAAACCAGCAAGCCAAGGGCTGAGTGAAGTTTATATATTGAAACTGAAAATGTAAATGTTTAATTGTTTTATATTGTTTGTGATGCAAAGGCAAGTATCCGAAGGAAAAGAAAAATCCCACTGTAACATTGAAATTTTTACATATTGTTATAATTTTTTAAATGAGTTGGACAAAGGAATGAGAAGGCAAAAGCCAAAGAGTCATGGCTGTTCACTCCAAATTCCTTGTGGAATACAAACAATCATGTGATGAACTCTATATATAATATCAACTTGATATGCATAGAGAGGTTAGAGAGAGTAAGGATAGAGAATGCAGAGTATAGAAGATTGAGGCAGAGAATATAAGGAGGAGAGAAGAAAAAAGAGATGCTACAGAACAGAGCTGATATCTGAGGTAAATCAGCAGACATTTCTTTTGATAAATTGAGGAATTTGGAGCTTCCCTATCAAGTTGAAGCTTGATAGCTATTAGTTGTAGCTGACTGAGGTTGGAGCCTCCTGTAGGTTGGTGCCTGCAGAAAAATAGTGGTGAGAGGGAGTTGGAGCTTGCCTTTGCATCACAACAATAATAAGATTTGGTTTTCTCCCTTTATGGGTTTCCACTTATATCTGTTGTCTCTATCTGTGTTGCATATGTGTTGAGATGATTTACCAAATATGCTTAATGTTTGCTACTCTCATAATAAGTTTGATGTCACATTAATTTAATACTTGCTGCAACATATTAAGACTGTTCATATACTAAGGTTGGTTATAAAAGTAAGTTGTAAATAAGTTGATGAAAATTTTAAAAAGCTCATGTATGTGTTAAACTGATTCACCCCCCCCCCCCCCCTCTCAGTTTAACTAAGAATTCAACAATTGGTATCAGAGCCAAGTTCCTTTTGTACCAGTTTAACCACTGAAAGGAGATCCTAGGCCCCCAGGATGGCTAGTCAAGAAGGAAGCTCAACCAATAAATCCCCTTTCTTCACTGGTGCTAATTATGCCTTCTGGAAAATTAGAATGAGAGCATACATAATGTCTCTAGGAATAGAGGTATGGGCTGCTGTAGAATTTGGATATGCCCCAAAGGCAACTGACCTAGAAAGAGAAGCTAAACAAGAATTTGTAGCAAATGCAAAGGCCATGAATGCAATCTTAAGTGGACTTTGTGAGGCTGAATTTATCAAAATAATGCACAGTAAGACTACCAAAGATATGTGGGACACTCTAGAGAATATCCATGAGGGAAATAAAAAGGTAAAGACTGCCAAACTTCAAGTATATAGAGCCCAGTTTGAAAATTTAAAAATAATGATGATGAAGATGTTGGCAGCTTCTTTTTAAGAGTTGCATAAATTGTTAACAATATGAAATCTCTTGGAGAAACCATGCCAGAAAGTATAATTGTGCAAAAGATTCTAAGATCTCTTCCATCCAGGTTTAATCCCAAGGTTTCTGCAATAGAAGAAACAACTGATTAGGAGACCTTGACTATGAACCAGTTACTTGTAAATCTAACAGCCTATGAGATGAGACTCCCACAGAAGAAGCCAAGTATGAGGGAGGCAACTTTTAAAACAGAAAAGAAGAAAGAAGAAAAGGAAGATACATGTTCTTCCTCTGATGAAGAAGAGGCTAAATTTGTCAAGAAACTAGATAGAGGCTCAGGTAAATACAAAGGTAAAGTTCCTTTCAAATGCTTTAAATGTGGAAGAGTTGGACACTATGCTGCTAAGTGTCCTCACAAGAAAGTAAATAATCAGGCTCAATAATTAAGGGAAAATACATCAAAGAACTGGCAGAAAGGAAAGAAATTTAGTAGAAAATCCTTCTATGCTAAACAAGATAGCAGTGCATATGAAGACTCAGATGAACTCTCAAGTGAAGAAGGAACCTCTGAATTTTTATTGATGGCCATAGAAGAACTTGAAGGACTCCTGCTAGAAGATGAAGAAGAAGAAGGTGAAGTTGACCTTGAGGGGGAGCTAAGAAGTGCCCTGGAGGAGATTGATAGACTCAAACTAAAGTGCAGAAAACAAAAGGGCATTCTCCTCAAGTATGTATGAGAAGAACATAATTCAGAAGTCCTCATGCAGCTAAAGATAGAGCTTAAAGAAGCCAAGAAGATAGAAGACATGTTACTTAAGAAAATCAAGGAGAAAACTCAGGAACAAGAGAAGTTGGAAGAAGAATTAGTATGTCTCAGGAAGAAATTAGAAAATTCTCAAAGGAAAGTGGCTATAAATTCTTCTCAAACAACAAGCTCTGGTAAGTTGAACGAAATTCTGGATGCTCAAAGATCTCCTATGATAAAAACTGGAATAGGCTATGAAGGAGAATCAAGTAAAAGCAAAGAAAAAGAAAACAAAGAGATTATTTTTGTCAAAGCAAAGAAGGATGATGAAGCAGCTCAAATAATTCCTGCAAAATAAGAAACATGTAAGGAGGGAGACAGAACCCATAAGAATCCTCTAATAACAAAGAACGAAATAAATACTCAAACAACAGAAAAAGATTCATATACCCTTGAGTATGTCAAATTTGGAAGCCATCAAAGGAGATTTTTCCCTCCTATGAAAAATGCCACCTGTTATGTCTGCCACAAGCTAGGACACACTGCTGCATACTTTCATGCAAAGAGGAGTAATTCAAACTAGCAAAAGATGCAAACAGTGAAGAGACTGTGTCAGGCAAACAAATGGAGAAGACAACCTTACATCAGGTATGCAAATAGTTTCTATGGTTATTGTTTTTATTGTAAGTAATTTGGCCATAAAATCATTGAGTGTAGAAAATATGGACAAAGATTGATGTTCAACATTCATCATCTCACAACATATACCAAACAACAGGGTGCTTCCAGTGGATAAATAAGGTGAATAAATGTGACTTGGCCCTAACTTCTCAAGACCTGAAAAAGCCAATGGTATTTGGATAGTGGCTGCTCAAAACACATGACTGGAGACAGAAGCAAGTTTATAACTTTTGATGAAAAGAAATCTGGCAATGTTACTTTTGGCAATGATAAATCAAGAAAAATAAAAGGAAAAGGCTCAGTCAGCCTAGATAATGGTAGAGGAAAGGCCCAAGATATACTATTTGTAGATGGGATGAAAGAAAATTTACTAAGTGTCAGTCAAATGTGTGATAAAGGATGTGAAGTTCTTTTTAGAGCACAAGATTGTGAAGTCAGATCAAGCACCACAGTTAAGACTCTACTCAAAGGAGTTCAAACAGAGAGTAATGTTTACATTGTGAAAGAGGAAGATGAAGCATGTCATCTTAGCAAACTTGAGGAGTCATGGTTATGGCATAAAAGGTTGGGACATCTCAGCTTCGATCACATCATCAGACTAAGCAAGAAGAAAGCTGTCAGAGACATGCCAGAAATAAAAAGGCCTTCTAATACCATATGAAAATCATGTCAATTAGGCAAACAGACCCGCACATCCTTTAAGGCCAAAGATGAGTTATCAACAAGAAGACCACTCCAGCTTGTGCACATGGACCTGTGTGGACCTGCAAGAACTAAAACACCAAGTGGAGAATCCTACTTCATGCTGATAATAGATGATTTCTCCATAATGACATGGGTTGCATTTCTCAAGAATAAATCGGAAGCTCTAGAAAAATTCAAAATATTCAAAGCTTTAGCAGAAAATCAGACAGGATGCAAGCTAAAATGCATCAGATCAGACAGAGGAGGTGAATTCACAGATTATGACTTTGCAGACCTATGCAATGAACATGGCATAAAGCAACAATTTACTATTGCAGGGACACCTCAGCAGAATGGAGTAGTAGAGAGACAAAACAGATCTGTACAACAAATTTCCAGAACCATGATGCAAGAGAGTAATATTCCTCAAACCTTCTGGGCAGAAGC